>JARHVA010000976.1:0-330000 GCA_037957365.1 Torreya grandis | reverse complement strand
CAAGCTATCAATCCACCTCTAAATGACCTGATCTAATACCAATTTTTTTAATTATTCATTGAGAGGGTGGAGTGAACCAATTTCATAATAATAAATATTCAATTCCATTCATCGTTCCAAGAAGCATTCATTCACATAAAGATCAAAGCATACATAAACAACCACATGAGCATATCATAAGAGAACACAAGAGATATGTGGGAAACCATCTTGGGGGATAAAACCCACTAAATCATGCATATTAAATATACTCATATAATTTCAATATCCAAAATTTAGATAAGCACCAACTTCACAAGGAGCTCCAACCCCTACCTAGTTAAGCACCCACTCAACTAGTCTTCTAAAAGATTAATATTGCAAGGAAGATCCAACCCCCTAGGTGAATTAGCAAAAAATAAGTCACATTTGATATTTTATCATCTTATAACACATATTTATAATATTAAATTTATTATGACCTCATTTTTTTTCACTCTTTACCCTTCTATCTCACTTAAATAGCCTCTTAGGCCTTCTTGCTCAAACTACCTCGTCTAGGCTCATTAGGTCTACTAACCTGGTAACCCACCTACATAGGATATGTTATATGTTCATAATTATTTATTACTCTTATTATGGTCCTCAATGACCTAATTTTTCTCCTCCAAGATAAATTTTCTTTGCTTATGTCCACACACTCTCAACTAACTCAAATAGGCCAATTAAGCCTTGATTAAATACACAACACTTGCTTTCACCCATCTTGGTCAGCCAAATATATTTCCATAATTTTATTAAAATTTTAATAGATCAAAAAACACTTAAAAAATTTGAGACAACAAATCCATATTTTGGTCATATCCCTTAAGATCCAAAGCCTCCATTAGGCCTAAAGGAGACCTAATGTAATTAGGCCTATCTTAAGCACATGTTACACTTGGAGTCACTTGAAACACATTTATCCTCCATAAATTATTGAAACACTTCAAAAAAATCTTAAATATACCCATTATCACATCCCCATATATTCATTCCACCTATAAGTCCAAATGATCACTTTAACCATGCCATTAGGCCTACTCGCCATTAGGCCTTCATACATAGAAATAATCTACCTCACACAACTAAAGTATACGTTAAATTTTTACAAATAAAAATATGAAAAAATATAATTAAATTATAATTTATGACCTTATGGTCATCATTATGTCCATTTTACATCACCAAATAGGCCAAAAATCCTCAAACCAACTCTTGCAACATGACCACTTAGAATGGTCAAACACTACCAAAGTATAGTCAACAACATTTGATCACCAACATCTACATATGAACTTATAATGAGTATAAACACATTAATATTTAACTTATATACCTATATTATAAATTTATATGCATTGGAGTCTCCATCTCAGTCCGAAACACCTTAAAATCATCTTTCTTACCAACACATAGAAAACTGTCAAACACCCTAAAAACATAGTCTTAAAGAACATTGTATTTATAATTTTAAAGGATACTTCCATAAATTATCATTAAAATTAATATATTATATATTAATTATAGATAAACCTCCAATATATAGGATACTTTTTATAGTACCAACCATTAGTCTTATAGACCAATTTGCTAAGCCTCTTTCTCATTGTCCTCAAATAAGTTGATAAACCATTTTGGCTTCCACATTACAACTTATTAAACTATATCTAAAAATTACATAAAGAATTAATACATAATTTACATACCAAAAAACATAAAAAAATTCATTAGATATATTTTTTATTGTCATAAGGTCTTATATTCTTCACTTCACTTGGCAAACTTAGAACTATCATTTTGGCTTGAGAGCCAGTCATGATGAACATGACTTCCCACACCTGTAGGATAAAAATAAAGATATTATAATGAATTTTTATGATCCTTATTAAAAATAATGACAATTTAAAACACAAATTTATAGATTTATAATAGTAAATTATAAATATATAGACCAATATATAAACCTTACTCCTTCACTATCTTCATTCACTTAGACAAGTCATCTTGAGATCACTTTATTGCCTATATGTGAGTATCTTAACACTTTATAAACAAAGGAAACATGATGTATATTTATTTTAAAAAAACCCAAAATATTTTATTCCATTCCTAATCATCTAAAACACATCCCTAAATTGATTCCCACTATGGCTGATTTTTCTTCACTATTTTCACCATTACCCCATTTTAGCGATAGGTCAACATGAGTGACCAAAATGGTTGAAAAAAATGATATAAAATTTAAAAATAAAATTATGAACATAAATTATAATTATTTACCTTCAAAATCTATCCATTTTTCAAACTTGACCTGGTTAACCCTACCTGTAACATAAAATTCTTTAGAAATAAGGGTTTTTTTTATAGGTTTTGCTCACTGCCTTGATAAACCACTACCACTTGGAAATTAATATACAATTATTATACATTATTAAAACATAAAAAAAAATTCCAATCAACTTTGGGTCATTCTCAACAATATTTTCATCATCGGGTCAATATGAGGGTTTTGAGAGGGTTTTGGACCAATTTACCTTCTTAAAATTTGTTCATATAGCTATATAATTTAAACCAATTAATAATTCTTGTAAAATATTATTAGGAAATTTTTACATCTCTAAAACTATTCTTAGGATACCATGAAAATTTTACACATGCCAATGACCATCTAAACTTCCTTTTTGGGTCTATAACTCTTTAATCTACATGCACAAAAGACCTCAAAATGTTGTTTATTGATTTATAATTCAATAGAGGACCTAAAAATTAGTAAAAAACCTTGGAAAAACATTTAAAACCTCATTCCATTCTCAAAATTTCTATATCACCTTTAAAACTCAACTTGACTCTTCATTAGACCTCACTAGGTCTCTTTTCACACTAGGCCTAGGACTGCGAATTACATTTTGACCTTTGAACATACATGGGAACCTATTATACTTATCTCAACAAGTAAAATACATGTAAAATTAAATACTATCAATCTTACATGATATAAAACTTTTTTCACACAAGTCTCATACTATTCATCTCAATAAGCTACCAAGCTTGTGTCTTCACACTAGGTCTCTCATGCAACCACTAAGCCTCAAACTTGAACTTTATACCACTATAGATGAAATTTAAACCTTATTAAAATGTTAAAAAACCTTATCACATGTTATATCAATACTATTAATCCTTCATAGGCCATATTAACATCTTAGGATCCCTAGTTAGATCAGATAGAGTCTAAGACTAGATTATTTTCATATTAGACCTATAGGTCTTACCACTATAGCCATAATATGAAAAATACTTGGGTATTTTAATGCCTTAAATTCATTTTAAAATTTCCTTATACATATTATTATTCTTTTATGTATTTATCTCCTAGATCCATCATGCTCCTTCTTACACCAAACTAGATAACCCATGCTCAAGCCTTCTCATTTCTTCATGACATCATCCTTCATTAAGGACATTTAATAATTCCTTACTATGTATCATATGAAATTATAATGTATCACCGTACCTAAATATTATTTTGATGTCAATGACAAGCTCAACCATTTGACATCAATTACAACTTTCAATAATCTCCCCTTTGTCATTGATGGCAAACCATAATGAACTAATCCAAACAACTTCTCCATCAATATAATCTCTCTCCCCCTTTGACATTAATGACAAATTTTCTCTACAAATTACATAATTTATTTTCACTTTGACTCAATAATTCTTTCTATATAAACTTGACCAAATGCTTACCTTAGAATGATAGAACTATTATCTCTTAACTTCCCTTTATGACTCAACACCTTGACCTAAGTTTGTCATGACTTCATAAATATCCATCATATTTTACCTTGTAACTCATCATATACTATTTATCTTACCTAAATCCATTCATATATTCATATATTTCCACCTAATCTTTGGACTTGACCATTCACAAATCTATCAAGCTCCCCCTTTGTCCATGCATACTTCTCTTTAGGCTTCTCAAGCCATTTGAGTTATCTCCTCTTAACTCTATGCTCTACCTAGATCATGTTATCTGAAACTACATACCAACTAGTTACATATAACACATTTTCTTACATTAAGAAAACTCTACATCTTAAATAGACTCTTCGAGTCATTTAGATCTTAACTCATCTCATGGCACCTTCAACAGGTCATCTCAACCAACTAGGTTTATAAAAAACTTTAATAGAATTATTCAAATAGGAAAAATATGATTTATCCATATGAGCATAATATTTATTAGGTAAATTACATTCATATATCTTATTTATGGTTAATCAATCCATCATATCCTAGACAAGCTCATAACACCCTTCTTGGTGCACTCTAGCTACTAAATCAACCACTCACTGTGTAAAACTATTGTGATCTTCTTCCTAGCACATAAAACTCATCATCTCATTCTTATAACACTTGGAATACCTAAGAAAATAGTCACTACCTTTGATACCATTGGTATACATACACATGAACATCAATCTTCTTGCTTGATAACTCATAACACTTGAAGAAGGGACTCCTCACTTTGACAAGTCATCTTCTTAAAACCATCTACAATTTGATCTTATAGATACCTACACATACTAGGCCTATCTACAAATAATAGAATGGTTCTAAAGAAAAATCTTGGTAGTCTAAACACATATCATAACAACAAATTATTTATACAACAGTCTTAATCCCTTTATGTTTCACAAGCCATCATGGATCAGACCATCTTAGAATAACTTCCACCTATAAAATAGTCAATTAGGTCTTATGAGACCTCAATCTCTATGGCATACCTCTATCAAACCATCATCAAATTTCACTATCTTTTCATTCTCTTATTATCCCATGAAATCTTGAAAATATCATTCATGTTAGTCATGTTAGAAGTTTCAAATACTTGCATCAATGTCCAAAATAACCTTGTTCATTATTGATGATGATCATACAGTATAGTCATCCTTTTTGATCTTCATATCCTCATTGGTCTTGGAGACTAATATATAACTCATGTCTTCTTAGAACTACTTTGTTGGATCTTGTTATCTTAAAGTATATATATTCTTAAAAAATATACATGCTTAAAAAGGATACATGATCATACCTTTATACCTCATTAAATATCAAATAGATCTCATATCACCAATAGGTCTCATCACCATACTCAAGCTTATAACAAACCACTGCTCATCTATGACAATTTCATAGACTCGACTTAGCTCCTCTAGCTTGATGATCAATTCATAGCATCTTCATGGAAACATAAGGTTAATAATACCTTTTAAATCATCTCAAATCCTTGAATATTATATAAAATACCTCTACCAATAATTACATTGGTCTTATAGACCAATCAAAAACTCTTATGAGAATTTTCTTATTTGTTTCATCAAGATACCTGCACATACCTTCTTACAAGGTCTAAAGCAAGGTTATGCAAGATATCTATATAGCTTGACCTATACCTTTCTCGCAATATGTATTCAATGTCCTTTTGATTTTCAACTTAGGTTTTATCATTGATTTGGATTCAACATAATCCTTCTTATTCAATCTTGCTAGTACCAACATGTAGTTTTATATGCAAACCTCAACCATGACCTTCACATGCTTAGACATATTTTGCCTCTAGGATCACCTTCAAGATATCAATCCACCTCTAAAAGACCTGATCTGATACCAATTTTTATAATTATATACTGAGAGGGGTGTTGAATAAATATCATAACAATATCTATTCAATTTTATTCATCATTCCAAGAAGCATTCATTCACATAAAGATCAAAACATACATAAACAACCACATGAGTATATCACAAGAGAAATCAAGAGATATGTGGGAAACACTCTTTATGGATAAAAAACATTGAATCATGCATATTTAATATAGTCCTATAATTTCAATATCTAAAATTTAGTGAAGTACCAACTTCACAAGGAGCTCTAGCCCCTACCTAGTTGAGCACCCACTCAACTAGTCTTTTGCAAGCTCAATCTTACAAGGAAGATCTAACGCCATAGGTAAATTAGAAACAAATAATTCACATTTTATATTTTATAATATTATAAAACCTATTTATATTATTCAACTGATGATTACCTCCTTTTTTTCACTCTTTACCCTTCTATCTCACTTAAACACCCTCTTCGGCCTTCTTGCTCAAACTGCCTCTTCTAGGCTCATTACGTCTAATGACTTAGTAATCCACATTTAGACTCAAAAAATGATTGGAACACTTCAAAAACTTATTAAATATATCCATTATGACATCCTCCTATCTTCATGACACTTTTTAGTCCAACTCATCACTTTAATCATGCCATTAGGCCTACTCGCCATTAGGCCTTCATACATAAAAATATTCTACCTTAAAAAACTGAAGTATACATTAAATTTTACACATTGAAATATGAAAAAATATTATTAAAATATCATTTATGACCTTATGGTCATCACTATGTCCATTGGACATCACCAAACAGGTTAAAAGTCATCAAACCAACTCTTGAAACGTGACCACTCAAAATGGTCAAACACTACCAAAGTACAGTCAACAACATTTGATCACCAACATCTGAATATGAACTTATAATGAGTAAAAAACATTAATATATAATTAATATACCTATAATTAAACTTAATATTCATTTTATTCTCCATCTCAGTCCAAAACACCTCAAAATTATCTTTCTTATTGACACATACAAAACGGTCAAACACCCTGAAAACACACTCTTGAAGAACATTATATTTAGCATTTGAAAGGATAATTAAATATATTATAATTTAGATTAATATATTATATATTAATTATATATCAACCTAAAATATATAGGTTAATTTTTATATTACCAACCATTGGTCTTATAGACCCATTTGCTACACCTCTTTCTCACAGTCCTCACATAGGTTGATAAGCCATTTTGGCTTCCACATTAAAAATTATTAAAATATATTAAAAATAACATAAATAATTAATAGGTAATTTAAATACCAAAAAACATAACCAAATTCATTGGTTTCATTGGCTATTGCCATAAGGTCTTACATTCTTCACTTCACTTGGCAAACCTAAAACTGTCATTTTGGCTTGATAGCCAGTCATGGTGACCGTGACTTCCCACACTTGTAGGATCACAATAAACATATTATAATTAATTTTTATTATCCTATATCATCCTTATAGAAACTTTAAACACAAATTTATAGACTTATAATAGCAAATGAGAAATATATAGACCAATATCTGAACTTCTTTACTATCTTCATTCACTCAGATAAGTCATCTTGAGAGCACTTTCTTGCCTATATGTGATTATCTTAAAACTTTATAATTTTTTTAAAATTATTTATATATATTTTAAAAATATCCCAAATATTTTAATCCATTCTTAATCATCTGAAACACATCTCTAAATGGATTCCCACACTGACTAGTTTTTCTTCACTATTTTCCCCATTACCCCATTTTAGCAATAGATCAACATGAGTGAAAAAAATGGTTGAAATTTATGATGTAACATATAAAAATAAAATTATTAACCTAAATAACAATTATTTACCTTCAAAATCCATCCAGTATGCAAACATGACCTAGTTAACCGTACCTGTAACATCAAAGTCTTCAAAACCAAGGGTTTTCTATAGGTTCTACTCACTACCTTGAAAAACCACTACCACATATATATTATTTGAGGATTATTTTACATTATAAAAACATAAAAAAAACTTTTAAAATACATTCTTGGTCATGCTCAATAATTTTTTCATCATCAAGTCAATATGAGGGTTTTGAGAGGGTTTTGGACCAGTTTACCTTCTTAACATTTGTTCATAAAGATATATCCCTTAAACCACTTAATAATTATTATAAAATATTATTATGACCATTTTACATCCACCATGAAGATTTTACATGTGACAGTGAGCATCTAAACTTCCTTCTTGGGTCTATAACTCTTCAATCTGCATGCACAGAAGACCTCAAAACATTATTTCTTACTTTCTCCTTCAATTGAGGACCTAAAAATTAGTAAAAACCCTTGAAAAAAAATTTAAAACCTCATTACATGCTCACAAGTTCTATATCACCTTTAAAATTCAGCTTGACTCTTTATTATACCTCATACGGTCTCTTTGCACACTAGGCCTAGGACTATAAGTTATATTTTGACATTTGAAAATACTTGGGAACCCCTTATAATGATCTAAAAAATTCATAAAATTTTAAAATTTCATCATATAAATCTCACATGATATCAAAATTTTTCACACAAGTATCATATTGTTCATCTCAATAAGTTACCAAGCTTGTGTCTTCACACTAGGTCTCTCATGCAAGGACTAAGCCTCAAACTTGACCTTTATACCATTTTAGATTCAATTTAAACCTTATTAAAATGTTAAAACACCTTATCATATATATTTTAAATAATATAAATCCTTCATAGGTCATGTTAACATCTTAGGATCCCTAGTTAGATCAGATAGAGTTTAAGACTAGCTTATTTTCATATTAGACTTGTAGGTCTTACCACTGTAGTCATACTATGAAAAATACCTAGGTATTTTAATGCCTTAAATTCATGATAAAATTTCCTTAGACATCCTCTTATGCCTTTGTGTATTTATCTCCTAGAGCCATCATGTTCCTTCTTGCACCAAACTAGATAACCCATGCTCAAGCCTTCTCATCTCTTTATGACACAATCCTTCATCAAGGACCTGTAACCAATCATTTCATTATTCCTTACTATGTATCATAGGAAATTAAAATGGATCACCATACCTAAATATTATTTTGACATCAATGATAGGCTCAACCATATGACATCAATGAAAATTTGTAATAGTATTTTCGCCAAGAAGGATAAAATGGGTTGATAAGAATATAAAGTCATGCAAGTTGACTATGTACTACTAAACAAAATATTTAATAGGGAGGTAAGAATAAATATTCATGTAGGTTGAATGTGTATTTTAGGTAGGAAGGTTTAACATTTTTTAAGAGACTATATTGAGCAAGATGATGGTGTTCTAAAATAGGGATTTTTTTCAAGATAATTTGAATCAATAATGAAATCAAGCACACAAGCAACTAGATCAATGTGACTGGTCCAGCTAGAATACATAGCACAAATCTTAAACTAATGTTGTCTAATGTAAGTTTTTGAAATACAACACACAATGATTAAATATCAAGAAGTAACTAAAAATTAAGTGCTAACTAGTTGGTCATCATAAGTGTTATTAAGTTATAAGAAAATGCAATTTTAGTTTGATAGGAAAGTTAGCTAAAAATAAAGAATAGAAAGAAATATAAGGTTGGTTTCAAGATGTTTTTGGATGAAAGAGATCTATATTGGTGATTGTATTGGCTTGATATTGGGTCTTACCCCCTCACTTTATAATCCCACATCGATAATGGTGTCAAGTGATTTTCCAATATATACCATCAACCATGGGTTTGTACTTGTCCAAAAAACCTAGTCAGCTTCCCCTTTGGTGATGAAATCCAAGTAGGTAGACCTTAGGAAGATAAATTTTTAATACTTTTTGAATTTAAAGTGATTTGGTAGTGTGTGAAAAAGAGTAAAATAGTGTAACTAAAATGGTAATTTGAAAAACCACCAATTTAAGTTATGTGAGTTACTCAAAATGAAAACAACTAAAAAGGAAAGGTGAATTAATTACTATAAAATAGATGTTAAATATTTGATTAATAATAGTACATAGTCAGTTTAGGTGACACTATATGCAAATAGTATAAAACAAAGTTGACTGGGTCACCATTGTTATACATAAGTAAGGTATTTAAGAATAAATTCAAATAGGTCAACAATGTCTCTTAGGTAAAAGATAGACTATAGAACTAAGTCGACCAGGTTAACCTAATTAGCTGTAAGGTTGTAATTTTATAGGATGTAAACTTGTGAAAATAATTATTGAAGGAAGAAATAAAATGACAAAGATATAAAATAAAGAAACCTTAATGGGCTTGAAGATGTTCTAGCTTGTAAATTTTTATGTTGTGATTCTCAAATTCTTCCAACTGAGTCAATTGGCTCAATGAAGTTTACAAAACCTTGTGCTGACAAAAAGATAATGAACAAAGTTGACCTATTCAAATGTGTTTGTAGACTTGTATGTTGGCAGAAGAAAATCGTAAATAGATTAAACTAGTTTGACTATGTATGTTAATTTGGACCTAAAGAAGAATATGGTGTCAGAATTTTTAATCAAGTAACTTGTAATTGGTAAATACCTATATAGACATAACAAAGTCATTTTAAAGTGACTATATGTTAAACTTGCACATAGATTGTTAGAACTATATTGACTGGTTTGATATAGTACAAAAATTATATAAAAATATAATATGATGACAAAAATTATGACATGAAAGAAAACCTACAAGGGTTATATTCAATTGGGTTCACCTAAATGTATGCAAAAGGAAATAAAACTAATCTATAAATCAATCCTAGCTCAAAGAAGATAAATCCTACTTACACTTTTAACTATTAATACATTATATATTTGGGGTCATGACCAAGATGGATCCATTAGACCTATCTAATGGATCTCTTATCATAATAATATCACTAGGGAGGGCTACAAAGACTCTAGTCAAGAAAAACTATGAAATAATGCTAATTAGGTCCTATGTTTTCATAGTCACTAAATGTAATGACAAGTAAATTAAAATATAATATAGTGCTCACCAAATCTTCTGGCACAAAGTGGGCATAATAAAAATGAAAATTAAACATGCATAGAATATATATATATATATATATATATATATATATATATATATATATATATATATATATATATATATATATATATATATATATATATATATACATATATATACATATATATACATATATATATATATATATATACATATATATATATATACACATATATATATATATATACATATACATATATATATATATATATATACACACACACACACACACATATATATATATATATATACATATATATATATAAATATACACACACACACACACATATATATATATATACATATATATATACATATACATATATATATATATATACATATATATATATATATATATACTCACATTAATGTATAATAAATCCTAATGCATGGGAGAGAAGTATAAATGCAAATCTATCTACTCTTACAAAGGAGGAACAAGGTTAGGAATATTTACCTTTGAATACAAACCCACCAAGACTCAATCTCTCCCTTTGCCAAGGTGTTTTCCAAAAGGTTGTTTTGGTATGTAAGGATGTCAAGGATAAATTATCTCCAGGCTACATAACCTATCTATAAATTCAAAAGACTTCTCCACAAGACAATATCCATATCTTCAAAGAAAGTATGAAACCCTAAGTTATAATCCTCAAGTATAATGGTGGATAAGTAGATGCATAATATATATATATATATATATATATATATATATATATCTCTTCTTCTTTTCTCTATAATAAATTATGAAATGAATGTGTATATATATTTGGATCTAACCTTAAACCTTTTTGAAAGTTTAGCTGACAGGGTTGGCCTAATCAACTTTGTATCGTTATTGATAAAAACAAATTAGGTCTTAGCCTAGGTCAACCAATGGCTGATGCTAACCCTAAATGAATTTTGTCAATTATAATATAGAGTTAATGGGGATGACAATGTATTGTAAACTATCAAAAAGGAATTTAAGCTAGGTAAGGGTTAATAAAGGTAAAAAATGACTAGAGGAAGGTACAAAAGAGGAGGAAAAGCTTAAGGAAATGTTTTTAGGAGATGGTTAGATCAATAAAAAGTGGTAGTTTAGGGACAACAATCCTTAAAATCACCAATGGTCTTGCCACCCCTTTCCTTGTGCACTTCTTAAGGTGTGCACTCATAGAAATTGAGGCTCACCGAGTTTCTACAAGAGATAAAGCATCAATAATTGATAAAGTTTGAAAATATTATGTGTATACACTTTTCATGTCATGAATGCCCTTATTTGATTGTAAATTATCTTACTGACATATTTGAATGATATACATGATCCAAATTTATGATTAAATAATGATAAAAAAAATAAGTACATATCTAAATATTAATATAATAATATAAAAATCAATTAATCAACTCAAGAGAGGGTGATTAAGAAATAAAATAAGAATAAGATATGAATAGTAAAATGCATCTGAGTTAAGCTATGATTCCATCAATGGGATGCTTAAGTAGAGTTCTTATATCAATAGTGCAAATGTCACATGTTATGGCCAAGGTGTATCACGTAAATCACTATTAGGATATTAAAATTGGTTAAAAACAATAAATTATTTTATATTGTTTAATATAATCAATATGTTCATGTATATCTTGTGTATCTCTAGTGGATATAGTAACCTATGGATTCCATTATATGTTATAAGAACACCAAAATGTTATTTATGGAAAAATTTCACAAGATTGTTGCAAGACTAAGATAGGATGATATGAATTATATAATTTATGAGGAAATTGAATAGATAAATGATGTAGAGGATGTTTTATAACTGGTGATTGATAAATATAAATCACATGTCATTGTAATGAAATTTATGTTTTTTATAGGTGGAGAACCTATGTAGTTTATGTAACATGCTATTGTGGAATCATAGTAGGAAATGTATTGGGTTGGATAGGGTACTCATATGGAAAATATAAAAAATTAACCATATATATATATATATATATATATATATATATATATATATATATATATATATATATATATATATAATTCTAGCATAGATTTCACAAAGATGAGATTACACATATTTCATGTATCCATAATCATCTTAATAACATGTCAAATGCACAAGTGTTTATAAATATTAAAGACCCAATTAGATATAGTTGTAGGTCATATCATAAATGGTAACACAATTCCCTTAATAGGAATTTGGCATTATAAATAAAATCCTTTTTTAGGTTTGTTTTAATACTCAAATCTTTATGTGTGTGCCTATTACTAGTAAGTAATATCACAATGCATATGTTTTCACTTGACCCATTGTAACATAATTTCCTTATGGAATTTGAGAGAATGAAAGAAAATATGAATAAAGCTGAATTTTTAGAATCATCATAAATAATATAATGGTCTTCAAATGTAATTTTAGGTCATTATAATTATGTATTTTTAAGTGAAGTAAATATATATGATGAGACTGTTTGTATTTAGGAGCACAATAATTTAGAGGAGGCTGAACATTGTACGTCATAGGTACCTTAGGACTAGTATTGGTTTCTTTTACCTCATGATTTATAAATGGATTATAAACATCTTAAGATTTTGAATTAGATTGTGAAATTGAATAATTACTAGGTGTGTTATTATCGTTAAACTCAATATTATTATTCTTAAATAGGTCTTTAATATTATGTCTTAAACCCGAGAATTTATTAGACAAAAATCATGTGCATATACACCAATCAAAATATGCATTGATATAAAATATCATAGGTTGTGGTTTTTTTCTCCATAGGCAGGGGAATGGATATGAGGTTTCACTTTAGTACTATTTTCCACACCTTATTATGTTGTATTAATCATGTAAATTTTTTTCATTGAGGAATAAAAATGACAAGCATGTTGTAGGTTGTGAAACCACTTTTACTTTTTATAAACCTCATTATTAGTATCATTAGTATTTAATTTAAATAGTGATTTGAATTGAAACATAATATTATAAAATGTGGGGGGTCTCCCATCCATCAAAAATTTAATGTCAAATAACCTTGAACTCATGATTTTTGAACTAATGGCATAGGTCATTAAACCATTGGAAACATTTGAACACAATGGATTCATTGATGTCTAAAATTAATATTTTCTTTAAATTATATTTTAATCCCTTGTTAGCCATAATATTTTTTATTTTTGAAAGATTAGTCTTTTAGTAAAGCATATAGTCACTAGTGGGCTCATTAGGTCCTTATTTGAATTGTTTAATTTTGGCATATGACACCTCAATATTTTTGATAGAGAAAAGATCTAAGAATTGGCTATTCAAAGGATTGAACTATATGGCATATGTCATTCAAATATTGAAAACATTTAAACACAATAGATTCATTAATGTTCAAAAGTAATAGTTGCTTGAAAATATTTTGTAGTTCCTTGTTAGCCATAGGATTTTTTATTATTTAAAGCATAGTACTATTGTGAAACACATAGTCAGTAATGGAATCACTAGTTTCTTATTTGATATTTTTAAATCTAAGCATAGGATAAATTCTGTAAACACTCTAATTTGGTCAAAAAACCACAAGTACTATCTTCTTTGTTGCTCTTTCACATAAGGGTCTTAGTGATGGTTATAATCCTTGTTTGCATGGTCATATTGAGTCTTTTATTCTTTCTTATGTCTTATTTTCCCTATTTTGAACACTCCTAGTAGTCACATGTCACCTTTTCCCAATCCAAGGGTCCCCTAGCCTATCATCCCTATATTTTTATCTAATATAATTTTTAGGACATTAAAACCATTTTAAGTATAGTAGCACCACATGGCTCTAGTGTCCACTTGTGGATTTAGTGTTAGATGGGCCCTTTTACCTATGTTTGATTCATAACCCCTCCATGACCCTTATCTTTTCACGACTTATCAACTAATGAACAAGGTATTATATTCAAAACAAATATCCTCCTATATAAAGAGTCTCACAAGGCATTTTACATCTATAAATTACTATTTTGGTACTTATTTATATAAAATCAACCAATATTATAGCTTAAATAATCTGCATACTACTCAATTTTCATACCTAGAAATTTACATGCTTGATCAAAGAAGGGCCTAAGTGAAATTCATTATATCATAATGTGTAAGTTGATGGTGCACATTACCTAAGGGAAAACTACATGAGATCTAAGATCCCTATCATTAGGGTTAATGTAGGCAATGGCCAAGACAAAAGGGGTTCTACTCTACATGATTGTAACATCTCATAACCTAATTTTTTTCTTTGCTTTTACATTTGATTAGTTTCCTATTTCATGTGTGTAGGTATTCATTAGGGTTTTGGATAATATTCAACCTAAATAATGATATAATAAATCCCTCGCATAACATAAAATCACTTATAGGACCTCTAAAAACTCCTAAAACTCCCCTAAAAGTCATACATAGTCACCATAGAATGGACACTAGTACCATAACTAGACAATAGTTCTACATGGCATTAATGTCCTAAGGGGGTGCTATTGTCTAAAGCCAAACCTAAAAAAATAGTTAATAGACAAAAGATTCCTCTGTGTCCACTCAATTTTTTCTAGTACCTTTATCCACAAAAAACTCTATGTATATCTAGATAAGTTCATTCTATCCTTGTGCTTACTATTTTGGCAAAGTTCCATATAATCAATAAATTCTAATTTTATTCTAGATTAGCAATAAACCAAACCCTTTATTCTAGCTTAGTATTTACATAGTAAAACCCTAAAAGGTTAAAATATTTGGTGAACCTATCTTACTTCTACTATTTCTTCAAAAACCTAATTTTATTTAGGGTTTACCTTCTCTAAATTTTTTACATTAAACTAGGGTTACAAAAATCTAATTTTCTATTTTTGTGGCCTAACCTAGCTAATTTAATTAATCCTACACTAGGGTTTCACTTATTTAATTTAATTTAAATATTTACAATACAACCCTGAATCCACATATTAGGTCCCTATACACACAAATATTATAAATTATGGTTTTAATCACAATCCTATTTTATATTTATAAACTTTATTCAAAACACTCCCATTGCACACATACTTATGTTAGATTACATTCTACCTCTTGTGTGTTTATTATTCCTTATTTACAATATCTTCTTTGGCAAGTTTACAATGGTATCTAAAAATTCTTGTTCCCCTCATCTACTTGATGCACTCTTGAATTTATCTCATGATCATAATAATTAATTGACTAATTTTTAGTATTGTACATTAAATAATAATAATGACTTTATTTATAATGATGATGATGACTATTGTTATAATGATGGATATGAGGATTACTATGAGCATGAAAATACAAATAAACATGAGGATATATTAGAATATTATCTTCTCTTTCCTCTTATTCTTCTCTTACTCCTTAAAATCAAATTAACAATATAATTCCAAAATAACCTCTTGTTGGTAGTGTTTTATTCTAATGTCATCCTAGATTTTCAACTACTTTTGCTACTTCATTATTTACATTAAATCAATATGAGTGCACTACACAAAAACAAATTTTTAAAGATTCAAGTAAAGTAGATAGGAACATTGCATTTTATTTACCCTTCTCAATTACATTTGAAAAATCAAATACAAAAGATATTACACCTTTTATAAATGCACAAACTAAGGTAGATGAAATTATTTTATAACCCTCAATCACATTTCAAGCTCACTGCAATGACTCTTTACAACAAATAAATAATGCACATGTTTATAAATCTTCTCATATATGTCATAATGTGGAAAAAGAAAACATGGTTGTTACTTGTCCTTCCATTATTTCCAAAATATAAAGTGATAATCTTGCTTGCATTTCAAAAATGACTAGTGAAAAAATGCCTTGTATTACACTTACATATCATGATACATTTCATAGTAGTAAAAAGTTAAAATCTTCTTATTCTCTTTCTCTCAATGAGCATGTGGATGATACTTATTCCACTCTTACTTCTTTGAATTAATTAAATTCTGATTTTGATGAACCATGGGATAATGATGATTATTTTGATTATTATGAAGATGACATAGAATCTACACCTTCTACTTCTTCTATTACCTCACATATTTCTCTTATTCAACCAAAAAATATGTCACATGTAAAAAGACACACACACACACACATGCTTATGTGCATAATTTTCATTCACTAGAGAATAAAGCACCTTCTATTCAACTAGTATGTGATACTCCACAACTTAACAATATAAATGATACCAATGAATCACCCTTAACCCCCTTAGTATAGTATAACTTATTTCTCAAAAAAACCTAAAGGAGGATGATAGCTCATTTCCCTCTAACCAGGTCCAAGCTATCACACCTCCAAAGGTTATTTAGAGAACACTAACCCTTTCTAAACAAGATTCCCAATATAATGTACCAATGTCTAAAATAAAATAAAATCAATCATTAAATGAATGGCATGGGTACTTTACAACAACAATTACATCATCTCACTTTGAAGAATGAAGCATACAAATCTTAGGTTGATGCCAAGGTTATACATAATAAATTATTCCACATAGAATCTCAACTATGAGATTGCCACATAACTTTCAAACACTGGTGTTACATATCTTTGATGGGTAGGTAAATCCATATTTATACCTTTAGGCTATGACAAAGCCATGGCTCATATTACAAACAAGCTAATTCTAATATAAGTGTTTCCAAAGTCCCTAAATGGGAAAGCACTAGATTGGTTCTACTATACACTCCCTAATGGATATTTACATACATATGAGGAGCTATAGATAGTCTTCCTCAAGCATTATATAAAATAAGGGACCTATAGTCACACATGAGAGATTACCTTCACTACACTAGGTTGAGACAAAGCCTACATCATAATACATTCTATGGTTCAAATCTTATTTGCATTAGCGAATTTATCAACTAATGGATTTAGAATTATAATACATATTTGTTAGAAGTTTAATATATCCTCTCAAAGAGAGATTCTTATATCAGATGTCTAAATCATTTAGACATCTATACAACATAACTATAGAATTAGAGGCACAGTTTGGATTAATAATTACATAATTAGAGGTAGATTTGGCTATAGAATCTTTAGAGCCTTAGTCATCAAATTTGGTATAATATCCTACTCCACTTCTAATTTATAAATAGTAAGGGCAAAGATCCAATCTACATAAAAGAATCTATAGTGAATATATCACTAGATATATCTAAAGGGGTTATACATTTTCTAGATAAGGTTAGAACTCATGACATCTTGCTTACACTATTATATAAGAGGATTATCACACTTCATTCAACTAATCAATTTTCACCACACTATTTGTACTAGGTACTACATAATCATTATTATAAATTTCACCAAATAAATGGATATTCAGACGATCATTTTTATGCACTTCAATCTTGCATTAACCAATATGTTAGTCAAGGAATCATAAAGTTTACACAAAGGCATCAGGAACTCATTCACCATACTCTCCTAGATCACACTCTTCTATGATGGAGTTATCTTAGGATTTTAATTTTAAGGAAGAATTGGTTACTCATCATGTTATAAGCACAATGACTGAGAGGGGAAGTGAATCAGTCTTTAAAACATTTTATTCAAGTTCACTTAAGCAATCATGAACCATTCAAGAAAACATATAGATCTAACAAGCATAAACACTTATCCATATAAGCATGAAACACAAGAACACATCATATATGTGGTAAAATATCAAGGGGAAGAACCAATTATATCTATAAATTAAATACATTATTATAATACAAAAACCAAATTTAGTGAATCACCAACTCCACATGGAGCACCGACCCCAACTAGTCAAGCACCCACTTGACTAGGCTTTAGCAAGCACCCACTTGCAAGGAGGCACCAACCCCCTAGATGACTTAGAAAAAACTAAACCATCTGATTTATTTGATAACCTTAAAAACACTATGTTTCTAAACCAATATATGATGACCACCTCTTCATCTGTTCACACTCTTATCTCTCTCAAACTACCTTATAGGCCTCTTCTCTCAACTAGGTCTATTCAAGACTAATTAGGTAATATGACCTTGATATTCATATGAAAACACACTATTATATATTAATTATATATCTTATACACTCTTTTTATGGTCTAAAATACCTAATTATACTCAATAATGTGCTATTTCATTCACTTCCTTTCTTCTTACATAAATAGGCCTAAAATAGCCTTGTATATATACAAGCCTCTTACTTATACACATCTTGTTCAGACATACACACTTTCCCACTTATATTTTAAAAAAAATAGGCCTTATGACATGTTAAAATTAATAATAAATAATAAAATTAGGTCTACCATAAATCAAATAGACCAAATCCTTTTTTAGGTCTCATGGAGACCTAATTACATTAGGCCTACTTTAGGTTACATTACTTTATGATCCATTTTAACACTCTAAACATATATAAATGACACAAAATTTTCATAAAAAATATAAAATAGGTCTTATAAAACATACTATAATCACCATGACACCTTTCAAGTCCAACCACCATTTGAAACACTCCATGAACATTGTTCACATTAGGCCTTTGAACACATAGAAAAGTTTATCTTGAATAACTGAAGATAACACATCATTTATACACATAAATATGATAATAAATAACTTATATAAAACCTAAATGACCTAAAAAATATCACCATATACATCATACACTTCCACTTGGGATATAATGCTTCAAGAACACCTTTGTAACTCACTCACTTAGAATTTCCAGATTACCTCAAAACACAGTCATGGTAACTTAGACCTCAAAAACGTATAAATAAATTTTAAATTAATTAAAATTAATTAAAATTATCATATAAAATATATATACCATTTTAAAATATAAAAATAATATGGTCTAGTATAAACTATTGGTCTTATAGACCAATTTGTTGACCTCACTACACACAGACCTCACTGAGTCAAACAAGTCATTTTGGATTCATCATTTTCACCAATATACCTAAATTTAAAGCTTAAAATAAATAATAAATAATAAACATCAGTATAAAAAAAATATCCATGCACTTGGTTTGATCATTTTATCATGAAAATATATTCTTATTCATCTTTTCACTATTGCCTAGGTTTTTCACTGTTTGCACCATTAGGCATGTTAGCAACTAGCTAACTTGGATGACTAGTTTAGAATAATTAATGGATATATCCTATCAAAAAAATAATAATTTACATGAAACATGAGTCTCTACCTTATTCCTCCATCCATTTTATTTCAATGTCCAATACAACTTTTGACTTCTATAGCAACTTCTTTAGAAATAAGTCTGTAACTAAACATTTTCTTTTTCCTCTCTCTAACCAATACCACCTGGGGGTACCTGGGAGAGTAAAATATAATATAAAATATATTACTTGATAATAAAAATACATTATGGACACTTTTTATAAATATCTTCAACATTGGGTCCTTATTAGGGTTCTAAGAGGGTTTAAACCTGTTTCCACTCTTAATAATATTTCATAAAGCATAGCCCCTCAATCCAAAAAATAATGCCTATAATTATAAGATAGTAAAATTTCCCATATACCATGAATATATTAGGTTTCCATTAAAAAAAATTTATGAGCTAATGGGTACAAAAAAATCCTTCTCAAGTTGAGAACCCTCATTCTGAGCATTTGAGAGACCTCCAAACAACTTTTCATGCCTTGTCCTTCACACTATGACCTTAAAATATATTTAAAAACTTGAAAAAACATACCTCAAATTTAAAAATTCTTACATTATTTAAAACACATTTAAATATGATCAAGACCCCTCATTAGGCCATATTCTCTCTTTTTGCTCTCTAGACCTTGATCTGTAAACCACATTAAACCTTAAAACTGGTCTTCATGCCTCTTTCCATGTACTCTCCACCTCACTCACATACTTAATCAAACTATATAATTATTATACACTTATATTCATCCTTAACATGCCTTTAAAATAGATCATCATACCTCATTAGGATAGGTAGGGTATAGGAGTGGTCAGGGGCATACTTGGTCTGAAGGTCCTGCCCCTATAAGATCACCTTGAGACACTTATGAGTGTTCCAATGCCTCACATATATGCTTAAAAAGCCTCATACAAGCACTCATGCATGTGTTCACTCATCTCACCAAGTCACCATGCTTAAACCTTCTCTCAAGTTTTATTCATACTATGACTATGCTTAGGCTACTTGAGTACATGACCTCAATGATGAGGCCAGGATATGCCAAATAAATATATAATAAATGACCTCATCTTAATCTCTCTTTATATTAAGTTTGATTGCATTTTTTAACTTTTATTTTGATCTGAGATGAGTTAGGATGTGATTATCCATCTTTTGTTGATTGTGATTCTAACATTTTAAAATACTTGTAATTCCTAACAAGTGTGTTGGAAAATTATAGTTTTGCAATAAAATAGGTCATCATCAGGATAAAGAATAAATATGAAGTGGATTGCATGTTTTTGGAAGCATTGGACTCAATTTAGATTAGTTTTGGAACCTGGAAAATCTTTTCCAGAATCATCACAGTTAGTTCTGAAACCATCACAATTTGTTTTAGAACTCCACCATACTATTTCAATTTGTCACATTTTTAGACTTAGCTCCGAAAACCTATATTTAGCTCCAGTACTCCTACAAATAAGCTCCATAATTTTTGTAGCTAGATATGGAACTGGTGAGGATCTATTCCAAATAGCTGGTGATCTATCAGATCAATGATCCCATTAAATCAGGAATAGATTCCTAATTTTTTGAACTTGTAGAATCAAGACATTTATCACATAGCTATACATCCAGCCACATCTTGATTCAACATCTATTCTAGGCATGATTCAGTTCCATCATATCTATGAAATAGTTACAACCATCAAAGCATCTATATATACAGACCTAAGACTTTATTAGATATATACAAAGATAGATATAGAAGAATATAAAGATAAAGGATATATTAGTACATTTGTAATACATACCATTTTATCAATGAAATATCCATTTCTATTTTGAAAGCAAATTAAATTATTCAAATCTTGTTCTAGGTAGAGCAAGGGCCCACTCCTCCAAAGACCCAGAATCTTCATTTTTGTCAGTATTTATATTTCTATTCACAAAAGTAAATAGGTAAATCTATTAAATTCATAAATGTTTCCAATTTCTTAAAGTTAAGATTTGTTGTAAATTTGTTCCTATAGGCATTTTAGATTAAATTTTTATTTCTGTGATGTGTGTTTATTTCCAAAAATCTATTTCATTTCTACAATGTGTGTTTATTTCCAGAACTCTATTTCATTTTTACAATGTGTGTTTGTTTTTAGCAATCAATTTCATTTTTGCAATGTGTGTTTATTTCCAACAGAATAGTTTTATTCCAATAAGGTTTTGACCAAGAAATCCTTAAGACATTAAAAACCCCCCAAAACAAAAAAAAATACAAATACCTCCATTCAATTACTAAATTACTATGATTCTTCTTGTTGTATATAGCTTTAGACATAGCCCTAGTTAAATATGACATCAATAGAAAGTTGATTAAATGAAGGGGATGATGACACCCATCATTTTTGGTGTTGTTACTGGGGAAACACTAGTTGAAATTTTCTAATTAGGTGTCAATAAGAGCAACAATCATTCATTTAGTAATTGAAGAAAATTTCCCTAATTTATGAGTAGACCATGAGATTCCAAGGGTAGATTTCTCCCCAAAATATTTGAACAAGAATTTCCATCATCCTCTAGTTTAAGAAAGGACGTTGAGCAAGAATTGGAGGCACCATTATCTCCTACAAGACAAGAAGCAAAATTGTAATCTTTGGAATTTTTGGATCAGTCACCAGAACCAAGTAAAACCTTAGAGAGGAGGATTATTTCTCAAGATCCATTAAGGGAATGTTTTGATTCTAAATTGAGTAGTTAACCCCCTACTCCTGACTTTTCACCATCCCCAAAATAGACCACATACCACATTGATTGGGAGAAGGAATTAAAAAATACCAGAGAGATGGAATGAGAAGCTGGAAGAGAACCTAAGAAAACCTTTACCTATCCCATTCATATTGAGGATGCTGAAACCACTATGAAAAACATTTCACCTATACACTTTTCCACATTTAGAGGAATGTCATCTAAGGATCCTGACTAATTTCTATTTGAGTTTAAAGTACTATGTCAAACTTATGATTACAAGATAGATAATCAAAAATTGAAGTTTTTTCCATCTACCTTGAAGGATGTAGTAATGAGGTGGTTTATGGGATTAACATCTAATTCTATTACCAATTGGGAACAAATGGAAACTGTCTTCCTAGACAAATATCAAGATTATTGTAGAGGAAGAAATCAAAAGGAAGAATTTCTCAAAATCAAATAGGAAGAAGATGAAAATATGGAAGATTATTTGGATAGATTCCTTTTTGTGAGTAAAATATGTGGATTTATATGTCAAGAATATTTGAATAAAACCATTTTTATCAAAGGTCTGGATGATGAATCTAGGGAAACCCTTGATTTAATTGGTAGAGGAAACATTGCTCAATTAAGAATGGACAAAATCATAGAAATTTGTAGAAACTATTCAAGAACAAGGAGTGGACCTCGAAAACGGAAAATGGTTAAAAATTTGAATCTAGATATGAAAAAATTGATGGATGAATTGGAAAACTTTAAAATAGACATATTATTTTAATTAACCTCCACCATGGATGGATTGCAAGCTAAATCAAATGCCCAACTTGAACCATTAGCCATGTATTGTCCTAGATGTAGGAAGAAGAATGCAATAAGGGAGTGTCCTTTGGATAAAATGGAAGTATGTCTTGTTTGTGATTCTAAAGAACATGATACTCACACTTGTTCTCTCATAAAAAATCAGCTCAAACAAACCAATATATCATCCACCACAGAAGAATTAAATTTTGTTCAGAGACAACCAAACCAAGGATAGTTTATGCCAAGACCAGCTCCTAATCCCTGGATGATACCATGGGTAGCTCAAATAGTACCAAAAAGTTGGGGACAACCACATTGGGCCCCTCAACCCACATGGCATCCTCAAGATTGGGCAAGTCAATCTTGGTATACTCAAGGACATCAACAACCTTAGGTTGGTCAAGGAAATCCTTATGCTTGGCCACAACCTAGATGGAGCCCTAGTAATTATGTGTAAGGAAAAACAAATCTAAATCAAAACCAACAAGCCATAATGGGACCTCCAGCTCAAAATCCATAAATTGAAAACATAGTCCAAATCCAAATGCTAACACAACCAGTAGCAAACCCAAGAAACAAACAAACAAATCCTATAGACAAAATAGAACCAAAAAAATTAGTTGATTTAAATACAATGGATTGTAAAAACATTCAAACCAGATCTGGCAAAATAGTTACCAATCCACCTGTTATAATCATTGAGATGATAGAAGAAGTCAAACTGTTTGATGTTCTGAAGGATCATACTAAAGCATTTGCTTAGGACTATAGAGATGTGAAGGGAATTCATCCAAGTATCTACACCCATCAAATTTATACTAAAAATATTAGACCAGTTAGGCAACATTAGAGAAGGATTAATCTAGCCTTAAGGGATATAGTCAAACAAGAAATTGAAAAACTATTACAAGTAGGTTTTATCTACCCTATCTCAAATAGCCAATGGGTGTCTCCTCTTGTAATTGTCCCTAAAAAGAATGGAAAATGGAGAATTTGTGTTGACTATAAGGAACTGAACAAAGCCACCCTGAGATATTATTTTTCCTTGCCATTCATAGATCAAGTCTTAAACAACCTTTCAGGTAAATAGTACTTTTCCTTCTTGGATGGATTTAGTGGATACAATCAAATCAAAATTATTGTTTAGGATTAGGACAAAATTACATTTACTTGTCCATGGGGTACCTTTGCTTACAGGGTATTGCCATTTGGACTATGTAATGCTCCAGCAACCTTTCAAAGAGTTGTATTAGCAATTTTTATAGACTTAACAAATGATTATGTGAAGGTATACATGGATGACTTTATTATGTATGGAGATACATTTGATGATGCCTTAAAAAATTTGGATAGAATATTAACAAAATCACTTGTCTCTTAGTCATGGTAAATGTTTGATGATGGTTGATGAAGGGATCATATTAGGGCACCATATTTCAAAAAGAGGAATTTAGGTTGACCAAAACAAAATCAAGATTATTTCAGACTTCTCTATTCCTCAAACTCCCACATATATCAAATCATTCTTAGGACATGCTGGATACTATAGGCATTTTATCAAGGATTTTAGTAAAATTGATGCCCCCATGTTTAAATTTCTTACCAAGGACTATGAATTTCTTTAGGATGAACAATTTCAACATGCTTTTGAAGAAATTAAAGAGAAATTAGTAACTACCCCAATATTGCAAGGACATAATTGGGAGAAACCTTTTCACATCCAAACCGATGCCTCAAATACCTCAATTGGTGTAATTTTGGGATAGAGAGATGAATAAGGAAGAATGTATGCTATTTACTATCTCAGCAAAAATCTTACTCCCATTGAAAGAAATTACATCACCATTAAAAAAGAATTTTTGGCTGTGATCTATGTAATCAATAAATTTAGACATTACATTACAGGGTATAAAATATTTGTACATATAGATCACTCAGTAATTAAATATTTAATGAACAAACTAGTGGTTGGAGGTAGAATAATTAGATGGCCATTACTTCTACAAGAAGTTGATATTACCATTATGGAAAATCTAGGCAAATCTAATGTGGTGGCTGATTTCTTGTCAAGATTGACCAATATAGGGGAGTAGGATCTAGTCAAGGATAACTTTCTAGATGAAAAATTGTTTTTTATTTTAGCTAACACACCATGGTTTGATGACATGGAAAATTATCTTGAAATAAGGAAATTTACTCCTTTTTTCACTAAAAAACAAATAAAAAATTTAATCAAAACTAGTACACAATTCAAATGGTTAAATGGAATGCTATTTAAATGCGGTCCTGATTTGGTTTTATGCAAGTGTGTAAGAGAAGATAAATTTTTTGATATCCTCTAAGCATGTCATGATGAACCAAGTGGAGGACACTATTAAGTGAAAAGAATATCTCACAAGATACTTGGCACTAGTTACTATTGGCCATCTCTATACAAAGTTGTGAAGAGATATATCAAGTGGTGTGATCCTTGTCAAAGGATGGGACAACCAACCATTACCAATGAAATTCCTCTGCAACCACAAGTAGTGATTGAACCATTTAAGAGATGGGGATTGGATTTTTTTGGACCTTTTAATCCTCCTTTACAAGGAAAATATCATATTCTTATGTGTATTGATTATGTAACAAAATGGGTAGAAGTGCAAGCTTTAACAAATGCCACTGAAGAAGTAGTTACTGATTTCCTTTGGCACAAAATTATGGTAAATTTTGGATCACCAAGGAGCTTAGTTTCAAACTAGGGACCACAATTTATGTCCAATGTGATCTAGGCCTTTACAATGTATTATCAAATCAATCATAAGAAGTCATCTCCCTATCACACACAAGAAAATAGACAAGTTAAAGTAATAAATAGAGAATTAGAAAACATCCTCACTAAAAGAGTTAAAGCTAAAAGAAGAGATTGGGTAAAAAGACTACCTAAAGTTGTCTGGGCATACAATACAACTTGGAAAAGCACAACAAGGTTTTCACCATATGAGTTAGTCTATGGGAAAAATCCCTTGTTGCCTATTGAGTTTGAACTACAAACATTAAGGACAATAGCTAAGGTGGGAATTGAATTGGATGTCATTCAAAAAGAGCGAATCCTTCAACTCAATAAATTAGATGAATTCAAAATGGAAACACTTCACTAGACATAGATAATCCAAGGTCAAAGGAAGCAATGGCATGATTCACATATCAAGGAAAGATAATTCAAAGTAGGAGACTAGGCATTATTACTTGATTCTAAGTACCAACAATTCAAAGGTAAATTAAGAACTAGATAGTTCGGACATTATTTAATCAAGCAAATATTTGACAGTGGTTCTATCTAGTTACTTCCCATTGATGGTAGCAAAAGAATACTCTTGGTCAATGGACACAGGCTAAAACTTTATAAGAAGCCTCCTACTAAGGATGAATTCTTGAATCAGATTGAAGAAAACAAGGAATTTGATCATATGGAAGAACCCAGTTCTTCCAAAATGATCAAATAATCAGATGAAAAGATCCAGAATAAAGGGAAGAGAATGAAAACTAGTAAATGGCATTCTCTTCCCCAATATATATATATATATATATATATATATATATATATATATATATATATATATATATATATATATATATATATATATATATATATATATATATATATATATATATATATATATATATATATATATATATATATATATATATATATATATATATATATATATATAATCAGAGTCAAATTGAAAATTAGTGATGGTGGTTGATCTTCTCAAATAAATGGCTAATTCAAATAAAACTTTTTTGAATTCTAACTATTTTCTAACCATTTTTTAGGGATGATGTGTCAGCATGACGAAGGGATTACATCATCAAGGATGGTAATTATGTTTTTAACTTGTTAAAGGTTAAATAGAAAGTTTTCATGTGTGCTTAGACCTGCTCTAGAAAGATTAGTATGATGAGTCATCTATTATACATCATGGTTAAATGTGCAAAATCATGAAAATGATATTGATGATAGAATGATTTGGTGGATAACCATAAAGAATCATTCTTATGATTGAAGCAACTGAATTTGATAGTTCTACAGTTGAGTACAATAGTTTTGTAGCTAAAATTGATAAGTTTTGTAGCTAAGTACAGTAATTTTGCAACTGAATCCACTATTTCCACAACCAAAATCATTAATTATGCCGATATGAGAAGCAATTTTTAGCTAGCTAACCTATGAAAAATTCAAAGAAGAATGAATCATGAGAATAAAAAAAAAGTCAAAACTAAACAATGATACCCAACTCCTTGTAGATGAAGAAGTAACAAATATCTTTCAACAGGTAGGATAGATGAAGTTTCTGAGGAAATTTTCCTAATACAATGATGAGCTGGTAAGAGAATTTATTATTAATTTATAATAACAAGGACAAAGATTAGGAAGGTTTTCATTCCTTTTTCTATGGATATCATAAGTGAGATGTCTAGAATACCGATAATGCATGTCCTAAACCCTGTCAAAGGGACATTGAAAGACCTGGCTAAGACCCTATTGAAAGAAGGGGAAGCTAAACCCCAATATATTTATAATATAAAGTAAATCATCAAATGAGCTAAGAGGGATAGCTTGCCCAAACCCTTTGATAGAGTAACATTCTAGATAGTTAAATATTTAACCTATGATGGATAGTTTGGGACAGTAGGAAAAGAAGTCCTAAAAATCCTTATACACCTTAGATATGGAGCCAAAAAACTAGAATATATAGTAAATCTTCCATGGTTTCTTTTTGACTCCATCCATACCATGGCCTAGAGGTATTCTTGGGGTGTATGAATAATTAGATATCATGGGTTAGTGCATTTAGTATGCCAACACCATTTCCTTTCCAAGAAAAATGGGGAAGAAATGTGGGACAAATTTCTTGGAAAATTTGGACAAAACCCTAGTATTCCCAGAAGAACAATAGAAACTCCTCTTACTCCTTTAGTTCATTTGAAAACTACTACCATTGTTGAGGAAAATAAAATATTAGGGGAAGAGGAAATACCAAAAAGAAGAAAATCTGGAAGAAAATTTAAAATTGTAGACCCTACTATACCTTCTCAAGCCATTTCTTCTTTTGCTAAAGCTATAGAAGAAGAATTGTTACCTATCTTTGACAATGATAGTTCACCTAGGCCTGAAAAAAAGGTGAACATTAGAAGAAATTCTAAGAGGAGACCTATGTCTGCACATTTTGAGGCTCTTCAAGAAATAAAATGTCATAAAAAGTCTAAAGAAAGTTCAGAGGAACTAGAAGAACAAGAAAGGCTAGAAACTGAAGCTGCTGATATTTTAGGCAACATGACTATGACTCCTCCTAGACCAAGCCAAGCAGAGAAGGAAAAATAAGATGAAAGATTTTAGGAGCTAGTTTTCCAAGAAATAGATGAGACTACAACACCATCACATGCAGAAGATGAACAAGCATCTTGGAGAAGGAAAGGGAAATACCCTATGGTGGAAGAGGAATGCTTAACTCCCCAAGAAATTTTAGAAAAAGAATAAAACCATCAGATTAAATAGGCTATATGTTTGTCTAGATTATAACTCATTATCAAGGAAAAGGATGAGGAATTGAACTTTCTCACACTCAAGTTAGAATAGAAGGAAATGCTCCTTTCATAATTAACAAACCAGTTCATAGCCAAGAATGAGGAATTAGAAAAAATTAAAAGGAAACTAATGGAGAATGAGAAAAAATGTACAATATAGACCTCTATGTCAATAGTCTTTGCACATACTAAATTGACTTATCTACCACTCAAGTAGTTATGGGATGACACATGCAGAGAACTCAATGAAATCAAAGCATCCAATATAGACTTGAAAGGCAAACTGGTAGAAGAAGAGAAAGCAAGGAAGGAATGGGAAGACAAATTTTACAAGGAGGAAAATGATAAGTATAAATGTCTTGTGAAAATACAAATAGTTTGTATGATGAGTGAGAAGCTGCTTGCGTGCAAAAGACCTTCTCTTGCTTATAGCATGTTTTTATAGGAACAATTCATTCACTGGTAGTTGGCAAGGATAGTATGTGGCCTTCCACATGAAATAAAAGATGAAGATGATTTCTTGGCTACCTACTCCTTAGCTCATACATAACCAAAAAACCTTCTTTGTGAATTTTACCTCTACAATTTTATTCTAGAAAGAAATACAAGTTTTATGATCAATTTATATGTATGAGAAAGCTAGCTTAATGCATTTGTCTCTATTCTTCAAAATTAGATTACATGGAAGGAAAGGGAGTCAGAGCATTGGTCAAAGGCTAGTTCATCTAGTTTCTGTATGAGAATTCATTATGGTAATCCATCCACCTTTGCTACATATTTCCAATCCCATGCATTTAATAATAAATTCAAGGGACCTTATCTTTTCAGTTTACAACAAAGCATGGATGTCTTCACCTCTTATGAAAGGGAAAATTTTGATAATATCTATGATGCATGTTTAAAAAGATGGGAATTTCTCCTGGTGGAATTAAAAAGAATGGAAGTAATATCCCCTTCAAATTTGATTTGGAGTTTAGAAAGGGAAAAGCTTTATGCACAATAATTCCCCAGATTAATGAAACTCCCATGAACATATGGATAGGTTTGCAAACAAGGCCACATCTACTTCTCACCCCCATATCTCTTTGGAAAAATAGAGAACTTCAACATCCCACTCAATTTGAGGAATGGAAAAGAAAAGTTGAAGTAGGAGTAGGGTATAGTACTTCTAAATCAAAGAATTGGGATATTCAGTTCCAACCATTTGATCTGAGCAATCAAATGGAATGCAAGATATACAATCCTAAATTTGAAGAGTGAATTTTGTAAAGGGACTTAAAAACAAGTAAGTATGGGGGAAGTGATGAGGTTAGGATATGCCCAATAAATGTATAATAAATGACCTCACCTTACTCTCTCTTTCTATTAGGTTTGATTGCATTTTGTAACTTTTATTTTGATCTGAGATGAGTTAGGATGTGATTATCCATCTTTTGTTGATTGTGATTCTAACATTTTAAAAGACCTGTAATTCCTAACAAGTGTGTTGGAAAATTCTAGTTTTGTAATAAAATAGGTCATCATCAGGGTAAAGAATAAATATGAAGTGGATTGAATGTTTTTGGAAGCATTGGACTCAATTCAGATTAGTTCTGAAACCTATAGAATTTGTTTTAAAATCATCACAGTTAGTTCCAAAACCATCATAGTTAGTTCTAGAACTCCACCATACTATTTCAAGTTGTCGCATTTTTAGACTTAGCTCTGAAACTCTATATTTAGCTCCAGTACTCCTACAGATAAGCTCTATAATTTTTTTGGCTAGATATGGAACTGATGAGGATCTATTCCAAATGGCCAGTGATCTGTTAGATCAATGATCTCATTAAATCAGGAATAGATTCCCAATTTTTTGAACTTGCAAAATCAAGACATTTATCACACAATTGGACATCCAGCCACATCTTGATTCAACATCTATTCTAGGCATGATTCATTTCCATCATATCTATGAAATAGTTACAGCCATCAAAGCATCTATATATATAGACTTGGGAATTTAGTAGATATATAAAGACATAGATATATAAGAATAGAAAGATAAAGGATAGATTAGTACATTTTTAATATAGAACATTTTATCAATGAAATAGCCATTTCTATTTTGAAAGTAAACTAAATTGTTCAAATCCTATTCTAGGCGGAGCAAAGGCCCACTCCTCCAAAAAACCAGGATCTTCATTTTTGTTGATATTCATATTTTTATTCGCAAAAGTAAATAGGTAACTCTGTTAAATTCATAAATGTTTCCAATTTATTAAAGTTAAGATTTGTTGTAAATTTGTTCCTATAGGCATTTAGATTAAATTTTCATTTCTACAATGTGTGTTTGTTTCCAGTAATCTATTTCATTTCTACAATGTGTGTTTGTTTCCAGTAATCTATTTCATTTATGCAATGTGTTTTTGTTTCCAACAATCAATTTTATTTCTGTAATATGTGTTTATTTCCAATAGAATAGTTTTATTCCAATAAGGTTTTAACCAAGAAATCCTTAAGACATTAAAAACCCCCCAAAACAAAAATAAAATACAAATACCTCCATTCAATTACTAAATTGCTATGATTCTTCTTGTTGCATATAGCTTTAGACACAACCCTGGTTAAATATGACATCAACAAAAAGTTGATTAAATGAAGAGGATGATGACACCCATCACTTAATGACATGCTTCCTATGCATTGTCAAAAATGGAAATAAGACAACACCACTCATAAACACTTCAATACTCTCTTTCACACTACATACCTTTAATTCTCATAATCTTGTCACAACTCAAAATGCTAATTATCCTTGCTCATAACAACACTCTTGTAGACCTACTTGTCATCATACCTTCATAAGAACATTCATGATGACACTAAAAACTTCAATCTAACCTAAATACCTTTGACCCCTTAACCTGTGCTTTCATGCAAACATAAGACATTATTTTCCTTTAAATTCTCTCTTGGCACATGGATTTATATGCAGACATTAGTTGTCTTCAAACATCTTCCATGACTTGTGCCTTGATATCAACCTTAACATCAACCAACAAAGAAGACAAATATCAATAAACTCACCTTGTCACATCAATATCATAATCTCATACCTCAAAGACCACTCAGGATACATCTTCACCATATGCACCTTGACATCAATGACATCAACCTTGATATCAAGCAGATCAACCTTAACATCAATGACAACACTTCTTAATAAACTACCCCTCTATAATTGATGGAGAATATACTACAACCTAATCATTCTCATCTCCCCATTTTGGTCTTTCTACCCCTTTGACATTAATGACAAAGGGTCTTCCACAAACTTCCATCTAATCATAGGATCTCAAAAAAACATGCTTATTATGACTTTTACCTCACTTTATTAACACTTCACTATATAAAACTACAAATCTCCCCCTGAGATAATGCTTCTCCTCACAAACACTAGATAAACATTCTTAAAAACTAATCATTCTCTCTAAAAAGATACATCTCCCTCTGGTATTCATTCTCCCAAAACTAGCTCTTTTCTCAAATAAACATGATCACACCTGTAACATTTGGATTCACACCTTCTTGAAAAAAAAGATCAACACATAAAATATGAAGAATTATAGGAACATTTTCCCCATTACTCCATTAATACCTCCTTCAAATTAACTTAGATCACAAAACACTCACCTTATCCTTTACATGACTGATATGACTCAAACCTTTGATCACACACTAGGCCACCATATTCTTGACATCAATAGAGTAATTAGGGACTTCCCTTTTGTCTTCATAGCTTGATATCATCACATGAGTTTTTATAACTCTCAAACCATCCTCATCGTACTTCAAACATTTCTCATATACCAACACCACTACCAGATCTATCAACATGTCTTCATGATAGCTACCAAGATTATACTGACTAATGAGTGTCTCCATGAAGCCTAATGAAATCACCCCTTATCATAGAGAACTAGAACAACATAAAATTAGGAGATTCCTATATCTCCATGATGTTACAAGACTAATGATCCTTTAGGATCCTTTTAGTATTGATTAGCCTCTTTGGCTAGGCTTCTTCATCATCTATGTGGTCAATAATCTGAAATGATAATGAACACTCTTGATACTCTTTAATATCTAGTTTATACCCTACCTTATCAAACATTCCACATTGGCTTGTATACTGATTAGGACTAAGCTTGACTATCTTTGGCTTCCACACCTTAGTTTGTCTCCTTTCTTAAATTCTAGGATCTTAAATCTTTTTATTTTGTTTTGTTGATTTATGATTATAGAATCTTGAAATATGACCAATATTAAGACAATTATAGCAAACAACATCACTCATACATATTGACAGATGTGGATTGTGAATCCTTCCATAGTCCCATGATTACTCATTCTTGGAAGGTCTTCCACACTCTCTTGCTTTATGACCAAACTGACTACATGAGAAATAGTAACCATTGAATGAATATGTATACCTTATGGTGTTAGGTTATCTAACAAAAATTTTATTCATATTATTCTTAAGGTTGACCTTATTTTTCACATTAACATTCTCCTTTTTCTCTATTTTAAAACCAAGACCTACCTTATCATTGGTAGACTTCTGAGTACTCAAAATGTCATCTAGAATCGTAGTGCTCTTTTCAAACTTTTCATAGGTCTTCATCTTGTTAGTTTCTTGATCTAATTATGAATTTAAGGACTCCATTTTTGATACATAACTAATGCATTCTTCTTCCTTATCCTTTAGGCTATCAATGACTATTTCCATTTGAGTTTAAACCTAATTGATGATCTCATCATACTCCCTGGATGCATTACTCAATTTCTCTTCAAATAAACCAATCTATTCTTCATAGTCCTTAACTAATGAACTTAGATTCTGATTCTTCCTTCTTTATAACTTCAAATCCTCTAGAGTACTCACTAATTCTACCTCAAAGTTCACTTTAGCCTCTTCTTCATATAATTATTCGTCATCCATAAGGATTTTCCAACACTCATTATCTATTTCTATAGCCATGAATAAGGTTTCATTATTGTCATTCTCATTAATATCATCATCACTATCAGATGTACTTGTGTCACTTACATCAGATAAGCTATTATTTTTTTTGATATAGAAACTTCTCTTGTTTTTTAATGACCCTTTATTACATTCATACTTCTTGAAATATTTCTTACTTTTTTCAAGCTTATTATCATCACCATGATGTTCATCATGTTTGTCATGTCCCCTTTTTAGTCGACATGTGCAGAGTAGATGATTAGCCTATTATGCGACCCTCGTAGGCTGATGAGATGGATAGAGGGTCTTGATGGAGCTGGGCTTGGCTTTCGTTTGGGCTCTTTCGGACATGAATTAAAGGAGATATTAATATTTGATTGATTTAATCAAATATTAATTATTTGGTCCAATTTTAATTAATTATTAATTATTAATTAATTATTAATTATTTATTATTGGGTCTAATTTTAGGATCCTCATTCTAATTTAAGAATTGGTCTAATTTTAAGACCCTAGTTCTAAATTAAGGAAGCCCCAGTCTAATTTAAGGGAATCTAATTTTAGCAAGCACACCTTTGGAGGTGTATAAGAATCTCTCGTGGAAGAGAGTTTGTATTCATGATTATTTGATATTGATTCTTGTTAAGAAATTCTTCTGTGAAGACTGAGCCAAGGGTTCCAGTATTCCATCTGCAGTGGAGAACGTCAACTCTTCATTGTGTGCAATTCAGAGGCTGTGAAAGATCAGCTGATCTATTGCCAAACTGCATTGAAGAACGTCAACTCTTCAGTGTGAGCGATTCAGAGGTTGTGAATGATCAACCGATCTATTGCTGAATTGGGAGATAACTTCATCCAGAAGTTATCACATGTACTTACAAGTTTGAGAGATAACTTCACATAGAAGCTATCATGAGGGTTTTAGGTATTTTCATTATTTGGGTTTTGATTCCAGAATTATCCAGATATAGATCTTTGTATTAGCCCATAATTCTACAGATTATGATCAAGCATATAGGTTGAGCAATATCAGTGGCCGTACGACTTCCGTACAGATCTGTGAAAATCCGTACGCATCTATAGAAAGTTCAGGTACCGACATCGGCGAACACAGACTTACAGAGACCGACATCAGTCGACTCATCACCGACATCGGCAAGGGGATCACTACAGGTCGACCGACGATGGCAGTATAACCGACGTCGGCGACTGTGTTTTTTACACAGCAGGCTGAGACATTCTAGATTCAGCCTAGTTTGCGGAATATTCAGGCTATAAGGCCAAACTTTTGATATTATTTGTATACCTGACAGAGGATCTTTATTTTAAGCTTATGAGCAAATAAATAAGAAATTATACTGTGATTTATTCATCTATTTGAAGATATTTTGTAGAAATTTAGATAAGCAATTTGGAGCTTTTGTTTTGATATTCGAAGGGATATTACAATGTTCTTCATCATGCTCAGTCTTATCCTTTCTATGAAACTTAGATGTAAAGTGACTAATCTTACCATAGTTGAAACATTTGAAAGACAACTTACCCTTTTACTTACCAGAGCCAAACCTCAATTTATTAGAAAACATGGCTATCAATTCATCATCATCAATATCTGAACATATCTCATCCTTAACCTTCTTGGTTTTTAACTTCTTCTTAGCTTTGAGTGTTTCTTCCTTCTTAGGAGGTATTCCTTCATTTGTTCTCATCTCATAGGCAATCAAAATGCCATGAAGCCCATCCATCTAAAGTGTGTCTAGATCTTGCATTTATTCTATTGTAAACACCTTTTTATTAAATTTATAATTTATCCATCTTAATACATTTTATAAAATTTATAATCTTTCACTTCTTCTCTGAGACCTTTGATGACTTTGATAACTTCATCAACCCTTAATAGGTAGGATGCAATGCTCTCATCTTCCTTCATACTTAGATTTTCAAACTACGTTATGTGGGTCTATAATTTATCCATATTCATCTTAGTGTATCCTTTATATATGGTCTTCAAATTTCCCATATCACCTTGGTTGACTCAAAATGCATCACCTTCACAAACTTTTCCTTTGATAGGCCACATAGAATGTCATTCATTGACTTGAAATTACCTTCACTTTCATTCTTCCTTATTGTATCAGTTGGTGGTGTAGGAGGTAGAGTGTATCCATCCAAAACTAACTACCATATGTCATGACCCATTGACATTATATATGTCCTCATTTTGATGCTCCAAAATGCATAAGTTCTATTGAAGAATGAAGCCTTACTGGTAAAGAAACCTCCTTGAATTTGACTACTAGCCATTCTTGGTTCTAGGATCTCCTTTAGGTTGTTTGACCTAATTAAAAAGGACCTAATATAATACCATTTTTGGAAGAAAAATTAATAATATGGGGGGTGAATAATTCTTCAAAACATTTCATTCAAGTTCACTTAAGCAATCATGAACCATCCAAGCAAACATATAGATCTAGCAAGCATAAAAACTTATCCACATAAGCATGAAACAAAAGAACACATCACATATGTGGAAAACCCTCAAGGGGAATAAAATCCACTAATATATATAAATGGACTACATTATTATAAGACAAAAACTAAATTTAGTGAAGCACCAACTCTACATGGAGCAACAACCCCAACTAGCCAAACACCCACTTGACTAGGCTTTAGTAAGCATCCACTTCAAAGGAGGCACAAACCCCCTAGATGAATCAAAACCAACTCAGCCACCTAATTTATTTTATCACCTTCAAAACAATATATTTCTCAACCAATATATTATGACCACCTCTTCATTTATTCACACTCTAATCTCTCTCAAACTGCCTTTCATGTATCTTAACTCAGCTAGGTCTCTTCAAGACTAATTAAGTCATATGACCTTGATATTAATATGAATACACACTATAATATATTAATTATAGATCCTATACACTCATTTTATGGTCTATAATACCTCCTTATTCTCAATAATGTGTTATTTCATTCGCTTCCTTTCTTCTTACACAAATAGGCCTAAAATTGCCTTGTATATATACAAGCCTCTTGATTATACACCTATTGGTTGGACACACACACTTAACCACTTATATTTTCCAAAAAATATGCCTTATTACATGTTAAAATTAATAATAAATCATTACATTAGGTCATCCATAAATCAAATAGACTAAATCCTTCTTTAGGTCTCATGGAGACCTAATTCCATTAGTCCTACTTTAAGTCACATTACCTTATGACTCATTGTAACACTCTACACCTCTATAAACAACACAAAATTTTCATAAAACCATAAAATATGCCTTATCCAACATCCTCTAATCACCATGATGCATTTTAGGTCCAACCATTACTTGAAACACTCCATGATCAATGTTCACATTAGGTTTTTGAACACACAAAAAATTCTATCTTGAAGAACTAAATATAACACATAATTTATCCACAGAACCATGACAATAGATAACTTATACATATAATAAATGACCTAAAAAATATCACCATATTCATTAGACACTTCCACTCATGAGATAAGGCTTCAATAACACCTCTATAACTCACTCAAAATAGCCACATTACCTCAAAACATGGTTATGATGACTTACACCTACAACACCTTTAAATACATTTTAAATTAATTAAAAGGTATTAAAATGATCCTATAACATATATATAACATACTAAAATATAAAAATCATATGGTCTAGTGGAAACTATTGGTCATACATACCATTTTTTTGACCTCACTACACACATATCTTAATGAGTCAGACAAGCCATTTTGGGTTCATCATTTTCACCATTATACCTATATATATATATATATATATATATATATATATATATATATATATATATATATATATATATATATATATATATAAGCATGAATAATACATACCATTATTAAAAAACATCTCCATGCACTTTTTTCATCATTCTATCATGAAAACATATTCCTATTCATCTTATCATTGTTGTGTTGGTTTTTCACTATTTACACCATTAGGCATGCTAGCAATTTGCTAACCTGGATGACTAGTTTATCATACTTTAGGGATATATCTTATCTAAAAATCTTCATGGACATGAAAAATGAGTCTCTACCTTCTTCCATCCATTTTATTATAATATCCAATGCAAATTTTGACTTCTATAGAAACTTATTTAGAAATAAACCTATAACTCAACATTTTGTATCTCCTCTCTCTAACCAATACCACATGGAGGTACATGGGAGAGTCCAATACAAGATACAATATCTTACCTAAGCACAAATATCAATTTTGGTCACTTTTGATTAGCATATTCAACATTGAGTCCTTATTAGGGTTCTAAGAGGGTTTAAACCTATTTCCACTCATAACGATCATTCATAAAGCATAGCTCCTAAATATAAAAACTACTACCTATAATTTTGAGCTAGGACACTTCCACATATACCATGAATATATTAGGTTCCCATGCAAATTTTTTATGATCTAATTATCACAAGAAAATCATTCTCGGGTTGAGAACCCTTCATTCTAAACACTTGAGAGACCTATAAACAATTTTTCATGCCTTTTCCTTCACACTATGACCTCAAACTATATGAAAAAACTTGAAATAACATACCACACCTCTAAAATTACTTACATGATTTCAAACACCTTAAAATCTGATCATGACCCCTCATGAGGCCATATTATCTCTCTTTGTTCTCTTGACCTTAATCTACAAACCACATTAATCCTTAAAATGACCCTCATGCCTCTTTCCATGCACTCATCACCTCACTCAGATACTCAATCAACCTATCTCATGCTTAAAAATTGATATACATCCTTCACATACCTTGATAATATATCATGATACATCATTAGGCTAGGTAGGGTCTAAGAGCATTGTAGGTGTAAACTTGGTCTGAAGGTTCTACCCCTATAGGCTAACCCTAAGACTCTTATGAGTATTCCCATTAATCACATACATGATAAAAAAACATCATACAACCACTCATGATTTTTTGCACTCATCTCACCAAACCACCATGCTTAAACATTCTCTCAAGGTCTCTTCATACCATGACTAGGCTTAGGCTACTTAAGCACTTGACCTCAATGAACTGCTAACTATGCATTTTTATCAACAATGGAAACAAGAAAACACCACTCATAACCACTACACTTCTCTCTTTAATAATACATACATTTAATGATCATATGTTTGTCACAACATAAACTACCAATTGGCCTTTCCCATAATAACACTCTTGCAGACTTACTTATCATCATACCTTCATAAGAACCTTCATGACAACACTAACAAATTCATGCTGACTTGAACAAATTTGACACCTTGACCTATGCCTTCATGCAACCATAAGACATTATTTTCCTTCAAATTCTCTCTTTCTACATAAATTCCTATACAAACATTAGTTGCCTTCAAATATCTTCCACATCAAGCAACAGAGAATACAAAGCTCAATAAACTCACCTTGTCACATCAAGCTCACAAGATCATACCTCAAATACCACTCATCATACATCTTTACTACATGCATATTGACATCAACGACATCAACCTTGATATCAATGAGATCAACCTTGACATCAATGAAAACACATCTCAACACATTGTCTAAGCCCTATGACTTATAAGATAACCATTTATCAGTAGTCCCATACATCATAGCCTCAATAGTGATGGAAACTATTTCATAGAGTTAAAAATGTACCTTCAATGCATACATCAATTAATATATTTGCGAATAAATACAAACCTAAGGGCATAGTTTCAATTCAATAATTACTAAAGATATATGGCAATCACTATGTAGAATAGAACTTAGTTTCAATTTGCACATCAATTAAGATATTTTCAATAAGTCATACAACTTAGAGTGTAGTTTTAGAATATCAACCAATCAATCTTTTTGCATCAAATTCTACATAATCATATGTTATAAGTACATCATAAGTAGCTCTAGTTTCATAGTCTATGTCTATATCAACATAACATGTGTAGTATGGTCATTAGTTCTCCATGCCATCCAAGTTCAAATAGGGCATATCACCATCACATGTTATACATGCAAACATCTTATGAAATATAAACAAAAAACATATAACAATAAAATACAAAAACTTAAACTCCTACACATATGCCTAAAAAATTCATAAAATATATATAAATCAATTAAATTTACTCCATCTGAAACAAATTAAAAACATCAATATTTCAAATAATCAAACTAATTTTACATAATAATATATACAATATAACTAGATCTACTTGCCATCACACAATGCTAAATTAAATAGAAATCATATATATATATATATATATATATATATATATATATAACTCAAAACATCCTTTCAATATAAATATGGTGCATCACTCAATGATGAAAATATGACTACTAGGACAATCTCCCTTACTCTCACTATCAAATAAATAAAAACTAGAACTAGAGGGCCCATTATCTCTATGTGACCTTGATCTACACCTACTCTCACTCTCTTTCTCTTGGTACATGCTCAACCTAGCCTTACATTCAACATACTCTCACCTAAGTAGTATTTATTCATCTACTATATGACTACTATCCACACCTAGACCATCAGGAGTAGGCATAATACGCCTCTATAGCTCATGTAACTCATCTCCATTTTTTTCCACTCACCTAAATGATATAGTTGATATCACTACCCAATCAAATAAATGAGAATGCACCCCAATAATATTGGTGTCCCTCTCCACCAATCCATCCTCTACAGTATCATCTAAGATATGATATGTTAACTCATGCAATGATGACTTAGTGGTGACCTCTTAATACTTGTCATCTCCTGCACCTAAAAATATTCCATATAATTGATAATAATCTTATCATATAAACACATAATCAACTTTTCACTGAACATATAAATATACTATCTAGCTTACCATCCAAAACCCTCAGGGGATATACATATAATACCTCATTTGTAATCATATCACATCTTATAAATAGAGGTGCCCATTTATAGTCACTCCACTAGGCTGCTTAGGCCTTTGTCACTTCAATAAAATTTATATCTAGTACCTCAATATTAGGATCATTCTCTATCAATGACATTTGATCTAGATCAACAATTAATATCCTTAGCCTACTATCTAGCCTTGTAATAACCTAAGAACTCCTCAACCATACCATAAGTGTTAGGGGCACATCATATACAACACCAAACTATTAAATGATCCTCTCATACTAAAACTAATCATATACATTATCCTAGTAATCATGTATGTAATAACTAATCTAAATCTACCTCAGTTGTGTGTTATCCTCAAGCCAACCTTGATAACCCCTATAGGGTCTATAGATGATATCCTCTACTCTCAAACTATCTAGTATCTATCGATACTATTTATTACTCCATGGTGCATACCATATCCTATTCCATCTCTATATAAACACCTATGGGTGAGCCCATCCATCCCATGGACATGTCACAAGCCTACTCATAGCTATATGCTTGTATTATTAATAGTGTAATAGTATCAACACATTCATACCCCACCACTCATCTCCTATGTAAAGTGGTATAAATCCCTATATAGATGAGATAACATGGTATTACCCCAATAATACATGGTGCCATGCTCCTCGATGTCTTGCACTATCTCATGCATCTTGTAAGAGATCAAGACATCACTCCCATCTATAACAACAAATGATAACAACATCATAACTATAAATTTCTATACACATAAAACATTAACCAGCACAATCATGGTCAACAATATGTCACTCTAACTCCCTTCATGATGAATCCTTATTACCATAGAAGATAAGTACCTAAATTATTGCTATATAGCTTAAGGACTAGTGTCTCCTACAATATAGATCATTACTTAGAAATTAGCAATTGAAGGATCTTATACACATCCTCCAATGTCACTATCATCTCAACCATAGGTAACTAGAATATGCATGTGTTTGTGTTCCACCTCTCACATAATGCAATGATCATATGCTTATCCAAAGGCACAGGCTCTAGGAAAACAACATATTTTAGGCTTGCTCTCTCAAACACCTCCATCTCCACATAAGGTAAGGTAAAACCCCATATAGTATCCATTATCTTCCCTATATATAACTCTCTCATATGAGCATCAACCTATAAAATTATAGCCAAATTTGACATTAATAAAAAAACCTAAACCTATAAAACAACAACATTCATTATAAATTAGTCAATAATGCTAATCATCACATCTTGGGCCTACTATACACTAGCTCTTCTTAGAGGATAGCGGTGTTGGACAATAGCACCACACCCTGGACAATAGTGCCAAGATCTAAATAGTAGCACCCAAAATAGGACACTAGTACTAGTCTATCCAAAAAAATCCCTAAAATAATCCTTTTCTATAAAAAATAGTAAAAAAGATTAAAAAATTGATAAACAAAGAAAAAAGTATGAGTCCCTTACCAGTTGAACCTCCTCCCTATCCTATATATGTACCTTGACCTCTTTAGAGTGCAACAAACTAGTTCCTCATCTCCTCAACATGTTTCTCTCTCTCATAATCAAAATGATTTCAACTCAAATGATGAAAATGAATTTAAAATGATTCAAAATGACACATTTAATTTGTAACTTACCCCATGTCACCTTATTAAGGTTACCCCTGTGCACCAATTTCTCTAACTAATACAACTCTTTTCTTATAGAAATATCTTGAGAACCATAGCTCTAATTCACAAACCATTTATTACACATGGGACTTGATAAAAATACACTATATTCCATATTGGTTAAACCAATTCCCTCATCATTATCAAACATAAAAAATTACAAAAATAATTACATTATATTAATAGTACAATATACCAAACATATATCCAACTACACACTAAATTATCAACTCTGACACAATGAATAAATTATCCAAACCTAATACAATATTAAAAAATACTTATTAATACCAACAAAATCAATCCTTTCCAATTTTGGTCACATATCCTCATCACAGTCTTGGATCTCTCACCAAAAGGGGGGAATATGCATAGATTGATTTAGACATACAGACACATAGGTCTATGCAGGTTTACACACCTTATTTAGATATACAAACACATAGGTATACATACATTTACATATCTCATTAAGATATACAAACATAGGTCTACATAGGTTTACATAGGCATTTATATTCATATATTTTCAAATATACAGCCACACATATATACATAGGTTTATACATCTCATTCAAATATACAGACATATATGTATACACAAGTTTACATAACTTATTCAAATATACAAACACATATATCTACATAGGTTTACATAAATCATTTAGATATACAAAAGCATATGTATGAATAGGTTTAAATAATCATTTAGATTCACAAATTTCTTAGATATATAGATATACAAGTCTACATGGGTTTACATAGGCATTCATATTCATAGATTTTTAGATATACAAACACACAGGTCTATATAGGTTTACATCGGCAATCCAATTCACAAAATTTTAGATATATAGATGCATAGGTCTACACATGTTTATTTGGTATTTCATAGATTCTCATATATATAGGTGCAGATGTCTACATAGGTATTCAAATGTACACTCTACAAAGATATATAGTTTTGACTCAGGTATACCAATTTAATATAGATATTCAGATACATAGTTGAATCACTCAGATATTAGTATTAGAGGTCATGATGTAAAGTGCATGTTCTTAGTCCTATTTTTTACATTTATCAGGTTATACTTAGTATTATCACTAGTATCATCTCCAAGTTTTCACTAGTTTAGGTCTTAGGTCCAGTTAAAATATTTGATCCACATCATTACACTAAACCCAATTTACATACTCAGATTTAGAGTGGGGGAAAGCAATCCTTATTTCTTCACACATTCAGTTTACATTACTCAAATTTAGAGTCAAGGTAAGTGAGACTTTTTTCTTCATAAATTCAATTTACATTACTCAGATTCAAAGTGGAGGAAGCGATCCTTATTTCTTCACACATTCAGTTTACATTACTCAAATTCAGAATGGGGGTAATGAGCCTTATTTCTCCACACATTTAGTTTACATACTAAGTTTTAGTATAGGAGGAATTCACACCATATGTCTTACATTCACATGTTACACTCTAATTATTATCCACTTCTCTAGCCAAGAAGTGGGTCAAATCTAGATTACATTCACATAAGTAAGTACATGTACACATTTCTATTTTATTTTACTCTATTAATTTCATTTCATTACATTACTAGAATAAAATAGGGACAAATGTAAACACCCTAATTTGGTCAAATAACCACAAGTACTATGTTGTTTTTTTCTCTTTCACATAAGGGTCTTAATGATGGTTATAGTCCTTGTTTACATGGTCATCTTGAGTCATTTTATCTTTCTTATATTTTATTTTCCTTGTTTAGACACTCCCAATAGTCACAGGTTACCTTTTCCTAGTCCCAGGGTCCCCTATCCTATCATCCCTAATTTTTGCACTATTTTGAGCCTTAGGAAATTAGTTCTAATTTTAGGATAGTAGCTCCACATGGTGCTAGTGTCCACTTGTGGATTCAATGTCTGATGGGCCCATTCACTCATGTTTGAGTCCTAACCCCTCCATGACCCTTCTCTTATATTTTTTAATATCTTTTTCACTAATTGTCAGCCAACAAACAAAGTATTATATTCAAAATAAATATCTTCCTATTTAAATAGCCTCACAAGGCATTTTACATCTATCACTCACTATTTTGGCACTTATTTACATAAATTCAACCAATAGTATAACTCAAATACTTTAAATACTGCTTAGATTTCATACCTAGACATTTGCATACTTCATCAAAGAAGGACCTTATCAAAATTCATTATAGCACACCTTGTAATTTGATGGTGCACATTCCCTAAGGGAGAACTAAATCTGATCTAATACCCATAGAATTGGGGTTAATATAGGTAGAATCTAGGACAATATGGGTTTTACTCCATGTGACTGTAACATCCCACAACCCAATTTATTTCCTTTCCTTTTACATTTGATTAGTTCATTATTTCATGTGTGCAAGTATTCATTAGGTTTTTGGAGAATATTCATCCTAAATAGTGACACATACGAGCCCTTGTGTGACATAAAATCACCTATAAGACCTCTAAAAACTCTCGTAGGTCCCTTAAAATTCATATATAGTCACCACAAAAAGGACACTAACACCATAAATAGACACTAGTACTATATGGTGCTACTATCCTAAAGGGAACTACTATCTGGAGCTAGATCTCAAAAAATAGTCAAAATATGAAAGATTCCTTTGTGTTTGCTCAGCCATTTCCAATACCTTGATCCATGAAAAACTCTATGTGTATCTAGATAAGTTCCTTTTCTCCTTGTGCTTACTATTTTGGGAAAATTCCATAGAACTAATAAAGTCCAATTATATTCTAGATTAACAACAAACATAGCCCTTTAATCTAGCTTAGGATGTACATAGTAAACCCCCAAAAGGTTAAAACACATTCTCACTATTGTTGATACAAAAAAGAGTTAAGAATTGGTCAACCAAAGGATTGAACCATATGGTAATTTATTAAAATATTGAATTTTTTGAACGCAATAGATTCAAGTATGTCCAAAAGTAATATTTACTTGAAAATATCTTTTAGTTCCTTGTCAACCATAAGATTTTTCATTTTTGAAAACATAGTCTTAAAGTGAAGCACATAGTCACTTATGGGCCCATTAGGTCCTTGTTTGAGTTATTTAATTTAATAATATGATACCTTATCACTATTTTTTATAGAGAAAAGAGACAATAATTGGTCATCCAAAATATTTTAATCATGTATTAATTGAAGAGGAAGTCTTTAAAAACATTTTAAGAAAAAACACTTTAAGGATCCTAGGAAGAGGATTTTTTAGTAACTTATCATTGGTTGTATAATACAAGTGTATTACACACAAGGCTATAAGATGTTTTTTGGATAACCTTATCCTTTTAATTATGTGATATTAGTTGTAACTAATCTTATAGTAAGGGGATATATGAAAATATCTAATCCTAAATGGTTGTATAAAAAGGCTTGAGAGTTTATTATATGGGTTTTTGTATTATAACCTTGTGTTATTTTATAAACCTTGTCATGAAGATTAAAATGTTGTATGAGTGTAAATTTGATAGGATTATTATCTAAACTAATGTATACACATAAATTTTATACTATACACTTTGGAAACATCACATTTACACACCTGGACATTACTTACATATTTAGATCTTATGCATACATTCCATCTATTGTCTACCCACCTGTTGTCTTGGCCAATTCTATTTTCTAATATACCTATTCATAATCAACCTAGTCTATAAAAATAATTACATATTCCTAAATAGACCTTCTTCATATCTCAAATCACCAATTTACACTCCTATGACAATATACCCATTCATTTCTATCAAAAGGCATAACTTTAGAAATAATAAAACTAAGTATGTCATCAAGTACATTGCATTATTGTTAAGTTGGTATCGATGATAGAGTGAATACTTTTCATTTTCCACCTAGGTATTACATAAAATTCTAATCTCATGTGAATTAATCCCTCTTTCATGTATTGTTAAGTATATATAAAGGGTGAGATTTTTCCACATACTAATGGGTATAAAGGAAGGGTGGGTATATAGAGAGGTTTAGTATACTGGTATGGTGGTATATAGACAAGGGAACCATTTAGAGTGATAAGGAACCAATTTGGGGGTTTAAAAAACTCAAAACTCAAAATAAAAACAATGCATTTAATCAAATTGATCATTGCCACAACATTGACCAATAAAGACAATTGGTTAAAATAGTCTAATAAAGTGGAGAATAAACTCATATTTAATTATATATGGTTTGATATTTGTGATGGGGATATATAGCCAATTTATTCAACAAAAAAATTAAAAATATATTTAGACATGGAACCAAAAAAAACTGTAAAGTATTGACATTGATGAGGAACTCAGACAATGGAGATGCATCTCATCATATTCAAAAATGCATTACTCCATAGGAATAACTTAATAAAATGAATATGTACTATATTATTCCCATTTAGAGTTAGAATTCATTCAATTTTAGTTGAATTTATGTAACCTTAGTTGAAATATGGTGATGTGATGAGATTGGATTCACAAATATGTGGAATCAAGCATGGTGTGGATACCACAAGTGTCAAAATTGACATGTATATGAATAAATTCATAAAATTCCTTCTTCAAAACTATTCAACCTACTTAGATTCTCTACAATTAATCAATCAATTCAATCCTCTCACATTTTATCAAGTGGTTGAAAATATGGTGGGAAGATAAAATGCATTTGGAATAAAAATAGAGTCCATAGGAGAAAGTGTGTGTCATGTAAAGGATAATTCTTCCTAAAATTAAAATAAGGCCACGTATTCCAAAATTGAATTAAATAATAAATACAAGAATAAAAATAAGGAAAAAGGTGGAAAAAATTACAATCAAAGTGGTCAGAATAAAAAAATAGAATGACAAGCAACACCTCTATATGAATGGTGTGATAGAAAAGGAAGACATGAAAACCATGAATTTAGTATTCCATGGGAGAAAATTGAAGTATACCACAAGAAAAGACAAATAAATAAATAAAATAATCAAACTCTACTTAGTTCACCAATGAATGTGTGCTTTCCAATTTAGATGATGAAGCAAATAATATCTTAGCTAATTTGTCATGGTTTGATTATTGGTTTATTGATACTGGTGCCGCCCTACATATGAATTTTTTATATATGCTTCTTTGAGGAGTTTTATGAAAAAATTTTTGGTCCATTACTCTTTGTATATTTATCAAGTCTAAAACCATAGGGAAGAGGTACAATATTATGCAAGTGTCCAAGGATTTTGGATTTCAAAATCCAAATTGTTCTATACCTTTCTTAATTGAAGAGAAAATTTTTGTCTCTAGTGCTCATTCATAAACAAATCCATTCCATATTATTGGATAATTGTGATGTTAGTATCAAAATAAAAAGTGAAAATGTAGTCCCTTAATTGGATATGATGAAGGAAAATTTCTCAAACTCAAGGGTGAACCATTAGTTTCAAAGAATTATGCTCATCTCATTGAAGGAAAAATGTATCCAAATATTTTGTGACATGATATATTTGAGAATACTCACTATAAAAACATTCATGTATTAAAAAATAATGATTTTTCTAGTTTTCCTACTTTTCTCATAAAATTTTATGAAATGTGTGAATCATTAATTTTATCCAAACATAAAATAGAACTATTTCCATAGTCACAACAAAAAACCAAAATAAATTTTCAATTGGTTAACTCAAAATTGTGTTCTTTTCCAATGCTATTCATAATTACTTCTATAATATACCTACATAAGGGTGTATATTATATATTAGGGATAGTTAGTAGAATAATGAATAGTGGTTTAGTACCACATGCATAAGAAGGATGAGTTGGGTAGATGGGAACTAGTATAAATAAGATGGCATAGCCCATTGTAATGCATCTAAGAAGTCATTTGTAATATATATTTATCAAAGGAGGTATCCCCCTCAAAGTGGCCTATGATTTGGAGTGATTCCTTCCATAAAAGGAATAAAGTATTAATATATGTAGTATTTCAGTTATATGAGTGTTGTTATCTATTTTAGCATACAAGTTCTTATCAACTTCATGTTGTTTATTGATCACTATAATAGAATAAATTCGATATAAATTATTAAATATAAATTTAAAGTATTTGAGACATTAAAAAAAATTGAATGATGATTAAAAATGAAGCTCAAACTTGAATAAAAAAACTCAAGAATGATAATGGTGGTGAATCATTTCAAATAAGTTTGAATCCTATCTTGAGAAAAATAAAATAAAACATCATCTCACGATTCTTCACACACCCAAAAATGGAGTTATATAGAGGATGAAAAATAATGTGATGAATATGGTTTGTGTTATGTTGTACTTCAAAAGGGTAAATCTACACTTTTGGGTTGAATCAACTAAAAAATTAGTATACCTACACAATAGATCACCACCAACAATGATTCAATTAAAGACTTCATATGAGATTTAGTGTGATTATATTCTTTAATTATGACATATTAAAGTTTTTGGATCCACTTTTTATGCATTGATTCTAAAATATAATAGGAGTAAGTTAGACCAAAATAGTCATAAATGCATTAATTTAGGATATTTTGAATCCACAAAGCCATAAGACTATATGATGAGAAAAATAAGAAGTGTCTCATTTTAAGAGTTATATTTTATGAAAATATAAAGGAAAAAAAATCATTTATAAAAAAATGAGTCAACTTGATAAATATGCAAAGTTTGACGTCTATAAGGAAAGTGATTTATTGTCTCATAGACATGAGAATGAAACTTTTCATGAAGGAGAAAATGAAAGATCATTAGAAAATAAAAAAGGGCCATAAGAACAAAGGAAATAAAGTGAAGGAAATTTAAATATGAAATTGAATCACCTAAACCATAGAAAAATATGTCTAAGTGTGCCACCCAAACATTAAATGATGTCAAACCTGATGAAGTTGGAAAAATAGGCACTAGAAGTGCACATGCATCTACATGAAAATCAGACAACTTCTTGTAATAAATTCAAGATAAGATTTAATTTGATGCTATTTTTGCTCATTATAATTAGTATTATGTTGAGGAAAATGGTCTCTATAGATCCCTATGTTCTGACTAGAATTAGGGGATGATGCATTGTTTAATTAAGTTTCCCTTATTTCTAACATGCCTTGAATGAGATTTCTAAGTTTCACACATCTATAAATTTCATACCCTTTAACCCAATGATATTCACAATATTCATCATCCCTATACCACTCTAATTTAGGTTGACTTTCAATAAAGGGTTTAGTATTTAACCAACCAATCATATTCATAGTAAGTAGCTTTCAAAATAAATTCTCAATGGGCTATCCGAAATTAACAAATGATCTTCTATTAAATTGATTCCTTGGAGGAGTTTGCTTTTACAAATCAAGTGGTTATGATTTAAGAACCTTTTGTACTAGTGGTGATTGTATTGTTTGAACATATCTAGCTTCTATATCTCCATTACCAACCATATTTTTATTGTGGTTAAAAGGATTGGGATTTTATATTTCACTTGTTGGATTTGGAGTTGAAGTTTAGTTCTAATTCTGGTTCTAATTTTTGAGTTTGATTTTTTCAATAGATTTTAATCAATCCTTTATCAATGAGAGTTTTCTTTATTTATACACCTTCAGTAATAACATCATAAAAATTATTTGGACACTGTAATATAAGATTAAGAGCTAGTTTTAATTTCAAATTTATCATGAATATATTCTCTAACTTAATGTCAAGAAGTGCATGTGGAAAATATACTAGTCAATGATCACCATATTTGAATATAAGTGGTAAAAATTTCACCCCATCATTATTTAATAGTACACAAATCAACCATATTTAACTCATTTTCAATGTTATAGGAAAATTTATTAATAAACTTATTTGATAAATCATCAAAATTTGTGAAAAAACCTTTTGGTAGGTGTGTAAACAATTATTGTCCCAACCAAACTTTTTGAAAATAAGTGAATTTGAAATTGGTGTCATATCTTACTTCTTGGAAAGAAATAAATAGCAGGCTTAAATACTCTCTTGGGTCACCTTTTCCTTTAAATTTTTTGAATTTATGAATTTCAAAATGTGATGAAAAAGGTGTCTAGAAAATGTTTGAATCAAATGGATATGAACATATGTGATCCAAATTGTGTTGTGAGGTCTTATGACATCCCAACTTAGGTGGGAATTTTTAATCCCTTCCTCTCCTAAAAGGATACTTGTGTGAAAATTTTTCTCTAAAGTATCAATTACTAGGTCTTGGTACATAGGGTAACCTAGTCAGCTCATTATAACCATACCATGTCAAGGGTCTTCGATGTATATTTTAGGCTATTCCATATTCATTACATGAGAAGAGTTCATGCCTAGAAAATCAACATAATGATCTAAATATGTATAAATTATTGATTCAAAGAGACACATTTATTTCATGGATTTAATACTACATAAATAATAATAGATGATAGAGCATGCAATTAAGATAAGCATTAGACTCATATTGTTATATTTCTAGATTAAACTAGTTATAAAGAAAGAGAAAAATATTAAAGGTAAAGAGATAAAATGCATGTTTTAAACATAAGTGAACCATAATTATCTAACTAAATGAATCTCATAAGACAAACTTTCAATTCATCTAGACTTAACACAACTACAACTAAAGATGGTGCAAGAGTTTGGGAGGGAAAGCAACTATAAGAAGGAAGGCATCACTACCATAAAAATATGTAGAGAATGACCATATAGACTTAACATTATTCTAGTTGTCAAGATTTTACTTTTGATTAGCAATATCTTTAAATTCATGAAATCATCAAAAACTAAGAAAATAGCTATGCAACGATAAGATAAAACAAGAAAAGGGAAGAGATTATCCTAAGAAATCAATAAACTGTCTAGTTTTGCATGTCTCCTTTTTACAATCCATAAAGAGACAACCAAGCATAATCTCCTCTAATATTAAAAAAAAAACTAAGCATAATCCTCTTAGTCCTAAAATATACCAACCCTTATTACTTATAAGATTTAATTTTATATATGAATGGAGGCTTGAGGAGTTAGAACTCAATTAAATTTTCTTGTTAATGGTGTAGTTAAAAATATTCATTGTGGGTTGAAGGAATGTGGTTAAATAGGTGGCTAAAAATATCTGATAGATTTAAGGCATTCCCAAAATTGGTGCAACTGAACCATGCCTCAATTGAATTATACAACTTAAAAAAGTTAGGATTGCATCATGATTTCCCCACTAGGCAACCTTGAATAAAATTGGTTGTCTTTAAAAGACTTTTGAATAGGTTAAGGACCATTTGGAGACTAACACATGGCACTAGGAAATATTTGTAGAATCAGTTTAGTCCTATCGAGAAAAAAAGTGTCACATGGATTTGGTAAAATTTAAAGAATTGACTAAGAATTAAAAGTCATTTTAGAATGGGTCTGGGATTGTCAAGTGATCGACACATGACACTAAGACTTTCTTTGTAGAATCGACTAAGTCTTAAGACTTTTGAATAGGCTTAGGAACATTAGGATACCAACACATGGCACTAAGAAAAATTTGAAAATAAATGGCTAAGTTTTTTTAAAGCAATAGAAAAGTGTTGCATGTCCCCAAGAAACGTTGTGAAATTAACTAAGTCCCACTAAGTGGGAATGTGACATGTGGCTCTAGAAAAAAGTATGAAATTGACTAAGTGTTGAAATGATTTTTCAAATAGGTTGGATCCATTGAGAGTTGTGAAAGGTCATCGTGTGGAATAAATAAATCACTAGGTACCTGTGGGAAAATAATAAAAGGCAAAATCAATAATATTTAATTTAAAAGATTTGAAAGTAAATGGCCAAGGCAACAACTGAAAAATGACTAAGTATAGAATGAAAAATATGCATAGACTTAGCCATTTCACTCGATTAAAAAGTCAGTTTCATCCATTTTAATGAAAATTAACTAAGTAAAAGGATAAATACTTATAAACATATAGCCATTTTGAATTGAAAGGAAGCAGAAATGGAAAAAAATGATAAGGAAAAGAAGCCATAAAAAAATTGAAATATTTAGACAATTTTTATAATCTTAAGGCCAAATAATCTAAAAGGAAGTTATAAAATGTTTTTCAAAACACAAGAAAACAAGTAGACCAGGACTTAGTAAAATGATGCAAATTCATATATTTAGTTTAATTCATTCCTAGATGAGAGCTTGGACTAGACTAAATAAATGGAAAGATATTCAAGTAAACTAATTCAATCACTTGTAACTAATCATCTAGTATATTTCCAAGAAAGTTGATTTGAACCAAAAATCACAATGAACTCCCTGAAGTATAAGGTCAAACTCCAAATAAAAAAGAGGGTCCCTATTTTCATATTGAAAATGGGTCATGTTGTGAAAGTAAAAAAAAATGGTGAATCCTAATAGTAAATACTCATGAGTATTTCAAGAATCTAGAATCTTTAATTTCACAAGAAGAAAAAGCATTAACTGCAAGTTATCACTTAAAACAAAATACAATTAAAAGGCACTTGAGTCTATAGTAATGAGTGGCATAAAAATTGATAATTTCGATAAAACCATATGTATGTGATTAAGTGATTTATTCATTTGCATTTACACATGGTAATTCATATTTTCATATGGATAGAACTACTGAAGGAAATAAATTATATAATTTATCTTGGGGGGAAGTGGTGTGGGAATTTATTATTGTTTACATAATATGTCCCATTTTTAGTATGAAAATGGGGACCGTCTTTTTGCTTTGGAGTCTGAACTTATACTTTAGGGAGTTCATTATGGTTGTTGGTTCAAATCAATTTTCTTGGCAATCTACTATATGATTAATTACAAATGGTTGAATCAGTTTACTTGAATGTCTTTACATATATTCAGTTAAGTCCAAGCTCTCATCTAGTAATGAATTAATTTAAGAATATAAATTTTTTCTTCTTTTTTGAAACATATTTTACAACTTCCATTTAGACTAATTTGCCTTAATATTGTGAAAATTATATAACTATTTTAGAATTTTTATGGTAATTTTGTCCATTAAAATCAAATTGCCTAAGTTTTTTATAAGGATTTATTGTTTTACTTCATCACTTCTCATTAAAATGGATGAAATCAACTTTTGAATCGAGTGAAATGGTTAAGTCTATGTATAGTTTTCATTCTATACTTAGTAATTTTTATAATTTTGCCTTAGCCATTTGCTTTCAAATTTCTTAGTCATTGTATTTTAAATCAAATAAAATTGACTACACTTTTTACTCTTTTTCTATAGGTACCCTATGTTTTCCTTATTCCACATTTGTGTCCTTTCTCAGCTCTTAATGGTTCTAGCTCATTTGAAAAAGTGTTTCACCACTTAGTATATTTCATGATTTTGTCCAGAGCCATGTGTCAAATTCTCACTTAGTGATACTTAGGTGATTTCACAAAATTACTTGAGGACACATGACACTTTTCTTGTGCTTCAAAAGATAGTTGTTTCTCTTTAAAGGTTGTTTAATGCGATGTGTTGATCTCCTGGTAGTCCTAAGGTTGTTTAAAAGTCTTTGAATATAGTTGATTCTACAAATAAAGTCTAAAAACCATGTGTTAATCACCTAGTGGTCTTGAACCTATTTAAAAATGACTTTTGACACTTAGTTGATTATTTAACTTTGCTTAGATCCATGTGTCACTTTTACACTCAATAGTACTTAGTTGATTCTACAAAGCTTGTATGGTGCCATGTGCCAATCTCTTGGTGGTCTCAAGCATATTTAAAAGTCTTTTAAAGACTTAGATAATTTTCTTTAAGGTTGCTCAAGGGGAAATCATGATGTAATATTCAATTTTTTTAGTTTTAGAATAAAATTGAGGCATAGTATTATTGCACCAATTTTGAGCACACCTTCAATATATTAGATATTTTGAGATGCCTACTCAACCACATTCCCTCAACCAATAATGAATGTTTGAAACTATCCCATTAGTAGGAAAACTTGATTGATTTTGAACTCCTCAAGCCTACATGCCTATATAAGATCAACTCTTTGAAGTAATAAGGGCTATTTTTTCAAGACTAAGATGATTATGCTTAGGTTATTCTTTTCAAGATTAGATGAGACTATTCCTAGATCATTCTTTATGGATTATGAAAAGGATACTCTCTTTCCTAGATCATTCTTTATTTTCTTGTTTTCTTAGGATAATCTCTTTGAAGTAATAAGATTGAATATATAAGATATACTCTTAAAAGTAATAAGGGCTAGTCTTTTTCAAGATTAAGAGGATTATGCTTAGGCTATTCATTTTAAGATTAGAGGAGACTATGCTTGGATAGCTCTTTGTGGATTTTGAAAAGGAGACATATAAAACTAGACATTTTCTTGATTTATTATGATAATCTCTTCCTTTTTCTTATTTTATCTTGTCATTATATAGATATTTTATTAGTCTTTGATGATTATATGAATTTAAATATATTATATTCAAAATGAAAAAGTTGACAATTAGAATATTTTAAAGTTTGTATGGTAATTCTCTACACATTTTTATGGTAAGTATGTCCTTCTTTCTTATAGTTACTCTCTCTCTCATATATTCTTACACCATCTTTAGTTGGAGTTGTGCTAAGTCTAGCTCAACTGAAGATTAGTCTTATGAGATTCATTTAGTCAAATAATTTTATGTTCACTTATGTTTACAATAGGCATTTTATCTCTTACCTTTAATCTTTTTCTCTTTCTTTATAACCATGTTAATCTAATAATATATAAATTTTAATCTAATGCTTACCTTGATTTCATTCTCTATCATTTATTATTCTTTATGCATTATTGATTCCATGCAATCGACATGTCTATTTAAATTAGTCATTTATTCATAGTAAGATCATTATGTTGGTTTTATAGGAATGATCTCTTCTCATTTAATGCATATTAAATAGCTTAATATACACACTAAATACCTTTGAAATGGTATGGTCACAATGAGCCAATTGGGTTGCCCTACATAACAAGACCTAGTAACTAAGACCTTAGGGAGAATTATTTATAAAAGTCTCCTTTTAGGAGAGGAAGGTATAAAAAACCCCTATCAAAATACCTCATAATATATTCAAACTATAAGGAGGGCCTAAATGGTGTATTTTAGACTTTTAATTTAACTATAATAACTTAGCCTAGTTATTTTCTAGGTTCTCAAACTAGAAAACTTTTTATCTGAGTCTTCTCATAGCCTTATCAATGTTAGATGGGCATAATTTCCCAATAAACATTCTAGGACTTGTCCATGATCTAACTAATAATCTTGGTTCACTTTTATTAAAGTATACACATGATGGATTTTGATATCAAAATAACACATTTAGGTGTTCAAGGATGCCATTGTTATAATGCGTAGCTAGTATGAATATGTGGCTTATCACTTGTTCTTTTATTCTTTAGATAAGGATGCATACAACTGGTACATTAGACTACCATATGGGTGTCTAACCACATGAGATACTTTCTAATTTTTTTTCCTAATCCATTTTAGAGAGCCCATCAATCCTACTACCCTTTACCATAATTTTGTTACACCCTATAGGGAACCTAATGAATCTTTGAGTGCTTTCAACCAACACTTTCATTTATTGTATATGGGTTTGAAATACCCTTTATTACAAATTAAAGTAGTAGCCATAGAATTTTACCTCTAAATTTTATTTTATATCAATGTTATCATTATTTTAAGGACTCCTTTATTTCTCACATCCTTAACATTGAATTATCATGTAGCTTGCACCATTGAATAACAAACCATGTCTCATGATCAGAGTATTAATTTTTCCTACCCATTGAGATAATCAAATGTTCATCCATAAAATCCTTCAATCTACTTGTTTTGAGTCATCCCATTAGCTAAGTTGTGCCTTGTAATGATACATTGCCTTGATCATTACCTCAGATGTGATATCAAGTGAAATCCCTTGTATTAAATGAAGACCCTACTTGTTTTATCAATGCATATAATTCTATTAGTTTATTATGTAATAAACATGATGTTTTCACTCATTTTAGTAGTTAGGTGTCTTTTTATACTCATACTAATCATGTGCCATTAATTTTAGGGAGTTATTAATAAAAAATGCATGGGATAATATTTGAGAGTAATAATGATGAGTTTGATGATGAGGAAACATATGCTATACTGAGTGACCTAGTAGCACATGATCAAATCAAAGATGAGTTCCTTGGGAAGGTGAATCACAAGTCTCTTGCAATCATCTTGAAAATGAACTTGATAATTTGAAACCACTAGATGAGGAATATGAATGCTACACATTTGAAGAATTCTTGTCCTGTGTTACTCCTCTCTAATAGAATAGATGATTCAAGATTGTAAATATCTTGATGGTAACAATCTCTCTCCCATTACATCATTGGAGATGAGTAATCTTGAAGAATAATCCTAATATGAAGTGGGTTTTATATATAAAATAAGTGGATTGGAAGGATTCAAAATATAGGAGTTCCCACTTATGAAAAACCTTATATCTATACTAATTAGCATTATCTTTAAGGGTATAGTCATAGAGGAAGGAGGTATGCTTATGTAAATTAAAGTTGAAAATATACATCTTTAGTGCATTACTTTGTGTACCACATCCATAAATGACAAGACTATGAGATCATTGACATGGAAAGAACCATCCTCATTCCTCCTTGGAAATAATTATGAAGGCTAGGATGTTGCCATAGCATTCATGATAATCAAAAATCAGCTGACAAGTGACTCATCTACTGGTTTCCATCAAAGAACATGCCACTTTTAGGTTAGATATTATAATAAATTTAGTATGTATAAATACCCAACCCTTTCCTTAACTAAAACACAATTTATGGGCTGATATATTTTCTAAACCCTATCCTTCATGCCTTATGTAATTTATAGACAAACTTAATGTAGAATTTTACTATCCTAGTTTGCTTGAGTTTCATGAGAAAAACATTGATAAATATTTATGGGATAGTATTTTTCACTATAAAGGAAAACAAATATGCAAGTATATGTTTCATTTTCCCTTCTAAAAATCCTAAATAATCAGGTGTCTGACTTATTCAATCATTCACTTACTTGAACATTTCCTATGCATACTTTTTATTTTTCATCCTTGTTTTCTTTTCTTTATCCTTCATTCTTGTCCCTTATTATTAGTTTAGGTTTTATTTGGTTTGTTTCTCTATTTTTTATGTTGGTTTTTGTTGTCACCAAATCTTACACCTAGATATGGTTGTTCAATCCTACTCTAAGATTTGGGAAACATTGGATTACCTCTAAGCCTGTGGGTTTCCTATAGTAGAGGTAAACCTCTAGTTTTAAGGGCTATATCCCTAAATTTATATTTGTTTTCTTATCACCTACACTAATTACTTACTTGGATGAAAATGGTGTAAAATTAAAATGAAATTAAACTACTATAATGATGTGATACACCATTAATATCTCCACTAGACTACTATACAATTGCACTAATAAACATGACATACAATACTAGCCTCAAAATCTTGAATTGTGCTAACATTAGTATTTCAAACATAGAGGTGATATACATTGCACTAATCAAGGTGAGTGAACCAAAGGCCAAATTATAGAAACTAAGTACTATTATACTTAAATATATACAAATTCACTTGAATACACTTCATGTGATATGTTATAATGGAAACTACTTGCATCAAATATGGAAGAGTTGAGAGAAAGCAAGGATAGATAATAGTCACTTGACCTTTCACTATAAAATAATTCACACACTTAGAAAAGATAGATTTTGGATTAAAAATTAAATTCAAAATCTTTATTTTTAAGACAAAATATAATATCAAATTAGTAGGGCTTCACCATACTAGGTGTGGATTCATCACAAGATCTAAAATGTCTTGTATTTATAGAACATGTGAGAGGAGAGAGAATAAGTAGAGCTCAGATTTAACAAGAACAAGTGTAAAGTTATGAGGACCAGTTTAAAAGAAAGTGAATTTGGTGGATAACAAGTCAAGAAGTGGTCTTGTATAAGTATCCATTAGATATGCATCATTCTCCTTTAAGTTGGCATAGGGCTCTTCATCTTCTTCTTTGAAATTATCTTGATGATGAAGAATTCAATTTTATAATTTAAACTAATGTAGGATACTTTGAAACATGTTATCTATCATGAAAATACTGCTAAAAAGTTGTAACAATCCTCATACACCTCCCTAACTACTAGCTTCCTTCTCCACACTTATGTTCACTCTCTAGCAGTCACTCATTAGTCTTCCTTAGCTTATCTTGACACTTTTTATCTAATTGACCTTTATTTTGTCTAATATAATGTGTTAAAATGGAGTTAAGACACCTATTTAATACATCATGTCACTTATTTAGTCATATAGAACTCCATAAAATTCACCACAACATTCCTCACTTCTTAACCTTGACAATCACATTACTTTCTCACTATCTCACTTAGACTACCTATAGTGATAGGTATAGTAGAGATATTTTATTTATTTACTAAAGTTATAAATGGATATTATAGGTTTTAAAAAGTCTCCATATACCTCATACAATTATTCTTATTCAACAATTCCCTTTTACACTTGTAGAACCAGTCAAAACTTACATAAAACCCCATATTAAATCAGTTTGTATAAAGGACAATATAGATCAAATTGGTGGTGAGGATCTTGGAATAGTTTTAAAAAATTATAAATCAATTTCATGTGAATTTAACCAACCTTTAATGTATACCCCATCATATATTCATCATTGGGTCTGAATGAGGGTTTTAGGAGGGTTTTTGGTAGTCTAGACTGTTAAAGATTATTCATAAAAACTAGATGTTGAAAATTCAAACTAGTTCCACTAAGTTTGATATAGATACCATATCCAACTATCCATAACTCCTTGGAGTCTCATTTAGTCCTTCAATATAGATGTGAGTGAATTAAATTGGCCTATCGAGCTTCTTCTTACATTTTGAGTAAGCCTAATATGATTCTAGGTCAAATTGACCACTCTTGGGATTATCCCAATAAACCAATGGCTCATGCTGGAATTAAATTGTCCCCTTAAGGTCCTAAAATTATTTTTATAGGTCCATTAAGTCATCTAGATGAGTTTAGGTCTTTGTAGGTTTTAGGCCTAATTGTACCTGACTAAGTATATAACCCACTTGAAGGTTCTTATTGACTATTGTTGTATTCTGTCTCCTTCACACTCAAAATATATGTATACATCATTTCATTTTCATTATAATATTATGTACTTCATCCTTTTACTATGTACATACTACCCTGTAGACTTTGACTACTTGTGGAATGCCCTCTATTTGAGATAGAATAGAGGTCATCTCCCCTATTCATCTAACTCAAATAATTTATGGATATTTTTAATAGGTCATTTTTACCTTATAAAAGGAGTTTTATGTCTTTTAAATACCTATATAACCCTCAAACACTCAAAATTCTCAAAACTAGTCATTGGCTCTATGACTATGTACATGCAAGGTTTTAGATGACTGTGTTTGAACCCTATTTGACCAAATCTTACCTTGTTTACTTTTCTCTAAGATTCATATGGGGATGGTGTCACTATTTTAATAATCCATATTTGATCACCTTAAATATCTACATCTACCAATCATCTTTTATCTTGCATTGGATAGATTGGTCTATAGGTTACGTCAAACTGTAGATGCAAGTTATAGAATACAAACATTCTTGTATGTATTAATCTATGTTTTAGCACTGTAATTTCATGTTTTTAATTTATCTAAATTTATTGGATATCATTTCTTATTTGGAAGCAAAACATCTATACCTATATTCAAGTTTGTATTTCTCTCTCTCTTAGATTGGTTTGTAGATTTCATTCAAACTATAGATATACATTCCAATGACATTGTAGGACCTATAGGTGGTCATATGCATTAGTTTTATTACATAAATATTTTTATCTTTAGGTAAATATCATTATTTCATACTTTAATAGACTCAAACTATGCATGTAAGTCATGTTCTCATCTCTATTATGTCAATGCACTAGAAGTTTGTAGTTCTAGGTTCACTTTTTGTTGAAAACACTATGTTTGCATTGAGCATCTTTAATAGAAATTAGAATGGGTTATAAGCTAATAAATAATTAATTATCCTAACTAAATAACCATTCATATGTCAAGGTATGATATTATAATACTTAGACTATAATAATAAACTGATGAAACCTATCTAGACCTCAACAATGTCCATCAATAGATGATGTTGTGTAAGGCAACAATCCTTTTCAAAAAAACTATGATAAAATAATCTCATTTGAAACTTTATTACTTTGGTGTATTTCAAGGTTTTTAAATGACTACAAGGTTAACATCATGATCCATAAATGACTTTATAACCTCCATTCAAGTCATGGAATGAATACAATAGTTTCTTAGGGTTTTGAATGATTTCTCCATAGTCCATACATGTTCATACATGACTGTATCTAACTGTATATGTTGAGACTTTGATTATTCCTTGTTCATAATTTGATAATCTCACTTCAAAAAACCTTGAGGCATTCCAAATCAAACTTTCTATGGAGAAATTACCTTCCATGTTTTTAGGAGAGAGAAACACATGCTCATTAATTTATTTAAAACCACTAATAGATAAAAGAACATTGTAATTGGTGAAACCATGTCCTAAAAACAAATGTGCTTACTTATAGCATAAAGAGGGTGATCATGCCCATCCAAACATGTTACACACATGAAAACTAGTTGGAAACAATATTAATATGAAGGATATATTATGATACAACACACACCACCTAGAAACATCATATCAAATAAGCAAATGAGAAACATGTAGGTGATAGGAATGTGAAGACAATTTTGAGAAATCAATAGTATTGAAGATTATTCATGAAGCTTATTCCACCAGTTTGAAAAATATTACCATGGATTTTAATCTCACAAAGACTACTTTAATCCCTTAAAAAAAATCTTCTCAACTCTTCGCCTTCTATCCATATGAATATAAAATTGGTTGATTGATCTTAACTTGCACAAGAGAGTGAGGAAAGAAACATAATATTTTTCTCCATATTTAGACTATTCAAGTCAATTTAACCATGAAAATGAGTTTTATAGAGTTTAAAGGACACTATGAGGTTTGTTACACATGTTAGGACTATTGTACAATCTGTACAAGTTTAGAAACCCCCTCTTCTTGTAGTTATCTCCTTGTTTTCAATGTAGAACCTATAATTGTTAGTTATATAAAAATTATCTTACTATCACATGACACATGAGATGTTTAATAATACTTAAACACACTTTTCCTCTCTTATGAGACATACACTTTCATCAAAGTGACTCAAAAGTGATATAATATGACATAAGGATAACTTAGACAAAGGTGACTAATATCAAGACATATTTATGACCCTAGTAAGACCATGATAGACATTTATCAACCCTCAAAGGACCTATTAAAGTTTGATCTTACATATGGGGTTGACTAATTTGACTAAGGGGTCAAATTAGTCAACATTTTGGTGATTTCCTAGGGCTAGCATGATTTTTATGCTAAGGACTAGTTGCCTTTGCCTATCCTTGGGAGATAGAGTCACCTATACATAGATTTGACACTAAATTGCCTTTTAAATAACACCAAACAATAATAAATAGACACACTAGGCAATAAAATAAATCACACAATACAAGAAAAGAAAGTAAACACACTTGTGCTCTCATGAACACTTAAAGGAAACATACACTATCCCAAACAAACTAACCTATGCACAAACTAACTTGGATAGAAATTTTCCTCCTAGATCAAAGGGGAAGATTGAACCATTATTTTATCCATGAAGTGAAGGAATACATGAAGCATGTTTCCATTTATGATTTGGCATTTGTATCTCCAACTCCTTCATGATGATTTCTAATCTCCTTGACATGATCCTCAATGCAATCAAGGCAATTACAACTAAATCACCTATGAAGGTGAAATTCTCTTGAACTTCAGCAACCTCAACCTTCTCATGAGACTCCTTAGCTGTAACTTACCATGGTACTTCAAAAAAACATACCTCCTTGAATTTCATAGTACTTTGAGAGAGGTTAGATTCATCACCAGCTACATGTTCCTCAAGATCATCAAGGAGCTTTATATAGTCCATACAATCATGATCATTATCCTCCATGGAAACCTCTTTCTCTATATTTTTATGCACTTGTTTCTCAAATTTTCAAAGTTCAAGTTCTTAGAAAATCCTCATCTATTGTTTCCAATCATCCTTTCTATCTTTCTCTTTTATAACCACCACCTCTTCAACTTCACCTTTTTGGTCCTTGAGTATTTGATCAACTTCAAGGCTGACTAAAACCTCAAATAGTTGGTATGCCATAAATATCCTTTTGAGGGCACACTAACAAGAAGTAAGGTAACTTCAAGAGTGTCTTCTAATTATCCTATAGCATGTAAAGGCTTTTAAACTCATCACATATGTCATTGAACTTATACCACATGTCATCTTGTATCATGGAGTGGAAAACAACATATTCTTCAATGGTGTCTTCAAATTCAAGTTCTTGATCATGTTCATGAACATAAACCAACTTAGAAAATGTAGAGTCCTTGTTAAGAACATCTTCCTTCATTCCTTAACTAAATTCTTGATAATTAGCTACAACATGACTTTAAACATCTTTATCTTAACTCAAGAAGATTTAATTTCACTTGTCTTCACTAAGGGGAGTCCCTATGGTGATCTTTTCATCATAGATGCTCACATTATCATCTTGATCAGTTGTAGCTTGATATTTTTTTTCTTCACTACTCTCTTATAAGATAGGTTCTATTTCAAGAAGGGATGAGGTGGGAGGTTGATGAATAGGCTCATGGTTTGGATAGGGAGTAAGATATTTGATAGAGAGCTCATGAATAGTTTTAGGAGTGGAAACTTCTTGAATAAACAAATGGGGAGATGACAAGTTAAATTGGTCAATAGGAAATACACCTTTAAAAAGAGTTTCACTTTGTTTATATCCTTCTTAGGGATATGCAATAGCTACAGGCTCATTTTCAAACTCTTGATTTTCCCACATTCTTAATCTATCTATTGATCATTGGACACAACTTTTTTCCATGTACATCTTCTCACTGATATCATATTGGGCTTCCTTTTAAAATTCATTCCACACATCCATAAATTTTTTAACCAAACCTCTCAACCATTCCATGAGATGGTTAGGGAACACATCAAACTTTTCACCCATGTTCTCAACTCTTCTTCATTATCTAGTAGACTTGGCATGAGTGCCACTAAGGATTTGGCATGAAATGGGATTGAACTAGGAAGAGGATGATATTAGTGGTGATTGTGATGAGCTTCAATTTTTTGAACTAGGAATTCATATTTTATTTTAAAATATCTTGATTTCCAATCAATGAGATCTATGATCCCTCATGAAAATACTAGTAAGAATCATCTTGAGGTAGATATGCATCATCATAAGGCTAGTAAGAGTCATACTGGGGTTGATAGGAAGGCACTTCTTAATACTCTTCTTGATAGCCTTCTTCATAGGCTTATTCATAGGGATTCTCAACAAAATGATATTCATATATAGAAAGACTAGGATGATTATAGGGTTGTCATGGCTCATAAAACTGATAGCAATTTTGATAGGGCTATTGAGGAGTATAACATGGGTCATAAAAAGTTTGATAGGGAGGTACATAGTGGGGATTCTCAACATAGCCAGATATATCAACTTTATTAGTTACATGAAACATAATAATTGATCAAAATATTCAATATATACTTGGACTAATCACAACTAGATGATTTATTTGGATTCACCATTGGTGCTTGCTTGAAGGATTCTAAAAGCTGATAAGAGGAAAGACAAACCAATAACATTTCTAATATTTTGGACATTTGTCCCATTGGGTGTCATATAACTATTTTCACCAAATATTACACCCTATATATGGTTTTTCAAGACTACTCTAAGATTTTGGCAACATTGGATTACCTCTAGGCCTTTGGGTTGCTTATAGTAGAGGTAAACCTCTAGGTTTAAGGACTAGCTCCCTAGATTTCTCTTTTCTTGCTTATTACCTATACTAATTTCTTACTTGGATTAAAAGGGGGTAGAATTAACATGAAATTAAACTAATATAATGAGTTGATGCAACATCAATATCTCCACTAGACTACCATATAATTTTACTAAGATACATGACTTACAACACTAGCTTCAAAATCCTAAATTCCTCTAGCATTAATATTTGAAAGATGGAGGTGATATGCATTACACTACTCAAGGTGAGTAAACCAGAGGTCAAATTGAAAAAATGAGAGATACTACTTATACTTAGATATAGACAAACTCACTTGAATACACTTCATGTGACATGTTAGAATGGAAACTACTTGCATCAAACATGGAAGAGTTGAGAGAAAACAAGGATAAATACTAATCACTTGACCTTTCACTATACACCACTTCACAAACTTAGACAAGATAGATTGTGAAATAAAAAATATTTAAATATATATTATCAAACTAGCATGGCTTCATTACAAGAGCTAAAATGGCTTGCATTTATAGAACATGTGAGAGGAGAGAGAATAAGTAGAGCTCATAGGTCATAAGAACAAGTTTCAAGTGATGAGGACCAATTAAAAATCAATTTAATGATGTGGATAACAATTCAAGAAGTGTTCTTGGATAAGTATCCATTAGATATGCATCATTCTCCTTTGAGTTGGCATTAAAATCTTCATCTTCTTCTTTGAAATCATCTTGATGATGAGGAATTCAATTGACTACATAAAACTGATGTAGGAGAATTTAACACATGTTATATATCATGAAAATACTAAAAAAAAATTTAACATCCCTCATATGCCTCCCTAATTTCTAGCTTCCTTCTCCACACTTGTGTTCACTCTTTAGTAGTCACTCATTAGCCTTCCTCAGCTTGTCTTGAAACTTATTATTTGAGTGACTTATAATGTATCTAATAGAATGAATTATAAGGGTGTGATTAAATTTTTTGAATACATGTTATCAATTAGTTCATCATAAAAACCTCCAAAAAACTCACCACAACATTCCTCACTTCTCAACATTGACAATCACATTATTTTCTCATTATCTCACATACCCTACCTATAGTGATAGGTCTATAAGAGAGATTTTCATGATTTAATGAAGTGAGAAATGGATATTATAGGTTATAAAAATTCTCAAAAAACCTCCTATAATTATTCTTATTCAATAATTCCCTTTTGCACCTATAGAACTAGTCAAAACTTGTAGAAAACCCCATATTAGGTCAAACTGTATAGAGGATAGTATGGAAAAAATGGGTGGTGTGGAGCTTGGAAAAGTGTTCAAAAATTCTAAATCACTTTCATGGTAATTTAACCATGTTTGAATGCATATCCCATAATATCTTCATCATCAAGTCTGAATGAGGGTTTTAGGAGGGTTTCTAATAGTCTAGACTGTTAAGGATTATTCATAAAAACTAGACATTAAAACTTCAAACCAATTCCATTCAGTTTTAGATACAAACCCTATACAAGTATCACTAACTACTTGGAGTCTCATGCAGTCCCTCTATATATATGTGAGTTAATAAAGCTAGCCTATTGAGTTTCTTCTTATGTTTTGAGTAGGCCTAATATGATTATAGGTCAAATTGACCACTCTTAGAATTATACCTTCAAACCAATGGCTCATGTTGGTCTTATATTCTCCCCGAAAGGTCCTTGAATTATTTGGATAGGTCCATGAAGTCATCTAGATGAGTTTATGTCTTTGTAGGTTTTAGGCCTAACTAAGTATATAACTCACCTAAAGCTCCCTATTGACTATAGGTGTATTATTTATCTCCATCACACTCAAATAATATGTATACATCATTATGTTCTCATTCCAATACTCTTTACTTCATCCTTTTACTCTTTACATACTAACCTGTAAACTTTGACTACTTATGGAGTGCCCTCTATCTAAGATAGAACAAAGGGCATCTCCCCTATTCATCTAAATCAACTAAAGTTATGGAGATTTTTATTAGATAATTTTTACCTTATTAAATTAGTTTCAAATATTGTAAATACCTATATCACCCTCAAACACTCAAACTTCTCAAGATTGGTCATTGGGTTTGTGACTATTTGTAGGCAAGGTCTTAGATGACTATGTTTGAACCCTATTTGACCAAATCCTAGATTTTTTACTTATATCTAAGAGTCATATGGGTATTTTATAGCTATTGGAATAATTCATATTTTATTTCCTTCAATGTCTATATCTTCCAATCATCTTGCATCTTGCCTTGACTAGATTGGTCTGTAAGCTATGTAAGACTGTAGATGCAAGTTATAGAGTACAAACATTCTTGTAGGTGTTGTTACCTATTTGAGCACTATACTTTCATGTTTTTAGTTGATCTAAAGGAGTTATAATTCATTTATTATATAAAACCAAAACATCTCTACCTATATTCAAGTTTGCATTTCTCTCTCTTAGATTGGTTTACAAATTTATTTCAAACTATAGATGTACATTCTAATGAAGTCATGGGACCTGTAGGTGTTCATATGCATTAGTGTTATCACATCCTTGTTTATTTATTTATATCACTATAATTTTTTTATAATTTAATATACTTAAACTATGCATACAAGTCATGCTCTCATCTCTATTCTTTCAATGCACTAGAATTTTGTAGTTATAGGTTCACTTTTGGTTGCAAACACTGTGTTTTCACTAAACATATCTAATAGAAATTGATTAATTAGAGGCACTCAATCCTTCAATATCCTGACTAAAAAACCATTTATATGTCAAGGTATGATCTTATAAAACTTATATTAAAATAATTAACTAATTAAACCTGTCTAGACCTCAATAATGTCCATCAATAAATGTTGTGTAAGATAGAGAGCCTTTTTAGAGAAATTAAGATAACACAGTGTCATTTGCATTTTTATTACTTTGGTGGACTATAAGGTTTTGAAATTACTACAATGTTAACATCATGAGCCATAGATGAATTTATAACCTCTATTTAAGACATGGAATGAATTCAATGGTCTCTTGAGGTTTTTAGTGGTTCCTCCATAGTTTGTACATGTTCATACATGATTGTATCTGACCGTATATGTTGAGACTTTGATTAGTCCTTGTTCATAATGTGTTCACTTCTAGCACAAAGAGGGAGTTCATGCCCATCCAAGCATGTTCACACACGAAATATAGTTGGAAATAACATGAAGATGAAGGATATGTTCTGATACAACACATACACCACCTAGAAACATCAGATCAAACAAAAAAATGAGAAAACCTGAAGGTGATAGGAATGTGATTATAATTTTGAGGCATGAATAGTCTTGAAGATGAATTTTAAATCTTAGTCCACCAATAGTAACACTATGACCATGGATTTAAATCTCATAAATACTAATTTAATCCTCCAAATGAATTCTTCTCAACTTTACCCCTCCAATCTATACCAGTAAAAAAACCAGTTGACTAGTCTTGACTCGCACAAGAGAGCAAGGAGAGAGAGACGTAATGGTTTTCTCAATTTTTGTACTTGTCACAATAATATGATCATGAAAATTATTTTTAATGAGTTTAAGGGACACTATGAAGTCTGCTACATGTGCCAAGACTATTGTACAGTCTATATAAGTTCAAAAACTCCCCTTATTGAACTCATCTCCTTATTTTCAACATGAAACCTATAATTATCAATTATAAAACAATTATTTGACTCTCACATGACACATGAGATGTTAAATAATACTTACACACACTTTTCCTATCATATAAACTGTACACTTTCATCAAAGTGATTTAAAAGTGATATAATATGACATTATGATAACTTAGACAAAGGTGACTAATATCAAGACATATTTTATGACCCTAGTAAGACCATGATAGACATTTATCAACCTAGGGGGGCCTATATAAGTTTGAGATTACATGGGGAGTTGACTAAGTTGACAAGGGGGTTAAATTAGTCAACAAATTTGTCCCAACTATTTTTGTCTTGTGGTCCCCTTGTTAATCAAATGATTGAAGTGAAGGGTTATTTCAAGATTAATATGGATGGCACTCAAAAATCCTAATTGTAAATTTACTCAAAAATATTATGTGAAATGTTGTTGTTTCTTTGTTCATTTCCTAAATTCTAAAGTTCAATGATTCGTAATAGAACCTATATATTTAGAATAATTATTTTCTTGTTTAAAACTATCTAATGCACTTTATATATATATATATATATATATATATATATATATATATATATATATATATAAAGAAAAATTGCATCATTGTTCAAATTCTAGTTTTTATTAAGCCATCATGAAATTTTTGATTTCCTTCTACATGTGGATTTTTCACCAACCCTCTATGGATGAACTGTAAAATCACTTTTTAAAATAATTGAGCAAATACGTAAAATCTAAAATTTTCCTCAAAAGGGTTATCTTGACAATCTCCACATCAAGATTGTTATCCTGGTTAGCAATGGAGAAAGGAATTTAGAAGGGACCATAGGTATCTCTATTGGGGTTATAAATGCCTAGATATCATAAAATCAATGCCCACACCACTTCCCCCCAAGCTATACTAAAAAATCTTTCCCTTTAGTAGTTTTGAACTTATGTAATTCTAAATTACCACATGTGAATGTAAATAAAATGAACTAATCACTTGTCACACACTTGGATGGTCTTTGGATGAATTATATCTTAGTATGTCACTTGTTCCTATTGAATTTAGTGCCTTTGAATTCTAGATTATTATGACTAATTTATTATAACTAATGTTTTTTCTTCTTGTGAAATTAGAGATTCTAGATTGCCAAAACACTCAAGAGTATTTCCCATTAAGAATCACCATTTATTATTGATTACACAACACACCACATTTTTAGTCTAAAAATAGGGACCCTCTTTCATAGTTTATAGTCTGGTCTTCTATATTTAGGATTTCATTAAGGTTGTTGGTTCAAATCAGCTTTTTTGGAAATCTACTAGATGATTAGTTACAAGTGACTGAATCAATTTACTTGAATGCCTTTGCATTTATTCAATCCAATCCAAGATCTCATTTACAAATGAATTAATTTAAATATCTAAATTTTTATCATTTTACTAAGTCTTAGTCTACTTGTTTTCTTGTGCTTTGAAACACATTTTATATCTTCCTTTTAGACTATTTCACCTGAAGATTGTGCAAATTATCTAACTATTTCACAATTTTTATGGCTTCTTTTCCTAAGAAATTTAAACTATTTCTACTTCATTTTGAGTCAAATGTATAAATGTTTATAAGGTTTAATTTTTAACTTAGTTTCTTTCATTAAAATAGATGAAATCAAATTTTGAATTAAGTGAAATGGCTAAGTCTATGCATTATTTTCATTTTATACTTAGTCATTTTTGAGCTTGTGCCTTAGCCATTCACTTTCAAATTTCTTAGCAATTAGATTTTAAATCAAGGACTCCCAATTGGGATATTTTACTATTTTCCCATAATTACTTAAAATTCATCCTGACTCTTTTCTTATTCAACATGGTAACTTTCTATAGCTCTCAGTGACCCAGATCCATCTAAGAAGTCTTTTGGGACTTAGTCAATTTCTCACTTTTTGCCCAGGGACATGTGTCACTTTTCTGAATAGTATAACTTGGATGATTTCATAAATTTTTCCCAATGCCACATTTTGATCTCTTGGTTTTCCTAGGCTCATTCGAAAGCTTTTCAAACAAAATAACACTTAACCAATTTCACAAAAGTTACCCTCAACCAAGTGGCACCTTTTTGCTTATTCAAAGGACTTAGATGATTTCACAAAGTTACCCATCACCATGTTTCACTCTCCCAATGGTCTCAATCCTAATAAAAAGTATTTTAAGACTTAGCTAATTTTATTTAATGTTTCCTAGTGGGGTAATGATGTTAGCAACACTTTAGGCTGGTAAATCAAAGAGATGATGCCACATGGCATAATCCCATTATTTTGATATACTAAAGATGTCCATACTAGTGCAATGCCTTAGAAATATAAGGTTAGTGAGATGATTCCAGATGGAATCATCGCACTACTCTGCTACCAAAAATATGTTCATATAGAGTGTGGAGCCTCTAGATAAGCAGGTGAGCGGGATGATACCATGTCATGAAATCCCATTACTCCACTATCCCAGGGTGGTTTTTGTAGGAACAAAAATGGTGTCAAAGCATAGGAAAGTGGGTGAGTAAGATGATTCCACATGTAAAAATTATTACTATACCACAACCCTAGGGTGGTCTATGATATCCTCATAGTTTATCAGAGTCCAAAGAAGTAATATTGTGATGTGTGCCAAAATCTCACTTCATAATGGAAAGAGTAGTCAACATGCACTTAAAGCTTCAATATAGTAATAGAGGAGAAATGAGAATACATGTGGTATGAAACCCATAATATTTAAGGACATGTTGGCTACATCGATAGCAAAGGAAGAGCCTAAATTTGATAGCCCATCTACCTGTCAAACCATCAAAAGGCTTGGGAGAGTTAAAAGGCTACTGAGTGTCAAATTGGGACTTGAAAAATCAAACTACTAATATAGTGAAGGTGTAAAAAGGATAATCCATGTGGTAGTGGCCCATAAAATAAAATTACACACTAGCCATATAGCCATCAAAGTAGTAGTTTAAATTTGATAGCCCATCTACCCATCAAAACTATAAGAGGCCAATAATTGATTGTGTGTTCAATTTGATTTATAGAATCAAATGCAATGTGGTTCTATATGGAAAATTGGTGGAGAGGGAACCTAAATCATGAATGAGATGAGAATTATTAAGATGGCATATGAATTGGAATCCAACACAAAATATAAAATACAAATTTCATTCATAAATAGGCATGGTCTCAATTACACAAAGATGTGGATAGTTGGTAATCATGATGCAATCCTAACTTCTTTCAATTGAAAAATTAAATTGAGGCACATATTGGTTATTCTAATTTTGAGAACACTTTAAATATGTTAGATATTTCAAGATACCCACTCAACCACATTCCCTCAACTAGCCATGAATGTTTCTAACTACCCCATTAATGGGAAAATTCGATTGAGTTCAAACTCCTCAGGCCTACATGACTATATAAGATCATCTTCTTAGTGTAAAAAGGGCTAGTCATTTTAGGATTAAGGAGGTGATGGTTGGGATAAGATTATTTTATTTTTAGAAATAGATTAGTTGACCAAACATGTTTGGAGTCTCTATAGTTTTGAGGTGTTGTCATTGATGTCAATAAAGTGTTGTCATTGATATCATGAGAATGTTGTGTATGGTCATTGATATCAAGTTGATTGATGTCAAAGCTGATAATGTCATGAGGTACCTAGTGAAGGATGGAATGAAGAAACCTTGTGAGAAGGTGTGGTCATGGTCATTATGAATATATATAGGCCACTGTTTGATAAATATGACTTGAGAAGCCTAGTAGTGGTTTGAAGATGTCAAGAGCAATAGACTTGAGAAGGCTTGTGCATATGATGTCTAGTCTTGAGCATAAAGGAGCATAGTGGTCTAGTGAAATGGATGCATAGATCCATAAAAGGATATATGATGATATTTAATCATTAATATGAGGTATTGTAAAACTCATGAGTGTCTCAGAATAATCTTATAAGGGTAAATCCTATAGACCTAGCATGCAACTAGACTAGTTCTAGACTTTGCCTGACCTAATTAGGGATCATGAGGTGTTTTCAAGACCTATCAAGGATGATAAGTATTTTTATATCATGTGAGAAGTTTTTTGAGCATGTGCATGAGGTGGAAAGTGCATGAATAGTATATAAAAGGTTAGTCTTAAGGCCTATTATGACTTACAAGTTAAAAGCCTTAAAAGCAAAGTGAGAAATGGTGGCCAATTGAGGCATGGGATCAAATTTTCAAGGAAATATTGCAAAGGTGAGCATAGATAAAGGTTTGACATGTTTTTAAAGTGTTTTTGTGTTATATGAGGATATGTTTTGAATAAAAAATCTTGAAATGTTGTTTTGAGGTCTCTAGAGTATGTAGAATAAAGGTTTCCAAGACCGAGAGACACTTTTTGATGTTTTTTGACATGTGTGACTATTGCATGGGAAAATTAGCTCTTAAGGAGAGATATAAAATGGTCCTAAAAATTATTTCCAAGCATTAGGAGTTGGTTTTAGGGGTATATCTTTAAGAACAAATGTTAATAATGGAAATGGGTCTAAAACCCTCATTATGGCCCGATATGGAAGATCTTGATGTAAATGGATTATAATGGATTAGATGACCTATTTTTATCATTTAAGAATGTAGTGGAATCTCATAGGAACCTCTAGGTATGATTTGTTTCTTAGGTGAGTGAGTGAACCCCATGTAAAAGTGTTTATTTCTCAAAAATTTGGTATAGCAGATAGAGTTGACAAAGTCAAAGTATGCAAATGGATGAAGTTCCAAGTGTGAGACTTTTATTTCATGTTCATGGTGGTTTTTTATTAGGTTATAGACCTCAAATTTTATAAACTAGTTATGCAAGTTAACCTATTTCTAAAAAGCCTAATTATGCATATAGTGAGAAAAACCAAGTAGAAGTGGGAATGAGATTAGGGGAATGAGATTAGGGAAGTGTTGTCATGGACTAGGGTTTGAGTAATTTTGCCTTGAGTTGTGAGGCCTAATGCACATGGTGATTACCTTGAGGTCATGAGGATTATATATGTGAGATTTTTTTCCATGGTTTCTTGTCAAATTTGTGTTTATGCTTTAGTTATTCATGATAGACTTTCTGAGTGTGCACAGACTTAATACAAATAGTAGTAATGGTGTGCTTCAAGCAATAGTTTGAGATAAAAGGAGTTATAAAGATATGATAAAATTGGTATGGGTGTATATATGTGGCATATGATATGTTCATACTATGTGAAGTGTTTTAATATAGTCCAAGAAGATTAAAGTGTAATGTATGCTAAATAGGCCTAATGAGATTAGGTCTCCATGAGACCTAAAGAAGGAATGCAGCCTGATAAGCTATGGCCAACCTAAAGGATGTTTTAAATGTGTTATATGACTTATTTAAAGAGTAATACAAATTTTAAATTGTGTATGGATGACCAAGGTATGTAAGAGTAAGTAACTTGTATAAGAATAAGGTCTAATAGGCCTAATAGTAGAAGTGTTAGAAAAAAAAGCGTACAAATGAACAAAAGTGCACAAAAAGGAGTAGGATGAGGTAATGTGGACCATTAGAGGGGTGTCATGAATATATAATAAGAATTTTGAGTATGTATATTAAGGTCAGATGACCTAATCAAGTTAAGAAAAGGGATAGTTGAGTGAAGAAGCCTAAGAGGTAGATTTGAGAGAGATAGAGTAAATGAAGAGATAAAAAAGGACCATCATATATTGAATATTGAAATAAGGAAAGGATAAATATGGAATATAAATGACTAATTAGATGAGTGGGTGTTTTGTCAAGATGTGTTTGAGTTGGTGTTAAGTCACTAAGGGAGTTGGTACTTCCTTACAAGTGGGTGATTACTAAAGACTCTATCAAGTTAGTGTTTGATAGATTGGGATTGATGCTCTAAGTTGAGTGGGTGCTCAACTGAATTTGATTTATTGCTTTATACTACTAGTTTTCTAAACTATGATCAGTGGGTTTTATTCCCCACAAGGGTTTACCACTTACATGACATGTTCACTCTTGCTATGTGTATATTCTCAGTGTTATGTTGCCACTTAATTGGTAAATATTGTGCCCTTACCAATTAAAATTATTATTTTTAGTTTTAGAATTGAATTATTTAGGTGGAATCTAGTATTAGTTATGATTGGAATATGGAATGGAAACATGTTGATACATAGGAATAAATTAGTATTGATTGTGATTAGAATATGGGATGGAAACACATTGTTGTATAGGAGGAAGTTATTTCTTTTGACTATAGAATTATTTTTGAGTGATGGGAATTTGTTGATGATTATGAGAAACCTTTTACATAGAAGGAAACATTACTATTTATTAGACCAAATATATTGATTATTATAGTGAATGTTATAAGAATTGTGTTGGGGAATATGATAATTAGAACAAATATTCTATGTCTCAATGGTAACTATTAAAAATGACTTGAATTTTTTAAATATTGAGGGGGAATCTCCTTAGATGAAATTATAAATGTGGGATTTATAGGAACTTGATGAGGATTATGGAAAGTTTTTTGGATATTATTGACACCTAGTTCTAAAAAATCTACAGGTATATCTTACTTAGGAGTGATGGATGTCTTAATATTATGAAATGTATCAACAAACAAATATTTAACCTCATTTTCAAGTTTAAGATAAAAAACTGGATTAATTAAAAATGTGGTAAGTTCATTAAACACTTTACCAAATTATTTTAATCAGGTTATAATTCTAGAAAAAATTTGGGGTGATGTTATAAGTATCTCCTTCCTTTTCCTAGACATTTTTATAATTGTCAATATTTTAAAAATTGAAGGACCATGACTAGAGGATGGTATGTCATCATTCCACTATATAATTTTGATAGTATTTTATGGTTGTGATTATGAACCTAGCATAAATTTTCTATGGTAAAATAAGGAGGAACCTTAACACCCATCTCTAATAAGCACAAAAATACTTCATATATATTATTACACAAGTCTTTTTCAAATTGAGTTTGATATGCATCATAGGTCGGTAGCACTTCTTGATACTTAGGTTGGTGAACTTTCATATCATGTGGATTCATATAATCCTCTTGATCATGGGTATAATTGGTTTGATATGCAAATGGGTTTGTTTGACCTTGAGTCTAATTGCCATCATAAGTAGCATTATAAGCCATACCACTTCTTATGTAATGAGGAATATTGGACTTTAATTTTGAATAGACCTATATGGGAATGGGAAAATATGATGTTTAGAAATTCCAATAGAAAGATTTAGAATTTAGCAAGTTTTATTTGAACACGAGAAAATGATTTTGAACTAAAATCTTAGGAAAAAGACTAGAACAATTTCAAATTCATATGAACAACATAAAGGTACAATTTTAGATTAGAGTGGTGTAATTTGGAATAAATCTAGAAACAATATCTAGAAGGGAACAATTTTGACCTAGAACATGGATAGTGTAGCACCTTTTTTGTGTATATTATGATAATGTCATGGACTTTGGTTTTTGACTTTGTTAGATGGGATTAATTTTTAAATATAAATGAACTTTTAACATGACAATAAAGCATCAAAACACAAACAATATAAGGAAATTTTAATAATTGAAATAGGTGTACATCACATTCTTTAAACCTTTGATAAACTTACCTTGAGAGAGTATTATTAAATTTAAGATTATTTAAATAATTTTTTATATTTATTTGTGGTGTTTTAATCCCACCCTTCTCTCAAAAGGTCTATACAAGAAAGGAAATATTAAGGTGTCATTACTATTGTAGCATAAAATTACACCCTTGTGAGAGGGTTCTTCAGCCTCTCTCACTCTTGACTAAAAAATGGGAACACCTCCAGGATATGGGTATCTTGTGATGGAGGTGAACCTCTGGGTTATGGGCCAACTCCCTAAGTGTATCAATTACGCTCTTAGCAAATTACTTTAAACTATAGATTACCAAAAAAAAAGGGTTAAAAAGAGGGGAAAGGTATAAATAAAAACAAAATGGGTGATACACCAAACTGAATGAAACTAAAAATTTCTTGAAACTAATACTAATTAAGCTTAAATATAACCCTCACTCACACAATCTCTCAACCTAGTCATTTGGCATCAATATTTCCAAAACTAGGCCCACCAGACAAGAGATGAAGTATAAAAATCACACTAAACCATCATTAGTGATCAAATAAGCATAATTTAAAACCTAAAACAATGGTGTAATACCTTCAAAGAGGCAAGGAATAAGTACAATCACCAAGGAAGAACACCTCCTTACAAAGCAATCATGCACAAACTGACCATAACACTAGTTATAAGTAAAGAGATAGGAAAAATAAGTTATTTTATTACTTAAAGAGGTTGTTATTACAAAAATTGTTAGGTATATTCTATACAAAAATTAATATAATATCTTTAAAAATGATGAGAAAAGGGATATAATGGAGAAAAGGGAAGGGAGAGGAGAAGAAAACAAATTCAATAAATGAAGCTCAACTACCTTCCATGGAGTCTCAACAACATTTAAATTAATAAATCACTGATATTATCTCATAAAACTAACCTCCAAATGTAAAAATGGCCTTAAAACCTTCTTGTTGACCTAAAAAGGCACTAGAGGACAAAAAAATCTTTGAGGAAGATGATGTCACACTCCACTAGCTTTGAGAAAAGTCTTCAAAGACTAGAAATATCATTTAATGCTCAAATTAATGCTTGATAAAAATATAAAAAAATAATATACTTCCTTAAATTATCCATCAATCCTCCTCAATTCCCCAAATATCTACTCTAATTGACTTTTATTCCCCATCTCCACTTGGCTTGTGTTGGCAACTTGGCAACATGGTTAGTGATCTTGGCATATTATGCTTGCAATTGACCTTGAAGGTTAACCTTGGGTGTTTTATTTTATTTTTTATTTTTTATTCACTCATTTTTTCTCCTCAAACCTAAAAAATACTCCATGAAACCTGAAAAACCTTTGGACTCCATTAATGGAAGTCTTCAAGCTCAAGCCATCTTTAATTAAATGTTCTAAAACCTACTTTTAAGGCCATATTGGGCCTATTAAGCACAAAAAATTTCCAATTTATACATAAAAATAGGTCAAACATGAGCTTTATAGATACCCCTACACGTTCTAAGTGGTTTCCAAGTGATTCCATGGACCTATGAGCTCAAAAACTCAAAACTAGTCAAAACAAGCTCTTTAGCAGCTTGTAATGGTTTTAAGCCCTTTACATGGAGCTTGGGAGCTTGAATGATATTATTTATGATAAATAATCTATGTTTTTTTCCTAACCTTATTTTATACCATTATCCACATGTGATTCACTCGAAAACTCTTTAAATTAGCTTGGGAAGGTTTACAACCATTTAGGCTTAGGTAGGTCTAGGGGGTATCTTTGATAATTTGATCCACTTGGAGTCTTTCTTTCCTTTTAAAAATTAATATATATATTTTTTTGTATCTTATAAAAACTATTTAGAAATTTTAAATACATAAATCCTCCTTTTGACCTCTACTAAAGGTTTTTTTATAACCGATTTTGAGCATGGACTCCATTAATAAAGATATAAAAACTTGGTTTTTTCTCTTAGAGTATAATAGTGGAATGAGACCAATTTTAAAACTTAAAGGGAAAAAAAATACCTTCATGTAAAATTTTAATTTATTTAATTTATAATAACTCTAAAAATACATCTTTTGGGGTTGCCTCAACTTGCCTTATTAGCTTTTTGAGCATGTGTAGGTCTTAGTTTTTCTATTTTATTGATTTTTATGGGGTCCATATACCTAATTAATTTTCAATTAGTACCTATATGGACCCAAAAAAATATATAAAACATAATTTTTACATTTTTAACCATGAAAAATAACTAGAATCACATGTTTAGACCTATTACACACTCATAAAAATGAGAACCAAGAAACCTAGGAAGAGAGAAAAAGGTATATATTGATATGTATAAGGTATTAATAACTTATTATTTTTTAATTTTAAACTATAATATCTCAAAAAACTTATATAAACATTATATTTCATCATAAAACCCTCTAAACCTCTTAAAAACTATCTTTTTATATTGTTCTCACTTGCATGCCAAAATCTTGAATTTTGCAAATTTACCCTTCTTCATGTTTAGCCTTGAAAATATGAATGTAATAAATATAAAAAGGTTTTTTAAGACTTAAAATCACCATAAAATTCCTAAAAAACCATCACATGAGGTTCAAACCATCTGTCATACCTTAACTCTTCAAAAAAACCTTCTGAGCTCCAATGGTGACTATCAACAAACAAGCATAGGATTGTGACATAACAGTGGATGATTCCACTATTATTTTTACCTAAATAAAGTAATTTTAAATTTTAATCACTCATTAAAATAACTTTTACCAAGTTTCATATTTGGATCTTACCTATAGAGGCCTCAAAACTCATTTTTCCATAAACTAACTGTCTGGCCACCTAGGTGAAAGATTGTTCATGATTACAGGAGGTTTTTAACAAAATATTAGATTATTAAACTAATAATTAGGAATTAATTATTTAATATAAATATTTATATACTAGACATTATCATATGTACCAAAAATTATAACCTAACTCCTTTTATAGATGATCACAAATCATAAATTTCTCCAAGACTGGCTTAGGTTCCCTGTGTGAATCTTGGAGAGTGCCTTAGGTATATAAAAAAATAAATGTTATATATCCTATTATATAGGACAAATAGAAACCATATATTCATATTTTCTTTCATGAGGACCCTATATACCAAATTTTTAGGTTAGATCACCTCTCTAACATCTTCAACTCTTCAAAACTTCTCCAAATTAACCCTCAAGCTTATGATTGTGTGTACAGTCTGAAACCATTTTCTCAACCTTGTCCAAACTTTAATTACATATATATATTTTTTTGGAATGTGAATATATCACTATTTATAGTGTATTCATATATTCATACAACCCTTAAACCTTCATAAGGAGATATCCATATGATGTTTGTGAGAGCACACTAGATCAATGAACTTGTTAACACTATTTTGTGTATGATCTCTTCAAGACATTTTCATGCATTTGGAAAAAAAATTATCCTTAAAAAATATTAAAGGATTCACATTTTATTCCATATTACCTTCACTATCACTATCATGGAAACTGAGTTCACCCATCACTTTACTTGCTAGCTCAAGCCAAGATGCGACTATAGGTGGTCATTTCTCTTTGCATACTTGAAGATGATTCTTATCAATGTAAAACCAATTCCATATTGTTTATACATATATTTTCATACTTTATTATTTATAATATCTTATGACCTACATTATCTTCCTTTATTTTCTCAACAAAACACTATTGAGGTTCTTCTTTTGGTTATAGGTGGAGATTTGGGGTATTGGTTGCAGGTGAAATTGGTAAATGACTCTCCCCATAACTTCCAAGATTTCAACAATTATCATTGTACCTTAAATCAATATTCATCACTTTCATGATTCCCAAATACTTTACTCATGATCTAATGTTTTCACACTTGGCTCTCAATGCACTTGAATTGGTTGTAAGTGATGTTTTTGAGCTAGGAGAACCAAAACACTGATTTTTTCCTAGAGAGGATCTTCTCATCAAAACTTGATTATAGAGGCCTAAAGGAGGATGGGGAAGGCACTAAAAAAGGCTGAGAAAACTAAGTAGATTCATGAATTTTTTCTTCTCTTTCAACCATTAGATCATCCACTACACTAGGACTACCTTTTCTTCAAAGCTTCTTTGAAGCATCTTCACAACATCTTCAAAGCATCTTCAGAGCTACCTAGAACATATTTGGAGCATCTTGGGACATATTTAGAGCATATTTGAATATCTTTAGAACATATTCATAGATATGAAGGCAAAAGGTCGCTGAATGGTCTAGGAGAGTGGCCTAATCCATATAGACAAAAAATTTGTATGTAGGCCAATTTTGGCCAACATTTCTAGTGACCTCCTGGGATTGCATTCCTATCTATATAAAAGACTAGTTGCCTTAGTCTATCTATTGGGCTTATGGGGTTACAAAACTATTTTTTAACTAATTTTAAATTAAACACAAGGTTGTAAATCATTTGATTAGAACTCTCAAAACAATAAAGATAACCCAAAACCAAAACAATAATGTGCTCAAAGCACTTAGGGAAGGGAAACACACAACAAAATGGAAATTTTAAATAAGGCACCTAGAGGAAATAAAAAACTAATAAAACTAACATGTACAATATCTTTCCAAAATTGATCCTTTTAGATCAAAATGAAAACTGCTTAAATCACCTTCATGTAATGAGAAAATATGTGAAACAAGCTACCTATTATACCTTTGCTTTGTTGAACTTAACTGCTTTAAGATTTTCAATCTTCTTGGCAATGCTCCAAATGAATCATTAGCATCAAACATGTTCCCAATGAATATAAATTCATCTTGATTCTTAAAATTTACCTCATGTTGGTGTTCCATGATGGGATAGCTCTCAAATGTGACCAAAGCTATAAATGCAACTTCTGATGACTCATTAGGATCATGTTTTTCAATATGCACCTTTTGATCAATTGCTTCTTAGACCTACTTACCTGAAGGTACAATTGTGTTATCCAAAATTGAATAGAAATTTTCAAGTTCATCCCAAAAGATAGCCACCTCTTGGTCATTGGAAAGGATGCCAATATCAACCTCACTCCTTCCATTCTCCTTAGGGATAATAGGTTCCTCAAATTATTTAATTTAAATATGATCTAGTTGAGTTTTGACCTCTTCATTTTCTATCACATGCTCATGATATTTAAGAGCACTAATAATCAAAATGTCCTCATGAAATCTTTCCTCATACTTATTTGTAGTTTCATTTAATGCCACCAGGCCATCATTAGCTACTTCAAGATGTTCATCATGTTTCATATTGTTAGTATTATCATCTTGATCTTCAAGATATCTTCTACTGGTGAACACTTCAAGCTCCCCCATGAAGTTATGGTATAACTACTACCATGAATCCTCTTCAACCTTCTTATCAAATAATACCACCACTTCTTCACATTTTCTTGGAGCTGAAAAATGACCATGTATGTCCTTTTGAAATATGTTCTATGATAGATTTACTATACTCAACTACTCTAATTCATTTTTTCTACAAGAGATAGGATCATCATCTTCAAAGGCAATTCAAAGCAAAGGTTTACCTCTTCTTCAATTCCTTCTTATGGCTCTTTTGCAGCTATAACCTCATATTCTACCTTTAAAACCACATGTTCTTGTTGACAAAAGGAGAGGGTTAGAGGGCAAGATATCTACTTGGGATGCTTGAAACTTGATAAAGTATCCTTTCAACTTAATATTGTGGGTTTAGGCATATTTGGGGATTCTTGGATAAGTGTGTTTGGTGGATCTTGAGGAGGGGAGAGGGAGTCTTGGAACTCTTATAAAGAAAACTTATTGAGTTGAGCTATACATAAACTACTTTATTTTTTAACCAAAAATTCCTCCTCCAAGACTGATTCTTGGGTTACCACAACTATCACCTTCTCCTTCATCTCTATGCCCTCCTTGACTGATTTCCATGAAGGAAATGTATAGGGTACATCCACCTTGTTATCTTCATATTCTTAAATAGGCCTAGGAGAGAGTGGTATCACTAGTGAGGGCATGGTATAACCATGATTATTGTCATAGGGAAAGATCCATGGTGGGATGGATTCATGCTCTTTAATTGAATGGTCTTCATTTTCTCTTCGTATAATAGGTCCTCCTTTGTAAAGGGATATGGTGGAAGGGCAAAAAGGTCCACTTGGTGGAGTAGGAACATAATTAATTATGGGATGATCTTTGGGAAGAGTGGGATGAATATTCTCATGATTTGGTGGAGGGTTTGAAAAAGTGCTCCTAAAACCTGTAAACTTCCTTGGCTTGTCCTCTACAACCTCTTCTCTCTTTAGATTTTGTATTGGAACATTAGGAGTAGATAAGAAGCTTGGAAATTTCCTAGGTTGAGGAGTTTGTGAAACTTGAGGAATAATGGGTGGATATTTCATAGGTATATGATCATTGATGGGCTGTTACAAATAATATTTTTGTTCTCTATCAATCTCCCTCATTTGTCTCTCATAATCAAGACATATATCTTTGGCACTTTCTTGGGGCTGATTTGGAGAAACATAGCTTACAAAGGGGTGATTATAGGTATGAGAAGGTTGGTAAAATTGGACTTGTTACCCTTTAATGGCATCAAATTCATTATTAAATCTTAGATCAAGGTTCCTCATTTATAAAATGAGCCCTTAGGGTTTCAAGTAAATTTATGATTTTTCCTACACATTAGGCTAAAAATTTAGCATAATTTCAAATATAATTATGTTGGATTATATTATCCCTATTATTTTATTATTTTTCATTCTTCACATTCTCTTTTTTTCAATTTTAAAATGACTTTTGAGAAATATCTTGCCCCTCACCTAACTGATCAATTTCTAAATTTTCACAAAATTATATAAATGAATGGAAAAAAATTCAAGATTACACACTAGCACATGAGAGTGAGCATTATTTCATTTATAATGATGATTATTATTGTTGTTTTAATGATAGAGATTATGATTACTATGAGCACAATAATGAAAATTTTGATGAGGATAGATTATATGCATCTTGTTCTCTTTCTCCTCTCTCTTCTACTTCTCAAAATCAAACTAACAATATAATTCCAAAATAACATCTTTTTGGTAGTGCTTTGTTCCAATATGATCCTATTTTTTCAACCACTTTTGTTACCTCCTTATTCAAATTAAAATAATAAGAGTGTAATAAATTAAATCTACATCTACATGATTTAGGTAATATATAAAAGTGTGATGCATCTTATTTACCCTTCTTAGTTAAATTTTAAAAATCATGTACAAATGATATTACACCTTTAACCAATGGAGATCCATACTTACATCTCAAATATTATAAGAAAGTTATGGCACATGACACTAGTAGTTTGATTCTCTTACAATTAGTTCCCAATAGTTTAGAGGGTCAAACATTAGATTAGTTTCATCATTCACTCCATAGTGGTTCTCTACACATATACAATGAGTTAGAAGAAGTCTTTCTCATGAATTATATTTAGAAAGGGACCTGGAATCACATATGAGAGGTTACCTTCACTGCAATAGGGTAAGTTATAAATAGTAAATGATTAAATTATATGATTCAAATCATGTATGAAATAGTTGATCTACTCACCAATATATTTAGAGGTAAATTACAACTTTGATAAAGGCCTCATTTTTCCTCTTAAGAATAAATTATTATATGATACATCCAAATCATTTGGGCATCTATGTTACATAGCCATGGCATTAAAAAATAAGTTTAAACTAGTTGAGACACATTTAGAGATAGATTTAGATTTAGATTTCTCACAATCATAATTATCCAATATGGTACAAGCACATAATCCACCTATGATTAAGTAAAAAGTGGAAGAAGAATAACCAATCAAGTTACTAAACAAAGACAAAGAGACACTTTACACAACATCTTTGATAGTGGATAGTGCACATGACACTAGTAGTAGGGCCATACATTTTTTAGACAAAAATAGGCCTCATGATATATTATTTACATTAATAGATAGAGGAATGATCACCCTTCCTCCTACTTAGCATCATCTAGCACATCATTTGTAGAGAATAAGAAACAAATCATATTTTAATTATCACAAAATAAATGGACATTGGGATAGTAATTTTTGTGCTCTCAAAAATCATATTGACCATTGTGTTGACATAGTCATGATAGCATTCACATAGGGGGCATTAAGAGATACTTCTCCACACTCTAAAAAATCACACTCCTCTATGAGTGAGTTATCCTAGGATGTTACTTATAAGGAACCATTGGTTACTCATCATATGATCCATGTGGTTTCTAAGACACTTATGTGAGATCTCATGCACCATAAATTAAATAGATATGGAAGCCATCTCATAGAGATCAATCTACTTATAATAACATGGTTAAAAAATGGAAACTAATCATACCACCAATTTTAGTTTGACCACTGATTAAGATATTTGTAAATAATCATAGAGATCAAAGAACAACTTAGTTTAACCACCAATTAAGATATTTGGAAATAATCATAGAGAGTAGCACACAAATTTAGTATAATAAATGATTAATATATTTGTTATAGAGTCTAAAAATCTATCTACCAATAGTATACCATAAATAATATCAGTTCTAGAGGCTATTCCTATACCTACACATCATGACCAATATGGTCACTTGTTTAATCTTCCATCAAGATCTAGATAGTGAATACCACAATCCATAGGCAAGTTCAACCAACTTCATACATTTAGAACCCTATGCCATAGGAAGTTTCAGCTATAGATTACTCATTAAATCCAATTCAAAGATCGTAGATACCTCATTGCATAACATGTGTGGTCACTCTTTCTTTATTTGATACATGCCATTTTGATAATGAGTATCTTGTGAGACTCATCAATTAGTATGTTTTTCTCTACTTGTACATTGTTCCTCTTACCTTGATCCTTGTATATATTTTAATTTTCACATTGCTTGAACATATATTATATCTATAAAATACAAAAATAATATAATATGTTATAAACACAAAAACAATCAAATATTTGTTTAGAAAATAAAAATGTAGATTGTTTTCATATCCATGTTTACATTATTTATAATTTCAAAGTACTACATATGCTATCTATCTTAGTATAATAAATTTTATCATACATACATCCTTTAATTATTCTCTTTGAGTGTTTACAGATGCTTACATGACCCACATTGACCACATAGATCTAGATTTTCTATTATCTACCCATTAGGGGCAACATAGGTTCCTCATTTGATACATTTGCCCATTTGTGGGCATCTTATACACAATTATGATTGTCAAGTTACATATTTATATACTCTATATCATATATTTAGTATTTTTTATATCTTGATATTGATCATCCTACACTAATAGATTTTTTACCAAATACTACTATTCTAGACTCAGCTTATGTAAATGTTTGATCTTATATAGAAATGTACCACATGTTAATTCATACTTTCATTTATAGATTTACTAGTTTATAATTTATTGTGTCTTTATAATTCTACATCTATTCAAGGTCATTTAAATATATCATTACTCTACAACTCTATACCACTTCTTTTCATTGTATGTATGCTTTAGACATGTACCCATATCCTTGTGTGTGCCTTCCTAATTGTGTATACGGACATTTGAACATGTCCTTCCATGTGGATGTAATCTAAGTTACTTGTTGTTTGTATATGTGTAAATTTTAACATGTCCTTGTATATACTTATTTCTTAAATTTAGTGGCATGTTCCCATGTCCCTTGTGTTATGGGCCCTTGGCCTACTTTGTGTACCTAATGTGTATTGTATGTATGATTTCTTATATGCATCATGATCATGACACTTGTCTATTGCATGTTAAATACTCCAATTTTAGATGCCATGATGGACCTCATTCATCTCCCCTTCCTACTTGGATGCCTTGATAGACATCATGCCCCATCCCCCTAGGGAGCTACTCAATTATTACTCAGATTTGTTGTTCATATACATTGTTATATGTATCTTGATATCCTTGTGAATGATATATCTAACATGAATCATAAATTTAAAACTTATGCTTAGAATATATTAAATTATGATGTTATGTATACATATTATATTGGTCTATTACAAATATATCTTATATGCTCTAATTAACACACATTTTTTAGAGCTTTTTTTTAAGATAGTTCTTGAACAAGTTCAACAAATCCCCTCAAAATAGGGGTAGTTCATAGAGGTTTGTCACAAATATTAGGATATCTATATACACTTTGATTACAATTTTGAGCACAAAGTCAGAAAATACATAAACTAGTTTTAGGAAAACATGGTGGGAAATAATCACATATAGACTAGTTTTAGTTACACATAAATTAGTACAGTTAGACATTAGCACTCAAAGTGGGACACTAGTTCCACTATCACTACTATCCAAGATATGGTGATAATTTTCAATAGCCTATGTTTTAATAAATTCTATTTTGGCCAAAAAATTATAGTAGGTACAGTCTATGTTTTCACAAGTTTAGTTATAATTACTAGTTTTTGCTTAGTTTAGCATAGATTCATAATAGTTTGCTCAGATTTGGGGCATCATGTGTGGCATGATCATTCTAGTTTAAGTTTTAGATACTCAAATATAAATTATTACAACTCAATCTAGAATCTATATACTTAGATATCATATTTGGGGGCATGTGCATGACACATTATTTTTATATTCTCACTTATGCATTAGTTGATCAAATGGAATGACAAACTCCATTTAATTATCTATGTTATAAAAACTAGACACCATGTTCTAAGTTATACACCAAATTTATGCCTTAATATATCTATAATGGTTGTCATTACTGAGTGGCCCAGAGCCACCTAATATTCCTAAGTGACCCAAAGCCATTTTACATTTTAGAATTTATGTATCCCAGATCCATCTTATATAGTTTTAGTTACATTAGACATTTTTAGTTTTAGATGCATCTACTATACATGGGTAGGAAATGGTGGATTCATAGTCTAATTGAGTTCTTGAGCCACCTACATGAGAGGGTTAGACACACCATCAGTCCAATCCAAACTATTCATAGTTCATGATCTACCAAATAGGGGTGGGCAATGATAAAGTCAAAATTGGATTGATTTATTGAGCCACCCACACATGGGGATTGAGCAAGGCATCAGCTTAGTCTAATTTATTAACTGATTGATCAATATCTACATGCACACACATATTTTGTTACCAAGTTTATGCATTGGTTTTCATACCGAATTTGGTGTATTCATTCTTTTCCTCTCTATTATCTATTTACTTAATTTTCTCTTAAGGACTGATTTGTGCACATTTCATTTGTAGAACATGCAATGGATCATACTTCACATACTCAAACATATATTCATGGTATTCACCTCTTAGGTAAGTCTAGGTACACTTCTTCTTCCTTTATCCTAGTCATTTCACTTTATTTCATTTTTATAATAAAGGTGGGGTGGTAAATTTAATCATCTAAAAATGACACTTGAGTGCTAATAATGTTACTTGAGACCACCCATACCTAGCTTATCCCTAGACCTATCTTAGGGCCTATTTAAACACTTATCTAGCCTCCATGTAGGTTACATGTGTCCCTAAACATCCCTAAAGTAGTCCCAAACCCTCACTTTAGCATTTTAGTCCCTAGTGCCTCACATTCTACCACCTAGACACTAGCACCATAATTTAGATAGTACCACCAATGGCACTAGTTTTATAATTTGGGAATTATTGTCCTTTTCCTACTTTTGGCCACTAATGGATATATTTTCAAATAAACAACCACCTAGGGTTAACCTAGACCTATTTAAAGACCCATACAATCACTAGAACAATATATATACATGACTTTTATGCCAATATTCACTAGATATAAATGAGATGTAATAACACTAAATTAACTCAAAACAAGTTATGAACAATAAAGGTTATTAATATCTATTCTACCCTACTTCTGCATATAACCATCTACAATATTCTTAAGCTTAAATTACTTAGATTTTCAATCTCAAACACAATCAAATTACTCAAGCCAACATTCATACTAGTTTCACTTGAACTTACACCAATACTTAGGTGGGGAGAACTACATCAAAGTTGATCTCTCCTCAAAGTATTGGTATGTAGGAAAATATCATCATAGTAAAGTCTTCAGGATGTCCAACCTACCCCACTAACATCACACTTACCACTTATTCCAATTATCCATAAAAACATGAAGGTCAAGGTTTTGTATGTAAAATTAGTCAAAAATAGTCACCAACATGGAATCAAAACTTATGTACACAAGAACAAGCTTAATAGACTCAAACACAAATGCACCCAAAAGCTCAAAAAAAATTTGCATAGAGGACATTAGTGATAAAAGGCAGACACAAGCATCATTATTACTACTATCCAATTATGGATGCACTATCTAGGAAGGGTTATGACACTTATATCCTATTTCTAACACTTAGATCAGCTCTTATCCCAGTTTCCATCCTCTAGATCAATTTGTAACTAAGTACTCGTTTATATCATTTATTTCTATTTTTATAAAGGTCAAACTATGTCAATTCTATTAAAAATTAGTGGATTACAACTAAGTACTTGTTTATATCATTTATTTCTATTTTTATAAAGGTCAAACTAGGTCAATTCTATTAAAAATTAGTGGATGTATTTATTGGATATTTCTACCCTGATTTACTATAATCATCTCCTTTAATAACCTAGGGCTTAAACTCCATAACCATAAAAAATTAAATCAATAACACTCCTTAATTGGTATACCTCATTAGATAAATGGGTTTTGGTATAAATTTTGGGTAATGATGTCTAGTCATTGTGCCATAAAGACTTGGGAGAAGGTGATGAAATCTAATCTTCATAGACAAAATAAAAAAGAAGGTATTGTCATTTTGATTCTCATAATTCCCACTTCCCACTAGCAGTGAGTGAAAATCATATTAGGAAAATATTTAGGATATAAAAAATGGGAATTTTTCATTTTTGAGTCACCCAAAATGGGAGATCATATGCATAAAACATCCTCATAAAACACTCATGTAACAAGAAGCAAACATAAAACTTGTATAAAATGAAAAATCTTGGAAATTAATTAATTTTTATTATAACCAAAATGAAATGTGAATTTTATAAGTAAATGTGAGTATATTATGTATGTTTGAATGAATCCCCACACCATTTTTATAAACTACAAAAAAATAAGGTAATTAGTTTTGTTTGATGGGTCTTTGACAAGGAAGGGAAGCTGATTTTATATGTACTTACAAATCTCATATTTTGACATATAGAGGTGAATTTACCATTTAGTAGGACCAATTTATTGATTTAAAAAAAATACATAGAGAAAAGAACAAAACATATAAAAAATACATATATAGATGATTTCATCGATTACAAGATCGATTTCACCTATACTAGAATATATATTTTTAATTAGAAATAAACTAGACTATGATATACTTGAGAGTGATTTCATTGATTATGAGATAGTTTCACTGATTTACTTAATAATTTCATTGATTCTTTAACAATTTAACTAAATATAAAAATCTTCATAAGTAGAACAAAGAAGAAGAATAATGAACATAATTTTTTTTCCAATTATAAATTTGATTTCACCAATTAACATGATGATTTATAAAAAAATAAGTTAATTTCACCATAATATAAGCCAATTTCATTGAAATAATGACAAATTTGTGGATTAGCAAGAAAATGAACTATAAAGTGCATGGGAATGATTTCACTAATTTATCAGATGATTTTGCTAGTTTTCTTGATGATTTCACCAATTTAGAAATAATTTCACCAATTATGAATCTTTCATATAATACAAAATAGAATATAAAATAAAGTACAGAGATGAATTCATCGATTACTGGATGATTTTGTTGATTAGTAAAAAATAGAAGCATTTTTTTTGTCATTTTCATGAAGCAAATTAATCAATATGCAGCGGCTAAAAAGTGATAAAAAATAACATAAATGAGTCAAAATAATCATATTTTATACAAAGTAAAATTGATAAAGAGGCTAAAAATAAAGATGTGGGTTGCTAGTCCCACTGGGCATGCCATATGTGTCATTAAAATCTATATCTCACTAGTTCTATTGATTCATTATTTTCAAATCATCCAATGAAGCATGAATAAATAACTATCCCCACCTAAGACCTATTGAGCATACAAATATTAGCTAACAAATCTAGGATTAAGCTAATATAATGCAAAACTTTATTGGAAACCTCATCTTTTTGTATGACCTAGTTTGGATGTATATCAATACATCTTTTTCAATGCCAATTTGTGTTGAAATACCTCCTTTGAAGTTATGGACTAGTTTAATTTGATCAAGAATAGAAAATGTGATACATAATAAGGCTTAAAAAAATTCAGCACTTCATTATCTAATTTGATCATGCTCATTACAAAGGAGAAGAGGTCCATTTATAATAAAATAAAATCAATGAGGACCCTTCATCTTGACTCCAATATGGATGGCTACAAATGAATCCTCACCAAGGCACATGGATCAACACATGGATTGACCACATGAGCCTTTCATCTTGTCCAAGATGAAGGGTGGAGGATAGCTCTTAAAAATATCAAAGGAGGATTAACATGATCCCTCCATCTTTCATGCAAGATGGAGGGTGGATAATTATCCTCATATTATTCTTGTGAGATTCAATGTGGACCCTTCATCTTGTTTCCAAGATGAAGTGTGGATAATCATTCTAAATAAATCACATAGATCATTAATAAGGTCCCTTCATCTTGTTTTCAAGATGAAGGGTTGAGAATTCTCCCTAAAATATCTCACGAGATTCATTTTGGCCATTCATCTTGTCTCCAAGATGAAGGGTGAAGTAAAATCCTTTATATTAATTTATATAGTAATTAGTGAGCTCACAAAATAATATCCCCTAGGATCTCAAGATTATTTATTGAATGAAGATGACCCTTGGAGGGATAAAAATAAAAATTAACAATTAAAAATAAATTATAATTCCATTTACATAGAACTATAATTATAATAATGATTAATTCAATTAGTCAAAGATTAAATTAATTAATACAATGTGAGTAATTTGATTATAAGAATGATTTAGAAAAGGTAACTTGATTGTATTAATTGATAAGTAAATGAAAATTAGTGAATTGATTAGATTAGAATAATTGAGTAGAGAAAATCACTAGATTAATAATTAAATAGATCTAATACAGTGAATTATCCTACCTAAAGATGCCCCAAGGTGAATTATAACTTATATGTTAGATTAAAAGATGATTTCAAACTAGTTTGTGTGTAATTCTAAGAAGTCATTCCATTTTACAATTTTGGCATGAAAATGATAAAAGTGGAGTATCTATAGTTTGTATGCTCTGTGTTCTATGCGAGAGATTTTGATAAGATATGGTTATCATTGTATGCCTATTTTTTGTTCAAAACCCTAGCTCTTTGATATGTGAATACCAATTAAAATTAATGGGAGAAAAAGGGGTTAGAGATTAAAGTTGGTTGTGACCTCAACAACCCATGTGCTAAGTATTTCCTAAATACCAATACTTTAAAGAGAGGTCAAACTTCATGTGGTTATCCCATTCTATGATGGTGTGTGAATAATTATTGTAAAGTAATAAATTCTAGTGAAATATTGGGGTGATTAAATTCCTTAGCCATGACTTGTGACTTTAAAATGTATTTATACTTTATATTTGGGATACTAAGGTTATATATGATCATAATTAGGAAAGATAGGAAACTTTCTCTCAATGTGCAATTTAAATTCTAGTTATGTTTAGTGTGGAATCCTCATGTGTGAAAAATGGTTTGAAATGTGTTTATATAGTCATATATTTAAAATTAATTTGAATGGGGCTTATTAAGGACATATTTCAACCTTTCTATAATTTTGAATATTATAAATTAGTCATTTTTTGGTGGGAGGACAAGAGAGGGGGATTATACAATAGAGTGGGGCAATCCTATCTAATAGGGAAATACTATCTAATGGGTAAAAATAATGGTCTAAGGGTATAACATGGATTTAATGATGGTTTAGGTTGATATTATGATTAATAGGTGCATTTTGGTGTTGAAAATTATCTTAGAAGAGTGAGTCCTCTGCACATAAGGTGGTCAAAAGTGATCAAAAGGGCCCTAGAGTAGGTCTAAAGCTAAGTGTGTAAAGGATTAGTAATAAGTGCATTATTTTAGCTTAAATGTCAATCTAATACTCCTTGATAAAATACTTGAACAAATTACCAATATATAAATCACTCATAGTAATCAAATGACCCAAATGCAATCTCATATATTATAAATGGCTAGTCAACCACCTAAAGTCATCATGACTCAACCAAATCATAATTTTCCCATCCTTTCTTAAAGATGGTAATGCACATATTATCCCTCAATATCTCATGCATAATTTTTTTTTAACATATTAAAAATGAACCTTTATATCCACTTATTGTATCTATATACATTGGACACATCTAGCTAACTATCACATATGATGGGACTAAAGATCCTTCTCTCTTTTCAAAATCTTTAAAAATATCTATAAAGAATGTGTCTAAACTAACACCTCTACTACCACTAACCTCCTATCCAAAACTTTTTTGGTGATGTACTTGAATGGTAAAATCAGATTTCTAGACATTCCATTACAAACCTAGAGTATTTAGTCAATGTTTTAATGAAGGAATTCTAACATAATGACCTTCTTGAAAATTAACTTAGCCATTTCATCAATGTCAATCAACTTCCTAACAAATTTTCTCACACTTTCTTCAAAATATGGAAGTCTCTATCTCACAAAGTAGACCATAATATGAGTTATGATTATATTTTAAAATTATTTGTTACTACTTTTAAATCTCCTCTTCAATATAAACTTTGGATGATTTCCCCTAAAAATTTAGAAGAAGCTTTAAACCAATCAAAAAGTCAAGAATTTATTATGAGTCAATTTGAATCACCTAAATAAATTACCAATGACTCTTTCCAATCATTCTCTCATAACATTGATTCATATAACCTCCCAACCTCAAAATGGAGAATCCAATTCAACCAATTTTAACCCAACCACCCTCCCTTAAGTTTAGAAAAACTTAAGAAGAAATTACCACCTCTAAACCCATGAGCTTTGATCCTTCCAAACCTCCTCCAAAATGGTACAATCCTAATAAGTTTTATTAGATGAATGCTATAATAGGTCATTATCATGAGACTTGTCATGATCTTCACAAATTCCTTATTACCTTCTTGTTTGGTCCACATTTCAATCTTGATACTCTTACACAACAACATTCAAAATATTATCTTCAAGCTTCACAAGCCCAATATAAATAATCAGCATCACGTAAACATCACCTACTTAATGATTAATAATAATTACCCCATACCTCCACCTCATCCACTAATTTTTTCCAAACTATAATTGATCCTTATTCCTAGCCTAATAAGGAAAGGATAGATAACATGAAAAACTTGAAATGGGCGGTTATATTTGTCAAAACTCAACCTCTTTAGTGCCATCAACCCAAATCACCTAATTCAAGTACCTACATAGAAAAACATCATAAATGGTCCTCCTTTACCTTATATACCTCTTCAAACTTCTCCTACACAACCTATGCCAATTTCAAAATCCTTTAAATCTGACATAGCAACACATTTACCTATCTCTAAATTCACTCACCAGCCCAATGCATTTCATTCTAGTTTTTTAATCTAACCTAATTTTGTATCACATGTTGGGGAATATTCTGATGCCCATCCACATGTCACTATAGAATTTAGGGCATATTGTGATGCCCATCCCCACATAAAATTAACCTTTGGGGGATCTTATGATTCCCACTCTTCTTATAAGTTGCATAATAACGAATAAATTCAACTTCAAGAAACCTTCCAAGACACATAGGCTTGTATTTAACATTATCATATTTGATATAGACATTAGCATAGATTTTTCTCATTATTTTTGTCTCATGTTTTTTTTTTTACATTTTATTTCATATAGTTTCATTATACTTACACCATTATTTCCTTTCAGTTATATTGTTTTGTTTCACTTTACTTGTGGCCAATTCACCCACCTCAAATTTAATGGAAATTTCAATCATTAATATTTAAGGTACTGATAATATACAAGATTTTAGTTTTTTGATTTATTATTTTTTGCTCATTCCAAATTCTATAAATTACTGTATTTCATATTCAGGTCTATGTATTCTATAGATCTAAATCAGCTTCAATAGTTTATTTTTCTTAGTATTTATTTGTTAAATAAAAAATAACATTAAACATTTTGGTGAACCCATAGTTTATTTATAACACTAGTTGTTTGTTTGATTTTTGTCCTAGGATTTCATACAAATTTATATAAATTCTTAAAACCAAAAGTCAACAACCTTCAACCGTAGATATAAATATGAAACCATGAGTCAATCTTATTTGACATTGGATTTAATTTGACATTAAATAAATTACCTTATCACTTCATATAACATATAACACCAAATATCTTTCTTTCAACATAATTTATTGATTTATGTACACAAAAAGATTTTGATTTTATTTTTATTTTCTATTTACTTGTTTGTTATCATAAATAATGTTCTAGTAGTGTAAAAACTACTTAGTGATTGTCTTTATGTAATAAGTGGTGATATACTTAATAGACACCATGGTGTGAGGGGTACTACCCCAATACTCAATCCATTATACAAAATTAAACATGGATTTTAGTTTCCCCTACCTCAATATATATTATAAATTCCTAGGGTCCCTTGTTTATACCACAATAAGCTTATTTTATCCATTTGATTTATGGTACACCTAAGAGGATTGCATATCCTAGGGAAATTATTCCTACCATACCATTGGATATGGTATAGTGGCATACAAGCATGGTTTAGCCTCTATAGTTAGTGCTCTAAAATATTTGGTAGACATTAATCTATGATGAGCAAGTATATTTAAAATCCCACACATTCATTTAAGACCTTGCCTAGATCACTCTTTATACCTTATTTGTTAATTATGTTTCATTCATAATCATTACATCTATTAATTCATATGGGTTCAATGAATAAATGTTTCCTTCATATGTTACATAGGATTATGGAATTTATTATAAAATCTTCTCTTATTTTCTAATATTTTATTCATTACATATTTACATTGTTAAAATATAATAATGTTCAACAAGTTACCTTAGAGAAATCATAATTACATTGTACTTCATATTGTTATAATATTCAATATGAATTGATTTTCATAACTAATAACCACCAAAATGCATGTATGCAATGTTTTGTTATTAATAAACCTAAAAATGATCATCTTGCTAACACTCAATGAGGTAAACTACCTCATTTTCCTACCCCACCTCCATCGAGAAAAACTACTCAATCTAAGGAATTTGATATCTTAGTTAAATTAAATAATACTAATGTTACTATTTCTTTGTTAGATATCTTTAAAATAATGCCAATATATAAAGACATTATATAAGGCATTACGTAATACACTTTTACCTAAAAATGTTGAACCTCCTTACATGGCTTCTATTATTACTACTATTTGATGGACAAAAGAAATTATTTATTTTGAAAAGGAATATCTTGCCACAAAACATAGTATCGATCAATATTTACCCTTATCTATACAAGTCTTTGTACAAAATAAGGTGTTAAAAAGAGTAATTTTTGAAAATGGAATAATATTTAACAATTATAAAATCTCTTTACTAAATTTACTTGAATTAATGGAAAAATATCTATCCCATTTAAATATAAACATTTTCATATTTGGAAACATTCCATGCCAAGTAATTTGGAAAATTACATTGAATATCACTTTGGGCCCATGTACTCTTTCCAAAATTTGTCAATTTATGCCTAGTGATCTTAATTAAAATATTTTATTAGTTTGATATTAGATTCATGACATGAATTTAATTCCTTATACATTACATGCATGTCTTAAGTTTAGTCATCAAGGTTGTGTGTGTGTGTGTGTGTGTGTGTGTGTGTGTGTGTGTGTGTGTGTGTGTGTGTGTGTGTGTGTGTGTGTGTGTGTGTGTGTGTGTGTGTGTGTGTGTGTGTGTGTGTGTGTGTGTGTGTGTGTGTGTGTGTGTGTGTGTGTGTGTGTGTGTGTGTGTGTGTGTGTGTGTGTGTGTGTGTGTGTGTGTGTGTGTGTGTGTGTGTGTATGTGTATTTCATTTGAACCAATATCCTTTTGAATATTCTTTAATGTTCCATCTTATAGGAATTTATTTTTCAAATATGCATCATTCCTTCATTAAAGTATCATTATATACTTCACCTATTGATTTACCCTTGTTAGAAATAAATTGAGTTGATCGATCAATAAATTTTAATAAATATGGGTTTGGATTTTAATACTTACAAAAGTATAAGTAAATTTTTGGATAGGTATTGGGAAAACATGATCAATGTATTATACATCCTATTACTACATCTACTAATGAGGGGAAATAAAGTCTTAGGTATAATTATAAGTCCACCTCTTATGGATTTAATTAAACCAAACAATCTCTTAAATACTTACTACACATATACACTTTGAGCATAATATAAAATTAAACCATGTTTATTAATTATCATTAGTATACCTTGAGATCATTTAAAACATAATTTTACCTAATATTTTAACATTAGATGTATTTTCAGATGATGGGTTTCTTTAGGATTATTTAGGTGCTTATGAAGATCTTCCTTGTTTTCACCAAAAAAAAATTCCTCATGAAGCTAATGCACATGCATATTTTGGTTAAGGTGATGATACTATTGAAAAAACTCCATTAAATGGACATAATAATATTCCTAAAACACCATATTTTTAAGATTGATCAACACTACTTAATCAAGAAATAATTGAATTTCATTTTGGAAATGATAAAGATCATAGCCAGTCTTCATATTAACCATGTTAAAATATGATGAAGGAAAATACCTTAGATAATATTTACATGATTATCCAAAATTATATGCATGGTCATATAAATACATTCATTGAATTGATCCAATAATGGATATGCATAATATTTTATTATTCCTAGATGTCAAACCAATCAAGCAAAAAATAAGGAAAATGGAGCCAAAATTAGCATTGTTAATCAAAGATGAAATCCAAATACTTTTGGATGATAAATTCATTCAAATTATTGATTATCTTGAATGGTTCTCCAATATCAATCCATGATAAATCCTAATGGAGATATTTGATGTTGCACATATTATTAAAATTTAAACAAGGCTTATCCTAAAGATGATTTTCTATTACCCAACATAGATATGATTTTAGATTCTATCGTAGGATGTGAAATTTTATAATTCATGGATATTTTTTATAGATACAAAAAAATCAAGAATAATCTTGAAGATCAAGAAAAGACATCATTCATCACACCATGGGGAACATTTTGTTATATAATCATGCCTTTTGGATTAAAAAAATCATGGGTAACTTATCAACGAGATATGACACATATTTTTCATGATTACATACATAAAATAGTTTAATATTATGTTGATGATTTTTTAATAAAATATAAACATATGCAAGGCCATGATATTAATTTATGATAAATATTTAAAAGAATGAGGCAATATAGAGTAAGTTTAATTATGAAAAAGTGCATTTTTGGAGTATCTCAAGTAGATTATTGGGGAAAATTGTTGGGTTTTATCATTTATCAAAGAGTCATCAATGTTGATCCCATGAAATTCAAATATATACTTTACATGCCACTACTGACTAATCTAAAGTAACTTTTATGTTTATAGGATCATATTTAAGATATCATACATTTCATGGCCCAATTAGTAGATAAAACCCATTATTTTATAAGGCTACTCAAGAAAGATACCAAATTTTAGTGGGATGAATCTTATCGACACATTTTTGATGAAATTAATAATATCTTATAAACCCACCTATGTTTATGCCTCATATTCTAAATCAAATTGTCTTATTATACATTTTAGCCACCGATCATACTTTGGGTATTTTTATTGAATAATACAATGACAATCACTGTGAAATGTCATTTACTAAATTAGTCACATACTTCTTGATTATGAGTAAAATTATAATGCTATTGAAAATTTATGTTTAAATATTATTTTCTTCACATAAAACCTATGACATTTACTGATAATGAGATTCTTATAATCACTAAGGTTGATCCACTCAAATATCTTATGTCAAAGCTTCATATATTAGGGCATATATCAAAATAGGTGATGATTATTATTAATTTTGATTTGTATTTTATCTAACAAAAGTCTATTAAACAGAAAGACTTTAAATATCAATTAGTTATTTCCCCATTAAATGATCCATTACCTATCATTATTGAATTTTGAGATGAATTTTCTTCTCATCATGTTGATAGTGACACATGGACCATGAATTTTGATTGATCTAAATGTGTTATGGGTAGTATGGATGTGATTGTCTTTATTACTCCCCAAGGTGAACACAACCTTTTGATTTTTGTTTTAGATTTCCATTCATAAATAACATAGTATAATATGAAACTCTAATACTAGGCTTGTTAACAACATGAAATTTATAAATAAAAAATTTATGTGTGTATGAAAATTCATAGATCGTCATCAATCAAGTCCTAGATGTTTGTAAAACTAAAGAAGACAAGCTCATACCTTATAAATACATGGTTCAATTCTTCATATCACACTTCTTTTATTTCTCCATTGAGATTATTCATCACAAAGATAATCACCATGGTGATGCCATGGCTAGTGTTGAATATTTAATCCCAATTGATATTAATAATGATCATGAAATAATAAATATATAATAATTATGAAATATTGTATTTTATAATGAAATTATCAATGCATTAAATGTTCTCACAATCACCAAAAGTGTAGATTGTCCTAAATGGTATACCAATATATACAATTATATCTACAAATCTAATTTTCCAAAGAATGATATGTGAGAGGATAAAAAGTGATTATAATACCTATCCATGTGTTACGTACTCATTCAAAAATATCTATTGAATCCCTATTTTGATGGGTAATTTTTATGATGTATAAATCATACTAAAGCTAAAACTACTCTACCTGAAGTGTTAGAACCCCTCTAAGATCCACTAAAAAAACTACCCATTTTTCTTTGAATATATAACAAGAATAACTATTTTTTATAATCAAGATTAATTAACATTCATAAACATGTTTAATGTACTAACAACATACTCTTAATAATTTTTCACCAATTGGATACATTAGTCTGCTGTTTTTATACTAAAATCAACTATGTAAAAAAATCACATTATTCATAACTATCATTATCTTTAGCATATAAGTATTTATTTATTTAACCATAAATGGCTATCAAAGGTGCAAAAATAGTAAGATTTATACAATGACACATCAATGTAGCTTTCAAGGTACAACAATACATTTTTATCAATGCATGAAAATAAAAATATATATCACACCATCCATAAGAAATAAATATAACCATTATTGTTTTTAAATATAGTAAATAATGAATATTCAAATATGCCAACATCCACTACTATGTATTTTGGAGTAATATATTAATATCCATATTATAATGGTGCAATGGAGTTTTAATAAAACAACTCATGAAATAGAATAATAACTATTAGTATGTAGCGAGAATGGTTCAAATTTTAGTTGTAGAGAGTGAGAGCATCATCTAAGTGTTTTTCCTCCAATGATAAACTCACAGTCTCTTGTACACTTTCCTACTAGGAGTGGACCTTACCTTCATGAAAGGAAAAATAATGGTGATGAAAACATTAAGAACTCATGCATAATAGTGTGTAATACAATCATTATTACATGTAATAGTCATATAGACTATGGAATACATCCTCTATCAAATATGAAATCACACATGCATTTAAAATATAAAGTATAGTGGATAAAAAAATATATATCTATAACATTACTTTGGCTAAAGCATTTTATAGAATTTAAACTTTGATGCAAGCTAGGTCATAGTCCATGATAAATATATTCTCTAATAGAATACATATACATTTCTACTCTTTTTATTAAATGATGATGAGTGACTTATAAAAAGGATCATTCCTAATCACATGTCATCCCATAATGTGAAGAGGAACTTAAAATTAATAATTCAAAAACCAAATTTTCACACAAAATAATCATACCAAAAATCACTTAAATTAATCTAACAAATTATTGTCTTAGAATACCAATACGTTTTACAAGATACAAACCTTATAAGCTATATTAAATACTTAATTAATTTATAGAGATTATTATACAACTCCTTACATTCTAAACTATGCCTAGGGTTTATAATCATCACATTTCCTCAAACACTACTTAATAGACCTTATGAAAACAACATATTTCATGATTATATTACATATCAATTCAATTATAATATTGGTAGGTTAAACTACCAAGTTTAAATATATACACTAAATCCTATTTAAATATAATATAATAATATTATAGTATTCTTGATTTCTAGTATTTTAAATTATTCCTTCAATATAAAATATTATAATATTAATATTCAACATAATATCCATTATAATTTTCTAGCATGAAACTCCCAATATTGACTTAGGTTAGAGAATAATATTCTTACAGACTTTGTGACCATATTTATTTTAAAGATATTTCTTAATAAATATTTATCATTTAACATCTTCAAAGCATTTCATAGTGTTTAAAAAAATTTATTTATATTATTTCCCCAAATATCTTAACTTGAATTTTAATCACCTAATAACTCATTATAAATTTCTTCTAAAATACTATAGGTGTGTGTGTGTGTGTGTGTGTGTGTGTGTGTGTGTGTGTGTGTGTGTGTGTGTATTTCGTTTTAACCAATATCCTTTTGAATATTATTTAATGTTCCATCTTATAGGAATTTATGTTTCAAATATGCATCATTCCTTCATTAAAGTATCATTATATACTTCACCTATTGATTTACCCTTGTTAGAAATAAATTGAGTTGATCGATCAATAAATTTTAATAAATATGGGTTTGGATTTTAATACTTACAAAAGTATAAGTAAATTTTTGGATAGGTATTGGGAAAACATGATCAATGTATTATACATCCTATTACTACATATACTAATGAGGGGAAATAAAGTCTTAGGTATAATTATAATTCCACCTCTTATGGATTTAATTAAACCAAACAATCTCTTAAATACTTACTACACATATACACTTTGAGCATAATATAAAATTAAACCATGTTTATTAATTATCATTAGTATACCTTGAGATCATTGAAAACATAATTTTACCTAATATTTTAACATTAGATGTATTTTCAGATGATGGGTTTCTTTAGGATTATTTAGGTGCTTATGAAGATCTTCCTTGTTTTCACCAAAAAAAAAATTCCTCATGAAGCTAATGCACATGCATATTTTGGTTAAGGTGATGATACTATTGAAAAAACTCCATTAAATGGACATAATAATATTCCTAAAACACCATATTTTTAAGATTGATCAACACTACTTAATCAAGAAATAATTGAATTTCATTTTGGAAATGATAAAGATCATAGCCAGTCTTCATATTAACCATGTTAAAATATGATGAAGGAAAATACCTTCGATAATATTTACATGATTATCCAAAATTATATGCATGGTCATATAAATACATTCATTGAATTGATCCAATAATGGATATGCATAATATTTTATTATTCCTAGATGTCAAACCAATCAAGCAAAAAATAAGGAAAATGGAGCCAAAATTAGCATTGTTAATCAAAGATGAAATCCAAATACTTTTGGATGATAAATTCATTCAAATTATTGATTATCTTGAATGGTTCTCCAATATCAATCCATGATAAATCCTAATGGAGATATTTGATGTTGCACATATTATTAAAATTTAAACAAGGCTTATCCTAAAGATGATTTTCTATTACCCAACATAGATATGATTTTAGATTCTATCGTAGGATGTGAAATGTTATAATTCATGGATATTTTTTATAGATACAAAAAAATCAAGAATAATCTTGAAGATCAAGAAAAGACATCATTCATCACACCATGGGGAACATTTTGTTATATAATCATGCCTTTTGGATTAAAAAAATCATGGGTAACTTATCAACGAGATATGACACATATTTTTCATGATTACATACATAAAATAGTTTAATATTATGTTGATGATTTTTTAATAAAATATAAACATATGCAAGGCCATGATATTAATTTATGATAAATATTTAAAAGAATGAGGCAATATAGAGTAAGTTTAATTATGAAAAAGTGCATTTTTGGAGTATCTCAAGTAGATTATTGGGGAAAATTGTTGGGTTTTATCATTTATCAAAGAGTCATCGATGTTGATCCCATGAAATTCAAATATATACTTTACATGCCACTACTGACTAATCTAAAGTAACTTTTATGTTTATAGGATCATATTTAAGATATCATACATTTCATGGCCCAATTAGTAGATAAAACCCATTATTTTATAAGGCTACTCAAGAAAGATACCAAATTTTAGTGGGATGAATCTTCTCGACACATTTTTGATGAAATTAATAATATCTTATAAACCCACCTATGTTTATGCCTCATATTCTAAATCAAATTGTCTTATTATACATTTTAGCCACCGATCATACTTTGGGTATTTTTATTGAATAATACAATGACAATCACTGTGAAATGTCATTTACTAAATTAGTCACATACTTCTTGATTATGAGTAAAATTATAATGCTATTGAAAATTTATGTTTAAATATTATTTTCTTCGCATAAAACCTATGACATTTACTGATAATGAGATTCTTATAATCACTAAGGTTGATCCACTCAAATATCTTATGTCAAAGCTTCATATATTGGGGCATATTTCAAAATAGGTGATGATTATTATTAATTTTGATTTGTATTTTATCTAACAAAAGTCTATTAAACAGAAAGACTTTAAATATCAATTAGTTATTTCCCCATTAAATGATCCATTACCTATCATTATTGAATTTTGAGATGAATTTTCTTCTCATCATGTTGATAGTGACACATGGACCATGAATTTTGATTGATCTAAATGTGTTATGGGTAGTATGGATGCGATTGTCTTTATTACTCCCCAAGGTGAACACAACCTTTTGATTTTTGTTTTAGATTTCCATTCATAAATAACATAGTATAATATGAAACTCTAATACTAGGCTTGTTAACAACATGAAATTTATAAATAAAAAATTTATGTGTGTATGAAAACTCATAGATCGTCATCAATCAAGTCCTAGATGTTTGTAAAACTAAAGAAGACAAGCTCATACCTTATAAATACATGGTTCAATTCTTCATATCACACTTCTTTTATTTCTCCATTGAGATTATTCATCACAAAGATAATCACCATGGTGATGCCATGGCTAGTGTTGAATATTTAATCCCAATTGATATTAATAATGATCATGAAATAATAAATATATAATAATTATGAAATATTGTATTTTATAACGAAATTATCAATGCATTAAATGTTCTCACAATCACCAAAAGTGTAGATTGTCCTAAATGGTATACCAATATATACAATTATATCTACAAATCTAATTTTCCAAAGAATGATATGTTAGAGGATAAAAAGTGATTATAATACCTATCCATGTGTTACGTACTCATTCAAAAATATCTATTGAATCCCTATTTTGATGGGTAATTTTTATGATGTATAAATCATACTAAAGCTAAAACTACTCTACCTGAAGTGTTAGAACCCCTCTAAGATCCACTAAAAAAACTACCCATTTTTCCTTGAATATATAACAAGAATAACTATTTTTTATAATCAAGATTAAATTAACATTCCTAAACATGTTTAATGTACTAACAACATACTCTTAATAATTTTTCACCAATTGGATACATTAGTCTGTTGTTTTTATACTAAAATCAACTATGTAAAAAAATCACATTATTTATAACTATCATTATCTTTAGCATATAAGTATTTATTTATTTAACCATAAATGGCTATCAAAGGTGCAAAAATAGTAAGATTTATACAATGACACATCAATGTAGCTTTCAAGGTACAACAATACATTTTTATCAATGCATGAAAATAAAAATATATATCACACCATCCATAAGAAATAAATATAACCATTATTGTTTTTAAATATAGTAAATAATGAATATTCAAATATGCCAACATCCACTACTATGTATTTTGGATTAATATATTAATATCCATATTATAATGGTGCAATGGAGTTTTAATAAAACAACTCATGAAATAGAATAATAACTATTAGTATGTAGCGAGAATGGTTCAAATTTTAGTTGTAGAGAGTGAGAGCATCATCTAAGTGTTTTTCCTCCAATGATAAACTCACAGTCTCTTGTACACTTTCCTACTAGGAGTGGACCTTACCTTCATGAAAGGAAAAATAATGGTGATGAAAACATTAAGAACTCATGCATAATAGTGTGTAATACAATCATTATTACATGTAATAGTCATATAGACTATGGAATACATCCTCTATCAAATATGAAATCACACATGCATTTAAAATATAAAGTATAGTGGATAAAAAAATATATATCTATAACATTACTTTGGCTAAAGCATTTTATAGAATTTAAACTTTGATGCAAGCTAGGTCATAGTCCATGATAAATATATTCTCTAATAGAATACATATACATTTCTACTCTTTTTATTAAATGATGATGAGTGACTTATAAAAAGGATCATTCCTAATCACATGTCATCCCATAATGTGAAGAGGAACTTAAAATTAATAATTCAAAAACCAAATTTTCACACAAAATAATCATACCAAAAATCACTTAAATTAATCTAACAAATTATTGTCTTAGAATACCAATACGTTTTACAAGATACAAACCTTATAAGCTATATTAAATACTTAATTAATTTATAGAGATTATTATACAACTCCTTACATTCTAAACTATGCCTAGGGTTTATAATCATCACATTTCCTCAAACACTACTTAATAGACCTTATGAAAACAACATATTTCATGATTATATTACATATCAATTCAATTATAATATTGGTAGGTTAAACTACCAAGTTTAAATATATACACTAAATCCTATTTAAATATAATATAATAATATTATAGTATTCTTGATTTCTAGTATTTTAAATTATTCCTTCAATATAAAATATTGTAATATTAATATTCAACATAATATCCATTATAATTTTCTAGCATGAAACTCCCAATATTGACTTAGGTTAGAGAATAATATTCTTACAGACTTTGTGACCATATGTATTTTAAAGATATTTCTTAATAAATATTTATCATTTAACATCTTCAAAGCATTTCATAGTGTTTAAAAACTTTTATTTATATTATTTCCCCAAATATCTTAACTTGAATTTTAATCACCTAATAACTCATTATAAATTTCTTCTAAAATACTATAGGTGTGTGTGTGTGTGTGTGTGTGTGTGTGTGTGTGTGTGTGTGTGTAATTTTTTCCAAACCAAACATAAATTATTTAAATATTCTTACTAACATCAAACCACCATATATTTTTCAAACTAACATAACCCAGTTTTTAAATAGGAATCAATATTGAGATGTCTCATCAAAGTATAATTTTATGATTTAATTAAAGACTACTCCAAAAAATGGTGCATTATAACCAAAATAACCTCTTTTAAGGTATAAAATCCAAGGTATTTCAATACATAATTCCTAATTAATATTCACATCCAACTAAACAAAATACAACTATTAACAACTTAAACAATAATCATGTAAAAACAACAAACATTCTATTATTTTTTGAGGTTTTAGAAATAATAAAAAAGCACGTTACAACCATATTAAAATAACAAATGAAATTCATGCTAATAACTATGAACAAAAACCATACTACAACCATACTAAAATATCAGAGATAATGTTTTATTTTGTGGATAATGGATAACACACTACAACCATGATAAATACCATTCCCAATAGGGATTCACCCCTATGGGCCTATGGGTGAGATTAAAATCTCGCCCTCATGTTCATATGGTTGAATTTTTTATTTTCATAATACTCCAAAAACTTATTAAATGTTTAATTTCACAAAAAATAGAAAACTAATAGTTTTTCCAAGGCATGACAAACCTCTAACAATAACAAGTTATATTACCTAAAGATTAATTTGAGTTATTTATTCAAAAAAAAAAATTAATGCCACATTTTATAAATGGGTCTCTACAACTATGGGAATAAACCCATGATTTCGTTTAGCAACAAAATATGAAATAACCTAAGCCTCCCTACCATTGTTAGGGTTTGACCCATAATATTTTATGCTATAAATCTTTAAATGAAAAAATTGAAAAATAATAAAATGAATTCATTTCACCATTTAAATTTACTCTATGGAGAATGTAACTTTATTTGATAAAAAGTTAGTAGCTGAAACCTCTCCAATGGTGTTATTTAGCTTAGTTATTCCTTACTTAAGTTGTTCTCATGTCTACCTCCATTCTCCTAAAAAATTTACCATTTTTATTGTCCTTTTTCTCTTTGCATACAACTATTTCTCCATGATTTCTCATGGCCACTACTACCCTTAACCAAATGCATTAACTCCAATTACTAAACAATTCAATTTACTACTCCCACTAAATAATAATTCAAAATTAAATCCCAAAAAATAATGTGTACTCATGCAACTCAAATTTTAACAGAGGTTAAACCCCCAAATTTACATTTTTACCCTAACATGGAACCTTAATTTTTGTTTTAAACAAATAAAATGTTCATTTGAATCCAATTTTTTGGTATAATCCAAATAATAATAATAAGACCTTAATTCTTATTTTAATTAAGCTTGGACTCATTTAAATATTCCATGACTATAATTTATGTTCTAAGTTAAGTTTTTAACTTTATTTTTTCCAAAATTTCATATGATTTTAGGACCATACCATGCACACCTAAAAAGGTGGTTTTCTAAGACCTTGCTTTAGATACTAAAATATGATTTATATAGTATCTTAGTCTTGTACACTTGAAAAAAACTTATCAATGTTGTACTTTTCAATTTTAGATGTACCCATTGTTGAAAGGCTCGTGTTTACTATCTCTTTGTTCTTAATATATTATCTTTTAGTATTACCATTATTATTATAATGATTAGGACTTATATACTATGAAAATATATTTAAACCTAATTATTATCCTTCGCTACCAATTTTAGACATGTACATATTTTATATCTCTTCAAACACTTGCATCCCAAGCAGACACATGCATCAATGCAAGTGACCATTTATTTACAAAGTATCCAGTGACCAAAAGTTGTCTAATTTACAAAATAATATTATATAAAATGGGAAACTATATGCTTTAATGTGAGATATTTATAAAAAGTATTAGTACACATACAATATCAAATATCATTTATTCCTCATGTAAAAATCAAATACAACTCATAAGGAAATATACCAAGAAATACTCAATCAAGTATTCAAGTGAAAAAACCTACCCTATTTATCCCTATTTCCATATTAGTCATAAGAGCAATAGTTATATAAGTCTAAAGCATTTAAAAAGTATCCCATGAGCCATATTTTCTAAGTTTCAAGATAGGTCACTACATGTCTTTAATTATCACACATTACACCCTAATGTACACACAATACAACACATGGGGGATAAATAAATCATTTTGAAGCCCTCTTCAAAGTATTGTCTATGTAGGTAGCACCAATTTATAGAGGGGTATTTGGGGTTAGATCAATATCATGATCCTACTAATAATTTTTTCCCATAGTCACTCCAAGGGTGAAGAGATAGGATTTGATCATTTGATAAATGGAGACATCATATGTACATGATTTGAGGACATCAAAATAAATGTGACAAAAAACCTAGAAATATCTATTTATTTACATTTAGATCTAGTTAATATTCCATACAGGACACCTATGTTAAAGTCAAACACCTGCATTGAGGCAACTATCCAAGGGTTGAGCATTTGGTTAACCTAATGTGACCATCAAAACATAAAGTATATTCATAGAATATAATTAATTTTACAATATCATCTTCTATTATAATTATGGCTTATTCCTACCTAGACTTATGTGTATATAGTAAACTAATTATCATTATTTCTAATTTATTACAATATCTATTTAGTTTACTAATAATATTTATGCTTTACTATTTGTAGTAATATTAGTTGTATAAATTCAAAATAATATTTATCTTAGTTTTATATTAACTTTCCTAATTATTAGATTAGTTCACCATCCTTGTGTAAAATATAATCTAATCCTCTTAACCTTATATACCCATTCATCTAAATTTAGGGTTAAACATTGGGTTAACCTAACATGACCATCAAAACTAGAATATGTTTAATGATCCATTAAAATATCATTCTTATAATAATTTGGAAGTGAAAATGGAATATAATTCACATCCTCCTCTACATTATGGGCACCCATTAAATGTGATTATTGGAACTTATACATGGAATATGCCTCATGGTTCAGAGACCCTCTATTAATTTTGATGAAAATGAGATTATGAATGATGAATTAGATCTTTATTCATTATTTATTTGAGCATACCTTAATCTCTATCCTATTCATAGTGTTATGATTGAAAATGGTGCTATAAAAAATGTTTTCACCATGACATTAATTGCATATTTTGGATATACACATGTTGATTTGTAACCTTTGACCAAAATGGTTAGAGTATTTGATGGGACCTCATAGCACATTCTTGGTGAGATTAAATTACCCTTGTAGGTTTGACAAACACATGTGGTCACTACCTTCTTAGTTATTCCACACATGGGATCATTTGATATGTTATTGGGATGACCTTGAATATATGAACTTTGTGAAATACCTCATACAATGCATGGATGTATTAAATACATTCATACCAATGGAGTAGTCATAGTTATTATAATTCCATAAGAACATCCACTTGAACAAGAGAATTTTATTCCAAGATATATAATTATCAAACCTAATAAGTTCAATCCTCTATGAAAGGGAAATAGGAAATCCCCTTTCATAGATGGCCCATATTTGAGAGACAATTGCATCAAAGCTACATAGTGGATTTTATATAATCCTCATCTACTACTATACAACATATTTAGTTATCTATAAAAACTAAAAATGTTACTATTATTTATACTTAAAATAAAATATAAATATAAAATTATGGGTTAAAAAAAACCATACTCCTTATATTACCTCTTTGAGACCACAGAGTCTAATAATACATATGCAAAGTAACACAGAACCTCTCTCACTATATATCACACTTATACATGCTCCTCATTAGTACCACCAAATTTCAATACCATATTTTGATATCACATATACCTATGAGAATCACTTGGTTAGGATAATAAGGTATCCCTTTTTCATTCCAAATATTCTATATAAAAAAAACATACAAAAAATTCAAATATACCAAAAACAAATCTACATGTTCATAATTTCACTATTTAATATACATATGTTATTTTATCCATGTTATTAGATAGAATATAAATTTTTCCTATATACACATATATTTCACACTTTATTTGAGTGTTAAACATGCATACCCAAATACATGATATATGCATATATAGATGTTGGGCCTTCCCTCTACTCATGACATAAGTATGCTATGGGAATCTGTTCCTTGGATCATGATACACCCAAATTATATTATTCTTTGATCACTTTCTATTATCTTGATTGAGTTTATATACTTACACATGCCTCTATCCATGCATATACCTTTCACAATGTACTTGATATGCTATGTACTTAATATTTTTTGAAAACATATATGTGTAAGAACTAGTATGTTATATTCATGTTAGGTACATATATTCCATGCTTTCAAATATACACTTTATTGAGTGTGTTACTTGATGTATATTGTCTTGAATCAAATTTCATATTTTATCATTTCTTTATGCTTCATTGATTGTGTCCCTTTTCCCTTTGCTTGCTTATTTGGACATATAAATATGTCACTTTATGTTGTATGTGGACATTTTAATATTCTATTTGTAAATTTTAATAAGCCATGTACATTTTTAGTGCATCATTTGAACATGCACCTTGTATGAGGTCTACTTGGACCATGTTATTCTTTGCATTACTTTCGAGTGATCTTGTGTGTGTGTGTTTAATTATTTGTTGATCTTGTATTGTTCCTCTCTAGACATTTTCATGATCTATATCATGCATATAAGTAATTGATGTGATCACATACTATATTTACTAATGATATATCTACCTATGCATGTTACTCCTATATGTTACATGATTTATACATATATTATACAATTATATTATCCTATTAAGGTAAGGTAACTATAAAATTCTACTTCCCCTCACCTCAAAAGGGGGAATATAAGTTGAATAATGTCATAGGGGCATGCCTTCAACATTTTCATAGTTTTAAATTATATTGGGGGCATGTAAAAAATGCATGACCTCAACACTTATTTCTTACTTAGCATCCCTAGATTACAATGTTAACATGTTATGGAAACATGTTCTCCACATTTACTCTATTTTTAATATTCTTTAGATTTAGTGGGGGCATGTTATAGAAACATGTCCTCCACACTTTCACCAATTCCAAATTTACCATATTTCATAGTTATATCATTTAAATATATATTTACGATAGCATTCTATATATTGGTATTATTATTATACTAGATTTCATCTTGAGATGTATATGAGGTGCATATGTCATGAAAATGGCCCCAAAAATTGAAAAATCAAGTCATTTTATAGATTTAAAATACTATTATGGCTTGTTATCATACCTAGGATGGACTGTTATGGATTGTTATCAAGATAATATACTAAAATAGTTGGTTCAACTTTGGAAGGTTGAGTTGATTAAATCACTAAATATTACTAAACTTATAATCCATATTTGATTAAATAATTTAACTTCAATAAAATTATATGTTGGATTTGAATAAATCATCCATCTTCACTAGATATATAGTGTGAGTTGATTAAATTTATCACGCTCAACAAATTATGTACATATTAGGGTTGGATGGTTGATATTAAACAAGATCAATGGCTATGTTGCAACTCACATTTACACCAACATTGGGGGCATGTGTCCTCCAATATTTATATATACACTTGAATGTTTATAATTGTCCTAATCTTAACTTCAATTCTTCATAATGAGACATCATTTCAAATTAAATTTACAAAAGGTGAGATTGTTGCATTAAAACATAGGTGTACTCATGAACTTAATCTTCTTAATTTTAAACATTTAAAATTATTTCAATTCCAAATTTCATACACTAATTAAATACTATCACATGCTCCTAGTTACAAGTAAGTCACCAACAAATCACTCAAGGTCATCTCATGTAAATACAAGATGTGTTGTACACACCTAGGTATGCATTTATTTCCTTTAAATTAATAATTTAATTTATAGATTAAAAGAGAGTCAAATGTAGATACTAAAATCTGATTTATATAGTACTTTAGTCTTTTACACTTGTAAAATACCTATCATGGTTGTAAATTTCAGTTCTAGACTTGCCCATTATCGAAAGGTTCACATTCACTATCTCATTATGCTTAATTAATTATCTCTTAGTTTTAATATTCTTATTATAATGCCCAGACCTTATATACTTGAAAAAATATTAAACCTAATTATTATACTTCACTACTAGTTTTGGACATGTAACTATTTTCTATCTCTTTGGACACTTACATCTTAGGTGGATACGTGTTGATCCAAGTGTCCATTTTTCTATAAAGTGTCTAGTGCCAAAAAATATCTAATTTGTAAAATAAATGTATCCAAAAGGTTTGCCTAAGTTTTTTAATGTGAGATATTTCCAAAAGGAATTGACATGTATACAAGATCAACTCTCATTCATTCCTCACCTATAAATCATATACAACTCACAAGGAAATATAAAAAAAAATAACTCAATCAAGAATTCAAGTGAGAAAACTTGCCTTATTTATCCCTATTTCCATATCAGTCATAGAGTTAATATTTCTACATGTCTAAATCATTTAAAGTGTATCCCATGAGCCATATTTTTCTTATTACAAGGTAGGCCACTACATGTCTTTACATATCAAATGTTGCACCCTTGCGCACACACAACCTAACACATAGGGGTTAAATACATCAACCTGAGCCCTTTTCAGAGTATTGGATATGTAACTAATGCCCATTGATATATGGTTTTTTGGGATTATCTTGACATCATCATCTTATTAACCCATTTTTCTCATATTCACTCTAAGGGTGAAGAGTTATGGTTTGATCATTTGAAAAAAATGATAGTGTGTGCACATAATTTGAATGTATCATAATAAAGGTGACATAAAATCCAAAAAGATTCATTTATTTACATCTATGAGTTAAACACATGTGTTAACATAAATATATAGGTATGATACAAACATATAAGGCTATAAAAAGGATATTATCAAAATATAATGACCATTATAGGATCATCTTCATATCCACTTCCATCATGTTCCTGCCCAAACCTACGTGCACATAGTAAACTAGCTAAGTATTATTATTTCCAATTTATTTTAATATCTATCAATAGTTTTACTATTTTTAACAATATTAGTTGTATAAACTAATATTATTTTTTATTTAAGTTTTATATTAATTATCTTTCTTATTATATTAGTTTACCATCCTTGTTTAAAATATAATCTAATCCTCTTAACCCTAAATACATGTTTATCTAAATTTAGGGTTAAACACCTTCTGGACTTTAAAAAAAAAAAGAGTTTATTATACTCCATACTGTACATAAAAAATTTTAGCCATGAAATTGGACCGTTCACAATAAATATTCATTACTCAATGTTATGATCAAAAAGGTAAGACAAGATATGACCTCGCAAGTAAATTCAAATTCAGTTATGCAAACCTAGTATGATGCATGGCTTAACAAACTTACAATTAATGCACATGACTTATTAAGAAATAATTATTTCTATAAGTTATCAAAATAAGTATCATAAAAACCATATCCTTATTAGATAATAAATAAATAATACAGCTTACTAATATAAGGCTACATCAAATGACAACAACACCCATATGAAATCATGCAAACACATTCAACTTATCCAAAGTGAAAATCACACATCATAATACTAATCATGCAATAAACCAATTAAGTGTGATTGGGTGCCACTATTATGATTTGATTTTTTAATCCTTAGTTTCCACAATCTACCACCCTCTCCCCTATGATGATCTCCCTTTAAATATTTTTTATGAGGGTATATCTATGATATATCCACCTCATTTAGAAAAATGTAGTTACTCTGAGGTAGTTATAGATAACTATAAAAACTACTCAATATAATGGATTTGATATCTTAGATAAATTAAATAATACTAATACTAATATTTTCCTGTTAGAGATCTTGAAAATATTACCAATATATAAATATATGTTATATAAGGCATTACGTAATACACTTTTACCTAAAAATGTTGAACCTCATAACATGGCTTATATTATTAATACTATTTGATGGAAAAAATAAATTATTTATTTTGAAAAGGAATATCTTGCCCCAAAACATAGTGTCGATCAATATTTACCCTTTATCTATTCAAGTCTTTGTACAAAACAAGGTGATCAAAAGAGTAATTTTTGACAATGGAATATGATTAAACATTTGTAACATATCTTTAATAAATTTACTTGGCATAATGAAAAAATATCTAACCCATTCAAACATAAACATTTTCATATTTGGAAACATTCCATGCTAAACAATTTGGAAAATTACATTGAATATCACTTTGGGCCCATGCACTCTTTCCAAATTTTGTCAAGTTAGGCCTAAATATATTAATTAAAATATTTTATTAGGTTGATATTGGACACATGACATGAATGTAATTAATTATACATTACATGTATTTTATAATTTTAGTCATCAAGTTTGTTTGTGTGTGTGTGTGTGTGTGTGTGTGTGTGTGTGTGTGTGTGTGTGTGTGTGTGTGTGTGTGTGTGTGTGTGTGTGTGTGTGTGTGTGTGTGTGTGTGTGTGTGTGCATGCGTGCATGCGTGTGTACGTGCGTGCGTGTGTGTGTGTGTGTGTGTGTGTGTGTGTGTGTGTGTGTGTGTGTGTGTGTGTGTGTGTGTGTGTGTGTGTGTGTGTGTGTGTGTGTGTGTGTGTGTGTGTGTGTGTGTGTGTGTGTGTGTGTGTGTGTGTGTGTGTGTGTGTGTGTGTGTGTGTGTGTGTGTGTGTGTGTGTGTGTGTGTGTGTTTCCTTTGGATGAATATCCTTTCGAATATTATTTCATGGTCCATCCTAAAATAATTTATGTTCCATATATGCATCATTCCTTTATTAAAGTATCACTATCTACTTCACCTATTGATTTACCCTTGTTATAAATAAATTGAGTTAATCGATAATAAATTTTAATAAATATGGGTTTGGATTTAAATACTTACAAAAGTATAATTAAATTATTGGATATGGATTGGGAAAACATGTTCAATGTATTATACATCATATTACTACATCTACTAATGAGTAGAAATCAAGTCTTAGTTATAATGATAAGTCCACCTCTCATAAATTTAATCAAACCAAACAATCTCCCAAATACCTACTACACATATGCACTTTGAGCATAATAATAAATTAAATTATGTTTATTAATTGTAATTAGTATACCTTGAGATCATTGACAACACAATTTGACATAAATTTTTAACATTTGACGTATTTTCAAATGATGAGTTTCTTTTGGAATATATAGGTGCTTATGACTACCTTCCTTATTTTCACCAAAAGAAAAGGTTTCCTCATGAAACTAATGCACATGAATATTTTGTGAAGGTGATAATACTATTGAAAAAACTCCATTAAATAGACCTAATATTATTCATACAATAGCATATTTGGAAGATCAATCAACACTACTTAATGAGGAAATAATTAAATTTCATTTTGCAAATGATAAATACCCTTAGCTAGTCCTCGTATTAACCATGTTAAAATATGATGAAGGAAAATACCTTTGAAAATATTTGCATGATTACACAAAATTATTTACATGGTCATATAAATACATTCATGGAATTGATCCAATAATAGATATGCATAATATTTTATTATTCCTAGACGTCAAACCAATCAAGCAAAAAATAAGGAAAATGGAGCTAAAATTAGCCTTTTTAATCAAAGATAAAATCCAAATAATTTTGGATGATAAATTCACTAAAACTATTGATTATCCTAAATGGGTCTCCAATATCATGCCATGGTAAAGCCTAATGGATATATTTGATGTTGCACATATTATTCCAATTTAAACAAGGTTTATCCTAAAGATGATTTTCCATTACCCAACATAGATATGATTCTATATTCTATCGTAGGATATGAAATGCTATCATTCATGGATGTTTTTTATAGATTCAAAAAAATCAAGAATAATCCTAAAGATCAATAAAATACATCATTCATCACACCATAGGGAACATTTTGTTATATAGTCATGCCTTTTGGATTAAAAAAATCATGGGTAACTTATCAACGAGATATGAAACATATTTTTCATTATTACATACATAAAATAGTTTAATATTACATTGATTATTTTTTAGCCAAATATAAACATATACAAGGCCATGATCTTAATTTACGATAAATATTTGAAATAATGATGTAATACAGATTAAGTTTAAATCTGAAAAGTTCATTTTTGGAGTATCTTAGGTAGATTATTGGGGAAGATTATTGGGTTTTATCATTTATCAGAGAGGCATAGATGTTGATCCCATAAAATTCAAAGCTATACTTGATACATCACTATTAACTAATCTAAAGTAACTTTTATGTTTACAGGGTCGTATTCAAGATATCAAACATTTTGTGGCCCAATTAGCAAATAAAACCCATTATTTCACAAGGCTACTCAATAAAGATACAAAATTTTAATGGGATGAATCTTGTCAACACATTTTTTATGTAATTAAATAATATCTTATAAACCCACCTATGTTTATGCCTCCTATTTTGAATCAAACCATCTTATTATACAATTTAGCCATCGATCATACTTTAGGTGTTTTTATTGAATAATACAATGACAATCACTGTGAACATGCCATTTACTACATTAGTCACACACTTCTTGATTATGATTAAAATTATACTACTATTTAAAATTTATGTTTAAAGTTAATTTTATCCACATAAAACCTATGACATTATTTAATTCATAATGAGATTCTTGTAATCACTAAGGTTGATCCACTCAAATATCTTGTGTCAAAGCTTCATATATCATGGCATATATCAAAATGGGTGATGCTTATTACCAATTTTAATTTGTATTTTAGATCACAAAATTATATTAAATGGAAAGATGTTAAACATCAATTAGTTATTTCCCCATTAAATGATCCATTTACCTATCATTATTGAATTTTGAGATGAATTTACTTCTCATAATGTTGATAGTGACACATGGACCATGAATTTTGATGGATATAAATGTGTTATGGGTATTGGGGATGCGATAGTATTTGTTAATCACCAAGGTGAACACATGCCTTTTAATTTTTATTTTGGATTTTCATTCATAAATAACATAGTAGAATATGAAACACTAATACTAGGCTTGTTAACAACATAAAATTTACAAATCAAAAATTTATGTGTATGAAAATTCATAGCTCGTCATCAATCAAGTCCTAGATGTTTGTCAAAATAAATAATATAATCTTATCCCTTATAAATACATGGTTCAATGCTTCATAGCACACTTCCTTTATTTCTCCATTGAGATTACTCCTCAAAAATATAATCACCATGTTGATGCCATGGATAGTGTTGCATCTTTAATCCCAATTGATATTAATAAAGATAGTGCAATAATAACTATCCAATAATTATGCAATATTGTAGTTGATAATGAAAGTATAAATGCATTAAATGTTCTCAAAATCACCCAAAGTGCAGATAATCCTAAATGGCATACCAACATATATAATTATCTCTATAAATTTAATTTTCCCAATAATGTTACGTGAGAGGATAAAAAGTTATTGAAACACCTATCCATGTGTTATGTACTCATTCAAAAATATATTTTCAATCCCTATTTTTACGGATAATTTTTATGATGTATAAATCATATTAAATCTCAAAATAATCTACTTGAAGTGTTAGAACCCCTCCAATATCCACTAAGAAAACTACCCATTTTTCTTTGAATAGATAACAAGAATAACTATCCATTATAATCAAGATTAATTAACATTAATAAACACGTTGAATATACCAATAACATACTCTTAATAATTTTTCACCAATCAGATACATTAGTCTATTGTTATTATACTAAAATCAACTATGTAAAAAATCACATTATTCATAACTATCATTATTATTAGCATATAAATATTTACTGATTTAACCATAAATGGCTATTAGAGGTGTAAAAATAGTAATATTTATATAATGACACATCAATGTAGCTTTAAAGGTACAACAATACACTTTTATTTTAGCATAAAAATAAAAATATACATCACACCATCCATAAGAAATAAATATAACCATTATTGTTGTTCAATATAGTAAATAATGAATATTCAAATATGCCAACAACCACTACTATGTATTTTGGATTAATAAAATAATATCCATATTATAATAGTATAATGGAGCTTCAACAAAATAATTCATGAAATATAATATTAACTATCATTATATAGTAAGAATGGTTCATATTTTAATTGTAGAGAGTGAGAGCATCATCTAAGTGTTTTTCCTCCAACGATAAACTCTCAGTTTCCTACACACCTCCCTACTAGGATTGGCCCTTACCTTCATGAAGGGAAAAATAATGGTGATGAAAAAATTAATAACTTGTGCATAATAGTATGTAATACAATCATTATTACATTCAATAGTCATATATACTATGGAATGCATCCTCTATCAAATATGACATCACACATGCATTTAAAATAGAAATTATAGTGGATAGAAAAATATATGGCTAGAACATTACTTTGGATAAAGAATTTTATAAAATTAAAACTTTTATTGAAGCTAGGTCATAGTCCATGATAAAGATATTCTCTAATATAATACATATACTTCTCTACTCCTTTTATTAAATGATGATGAGTGACTTATAAAAAGTATCATTTCCTAATCACGTGTCATACCATAATGTGAATATGAGCTTAAAATTAATAATTCAAAAACCAAAGTTTCAAACAAAATAATCATATTATAAATCACATAAATCAATCTAAAAATTTATTATTAAATATAATTGTGAAATATTGTGCCTTTGCTTGCCTATTTGGAAATTTGAATATATCACTCTATGTAGTATTGGACATTTTAATATTCCATTTTTATTCTATTTGGATATTTTAATAAGTCATGTCCCTTTTTTAGTGCATCATTTGAGCATGCCCCTTGTTTGAGGTGTCCTTGGACCATGTTATTCTTTGCATTAATTTTGAGTGATATTGTGTGTGCGCTTAATTGTTTGTTGATCTTGTATTTTTACTCTCTAGACATTGTCATGATCTATATAATAAATATAATGAATTGATGTCATCACATACTATAGTTATTAATGTTATATCTATCTATATATGTTAATCCTATATGTTACATGATCTATATATAGCTTATATAGTTATATTATCCTTTTAAGGTAAGATAAATATCAAATTCTACTTCCCCTCGCCTCAAAAGGGGGAATATTAGTGGGGGAATGTCACAGGGTCATGCCTTCCACATTTTCATAGTTTTAAATTATATTAGGGGCATGTAAAAATGGCATGACCTCAACACTTAATTATTACTCAACATCCCTAGATTATAGTGTTAACATGTTATGGAAACATATTCTCCATATTTACACTATTTAAAAAAAATTCTAGATTTAGTGGGGGCATGTTATAGAAACATGTCCTCCTCACTTTCACCAATTCCAAATTCACCATATTTCACAATTATATGATTTAGATATATATTTATGGTATCATTCTATAAATTGGTACTATTATTATACTTGATTTCATCTTGAGACGTATATGAGGTACATATGCCATGAAAAGGGCACCTAAAATTGAAAAATCAAATCATTTTCTAGATTTCAAATACTATTATGGATTGTTATCATACATAAGATAGACTACTATGGATTGTTATCAAGATAATATACTAAAATAGTTGGTTTAACTTTGGAAGGTTGAGTTGATTAAATCACTCAATCTTACCAAACATATAATTCATATTTGATAAAAGAATTTAACTTCAATATAATTATAGGTTGGTTTTTATTAAATCATCCATCCTCACTAGATATATAGTGTGAGTTGATTAAATTTCTCAAACTCACCATACACACACACACACACACACACACACACACACACACACACACACACACACACACACACACACACACACACACACACACACACACACACACACACACACACACACACACTTACACTTTCATGTTTAGAATTTTCCTAATCTTAGGTTCAATAATTCATAATGAGACATCATTTTAAATTAAATTGACAAAATGTAAGATGGTTACATCAAAACATAAGAGTAATTCTAACCTTAATCTTATTACTTTAAAGCATTTAAAATTATTTCAATTACAAATTTCATACACTGATTATATACTATCACATGCTCCTAGTTACAGGCCAATCACTAATAAAGCACTCAAGATCATCTCATGTAAAGACAAGGTGTGTTATACACACCTAGGTATGCATTTCTTTCCTTTAAAATAATAATTTAATTTATTGGTTTAAAGGGAGTAAAATTATTATATTAAAATATGATTTATATATTACTTTAGTCTTGTACACTTGTAAAATACTTATCATGGTTTTACCTTTCAATTCTAGACATGCCCACCATCAAAAGGTTCACATTCACTATCTCATTATGCCTAATTAATTATCTCTTAGTTATACCATTGTTATTATGATTACTAGGCCTTGTATAGTTGAAAAAATACTAAACCTAATTATTATACTCCACTACTAGTTTTGGACATGTACCTATTTTCTATCTCTTTGGACACCTACATCCTAGGTGGACACGTGTTGATGCAAGTGTCCATTTTCCTACAAAGTGTCTAGTGCCAAAAAAATTATCTAATTTGTAAAATAAATGTATCCAAAAGGTTTTTCTAAGCGATTTTATTTGAGATATTTAAAAAAGGGATTGGTACATATACAATATTAACTCTCATTTATTCCTCAATTATAAATCATTTACAACTCACAAGGAAATATAACAAAAATCACTCAATCAAGCATTCAAGCAAGAAAAATTGCCCCTATTTATCCCTATTTATATATTATTCATAGAATAAATATTTATACATGTCTAAATCATTCAAAGTGTATCCCATGATCCATATTTTACATGTTATAAGGTAGGTCACTACATGTCTTTACATATCACATGTTGCACCCTTGTGCACACATAAGCCAACACATAGGGGATAACTACATCAATCTCAGGCCCTATTAAAATTATTGGATATTTAGGTTAATTCCCATTGATAGAGGGGTCTTTGGGTTTAGCTTGACATCATCATCCCACTAACTCATTTTTCCCATAGTCACTCCAAGGGTGAAGAGTTAGGGTTTGATAATTTGAAAAAAAATGATAGAATGTGCATATAATTTGAAGATATAATAATAAAGGTGACAAAAAATCCAAAAGGATTTGGTTATTTACATCTATATCTAATAATTATTCCATATAGGATACTTGTGGTTGAGTTAAACACATGTGTTAAGACAAATATATAGATATGATACAAACATATGAGTCTATAGAAAATATATTATAAAAATATAATGACTATTATAGGATCATATTCATTTCCACTTCCATCATATTCCTTCCTAAACCTACGTTCATATAGTAAACTAGCTAAGTATCATTATTTCCAATTTATTATAATATCTATCAATATTTTTACTTTACTATTTTTAACAATATTAGTTGTATAAATTAATATTATTGTTTTTTTAATTTTTATATTAATTATCTTGCTTATTAGATTAGTTCACCATCCTTTTTAAAAATCTAATTTAATCCTCTTAACCCTAAATACATATTTATCTAAATTTAGGGTCTAACATCTGCTAGACTTTTTACAAAAAGTTTATTATACTTTATACTATACATAACAAATTTTATCCATGAAATTGGACCATTAACAATAAAGCTTTGTTACTCAATGTTATGATCAAAAAAGTAAGACAAGATATGACCTCACAAGTAAATTCAAGTTTAGTCATGTAAACCCAGTAAAATGCATAACTTAAAATATTTACAACCAATACACATGACCTCTCAATAAATAATGATTGTTATAAGTTATCAACATAAGTATCATAAAAACCATATCCTAATAAGATAATAATTCAATAATACAAATTAATAATATAAGAGTACATCAAATGACAACAACACCCAGATGAAATCATGCAAACACATTCAACTTGTCCAAAGTGAAAATCACACATCATAATGTTAATCATGTAATAAACCAAGCAAGTGTGATTGTGTGTCACTATTATGATTTTCTATTTTAATCCTAAGTTGCCATAATCTACCACCCTCTCCCCTATGATGATCTCCCTTTAAATATTTTCTATGAGGGTACATCTATGATACAACCACCTCATTTAGAAAAATGTAGTTAGTCTGAGGTAGTCATAGACAACTATAAATACTAATAATGTAAATACATTAAATGAAATAATAAAAATATAATACCACTATAGATAACATTATTTAAATGTAATTTAAAAAATCAATGTAATGTTGTATTCTCAGATATATAACACTGACATTATAAATCAATAATAAAAGTAACAAAACATCAACTATAATAAATAATCTCAACAATATATATCTAATTATACTATGTAAATTAGTACTGTAACTAATCAATATTCTAACCATTTGTTTTAAAAATATGTGTTGTTTATCAAGGATCGAATAAGATGTAACATGAAGTTTATGATAGTGAATGTGGAGGCCAATCTAGTTTTAATACCATGTCTTAAAAACTCTTACATAAAATATATTATTGGCTACAAATGGAACAAGAATGTCATGAATATGCTAAATTATGTTCCTAATGTTAAATTCATAACAATATAAATCATGCTCCATGATATGTGTATACACATAATATTTTTAAACTTTATCAATTACTAATGCTTTCTATCTTGTAGGAACATGTTGAGCCTTTATCTTTATAAGTGCATGCCTTAAGCGGTGCACTGGGAAAAGGGTGGGTAGAACATTAGTTATTCATAGTATTTTTGTCCCTTACTTCCACTTGTTATCAATCCAGCCATCTCATAAAAAAATTCTCTTAAGATTTGGATTTTCTTTTGCACCCTCCTTTAGTCATTTTCTGCCTTCACTAGCCCTTCCTTAGACTAAAATTCTTTTTGATAGTTTACATTACACTGTCATCCCCATCAACCTTGTATTCTAATTGATAAAACTTATTTAACATATAGGTCAGCCCTAGATAACCTAGACCAAGAGCTAATTTATTTTTATCAATAATGATACAATGTCGATTGGGTCGACTCTATCAAATAAACTTTCAAAAAGGACTAGGGTTAGATTCAGCTATATAAACACATTCATTTTGACATTATTATAAATATGGAAAGAGTTAATTATTCATTTTCACCTATTTACAATATGTTATTTTTCCATTATACTTGAGGAGTCTTAGCTTAGGGTTTCTACTTGGAGAAGAATCTTATCTTGTGGAAAATTCTTGGATGCTTTGACATTTCTTAGTGATCCTTACAAACCATAACAATCTCTTTCAAAGAAACTTTGACCAAAGTAGATATTGATTCTCAACAAGTTCATCTTCAAGTTAAATATCTCTAACTTTTCTCCTCTATTTAGTAAATAGAAGTATCATAAGTAATGGCTTTTGAATATATTATTGTCTCCATGCATTAAGGTCTTACCTATACATAGCTTCAATAGGATTCTCTTATGCATGTTTACTTTTATGTTTAATAGCCCCCACTTTGTGCCACAATATTTGTTGAGCACTGTATTATACTTTAATTTAATTTTTATTATTTTAGTGAATATGAAAACATAGGACCTAGTTATGGTTATTTCATAGTTTTGCTTGAATGGATGCTTTAGAACCCTCCCTAGTGAATTTATTGTGGTAAGAGATCCATTGGCTAGGTCTAGTGGATCCATCTTGGTCATGACCCTGAATATCTAATTTGTCAGTAATTGAAAGTGTAAGTAGGATTTATCTTCTTCAAGATAGGATTGATTTATAGATTAGTTACATTTCCATTTGCATATAATATGCACTACAACCTATTATATTTCCATGGCTTTTCTCTCCTTGGGGATTTGAATTAATTGGAAAAATAAATCTAGAATCATTAGAAAGACATAAATTCATCATTATAGATATTGAATATTTTAAAAAATTGATAGAATTTATACCTTTAAAATCTAAAACTAGAGAGGATATTTGTAAATTTATACTACACATATTATCATGTGATTTAGCTTACTATTAGAGATTATAGGTTACACCCTAGCTAAGGAGAGGGTGTTCATATACCAACCTCAAACTTGGTCTAATATGGGAGTGACCTTAGGCTATGTATTACCTAATTGTAGGTCAAACCTCTAGATTGTTAATGGGGATAACTCCCCAATTTTTTTTCAATTTGAATCTCTTCTTCTAAGACCTAATATATTGGTATGAAAATGGGTGAAGGATTTACATAATAAAAATCATACTCTAAAGTGTGGTGATGCACCTAATTATAATTCTACCCTCTCACTTAACTTGAACTCTTAATTGCACTAATGGACTATGGACAAAATTATCACAATACCTTATTTGGCTTCCAAGCAATAGTGTTTCACCTAAAGGTTAGTTTGATTTAATTAAGCAAGAGGCAAGTGAGGATAAGGCCTGGTTAAATGCACTTACAGTCAGAAATCCACATCATGATTGAGACATCAATGTCAATATACACTAGATGACCTACAAGGAAGGTTTGTTATCACTTAGGTAGAACTTAGAACTACAAAGGGGAGATGAAACCAATTTTTCATATCAAAAAATGATGATACATTAAGTTTAGATCATGAAAAAATAGTTATAATTATTCTATTCATTCATCTAAGAGGTGTACAAGTATAAGTATTGGTAGAGTTTTCTCATACCAACTTGAGGGATACATACTAAGGCAAAAAAGCCTTGAATACATAGAAGAGATTAGATAAGAAGGAGATAAATAATGGCATAGAAGAGGAATGAGGGGTCATGAATGACCATAATTGACTTTTCCTTTAGTTACAACAATTACAATTCTCATTCTAACCCCCCTCCATGCATTGGACCTCCTTAATGGCTCCTTGAATGAGTTGTTGGCATTGAAAATGAGGTGGTAGAAGGTGTAATTAACCTATTAAATTCTTTTCAAATCATTAATATGCATAATAAAGGTCAATTATTCCATTTTTTGGTAGTTACAATCATGAATTAGGCCCTCATAATCATGTAGTAGCTGACTCTCCTCTACATCAAAGCGATAAAGTTAAGAAACCATCTCAACCTCCATAATATATATAAAATAAACATTTAATGACCTTAAAATGTTAGCTATCAGGCATAAAATCCTTGTACTAACTGATTCCATTGGCCCTTTAATGCTAATTGAGCTTTCCTTATTGAAAAAATAGGCAAATTAGGCCAATTAGGCCTAATTGCCTAAGTGTTGATGTATTGGCCTATATGAAACCTACAATAAATATTGATAACCTATGTATGATTTTTATTCATTCCTGAAGCAACACCTCCAACCATGATATAGGCTTAGAAAGGCATTGGGAACTTGAAACTCCACTTCTCCAAGTTGATCGGTTCACTTTCCTTAAGCATTGGTAGACTGGCAATCTTGGATGTACTTGTAGAGACATTTAAAACTAAATATTTTATCATATTATGCCTTTATAAGTTTAATTAATTATCAAACCAATTTTTCCAAGGATTGGAATCACTTTGAACTGTCAAACACCCTTCTTTCTAATCAAAACCTTGAAAAAGTACATATTTATAAGCATTATGTACCATGTTCCTATAATTAGGTACCATTAGGTTAATCATATCTAAGTTTAATTTACCTTACATGATATTTTTAGACAATTTTGGGATGTTATGGAATCAAAATATCATGTTTTTTAAGACTGGGTCTAACTAGTGTTTTAGGGAGGTTTAGGAGTGCTTAGGAATATTAGAGATTATTCATATCTTAAGGATGTAAAAATTTGTAATAAATTACATGAATATATATTTAATTTACCTAATAAACTTCCATGAATTTATTATACTCCCATGTAAAGGGTGGATGAAGATATGAACATCAGAAAGTGACCCTAGGGTAGTCTACAGGCCATTTTTGAGTGCCTAACTTCTTAAGGTTTTTTCATGAATAATAAACCCCCAATGCTAATATATATATCATGTATTATTATCTTATATGGTTAATTAAATATCCCTAAGATATTTTGTCATGATAACCTAATTGGTGGAGTGGGTGAGTGCTTTAATTTGGCACTTGGGTGGATTATGTGCAAAGTTGAGTGTTTCAAACAATCTTTGGGAGGTTTTTTAATATTTACACACTTATCTCCACCTAAAACTTTTTATAAAGTTATAAAAATCCTCATAATCCATTATTTTATCATATAACTTATTTTATGATCTTTAAGGAGCCTTTATGTGGCATTAGGGTTTATAACTAGGCTTAAAGTATTATTATTTAACTTATTCTTAATGGCATTTGAATATATATATTAGCATTTTAAACCATTTGAGGAGGTATGATGTATATAAAACATAATTCCCCATCATATTAAAACCTTCTATGGGTTCCAATCTATCTTTTAAACCACTCAGCTTGATTCTGCCAATCTAGCATCCTTGATTGTCTACTCTAGACATAGCTTAGTTTAAGACAAAATAGTGGGTATACCCACTATTTGTATGACCAAGACAATATAATTATTACATTTTGGTACTCAAAATTACCTTATAATCTAATTTTTATTACTTAACTCTTCCTAAAGGGCCTCAAATGACCATTTTTGCTCAAACTAGGCTCAACTGCTTGTAGATTGTGTTTGAGGGTTCCCTAAGCACAGACCCATTGAAGGGCCTTGGGCATATTTATTACTATTTATTAATTATTACCTTAATATATAAAACATATACCTAAAAATTTATTGGTTTTCCCAATTCATATGAATTCCCTCTTAGGGCTAGTTGACTGAGTTCTGCTTGAAACCCTATGTATACCCTACATTGTCTGTGACATGACCAAGAATAGGATCTCAATTGCATAGGCTATAGTTATATAACCTCACTCTTATTTTTTGTATAATAAATAATTATTAATGATAATTTATCACCAATATACTCAATTTTCTTGGCCTCTAAGCCATTAAAATAGTCATGTACTTCTATCCTCAAGTCTATTTCACATGATTAGCCTGTAGGTGTATATTCTTGTATTCTTGATTGAGTATGGGTTATACCTTCATCCACATGAATATTTTGGATATTTGGATATAATTTAAATCTTTATGATGAATATATTAATTTATCCATTTCAAAAATTTCCCAAAAATAGTGACCCTCATCATACACACACCAATCTCAAATAGGCAAAACAAAGTGGCTGGAGGTGATGGTCCAAAAACAATTTGAATAGTAGAGTACCACGTTAATTTATGTTCATTAAACCATTTTAATTATATATTAACCTAATATTCATGGTGTTTATTTTACCCTTAAATTTTTTTTTCACATGGTGCTTTGAACTTTGTCCCTAGTAACTTTTCTTGTCTTATCCTTATCATGCTAACTGTAGGTGAATATAGTGTATTGTTATAGATGTTTATAATTTGTGTTAAGCCTTATAAATGGGGTTAAATTATCAAAAATGTATGTATTGTGTATTTTTTTCATCACTAACACCTTAATATCCCATAATAAGCTCTAAAGTGTCATTAAATACAACCTTCTACTCAACTTCCTTCATTATACCAAGCCTATCCAATTGAGGGGACTGCAGGTGCTAGTTTTGATTGGCATAAGATAATGACTAATGGATATGGGGGAGGTAAGTTCATAAATTTTCCATTAAAACAAAATCATTATTCACTTTATACCTCCCAATATTCAATTTTTATTTATGATAATCCATTTATTATTTCCCTACACTCCAATTGTAAAAAAATCTCATAGTTTTCTCACTGTACAGACTGAGACAATCCACATGTACCACCTAGGGTTAATTACCTTAAGAAAATTTATGGATTTAATGGTATTAGAATATTTCTTAATACTAACCAAAAATTCTCTCTTCTTTGACTTATGTTTTCCCTTAAAGATACCTCTCTTAGCCATTCATTTAAGTATTCTTTTTGGTGCTTGTTGTCTATGTGTCAGGCCTCTATCTAGATAGAGTAGGGGCATGAACTATCTCCAAGGTGAAAGGATGGAATTCAACCTATTTAAATACCATTTTTACTCCACACTCAAATTTAATATGCACCATTCACCACTGTGATATTGATTGGAAACAAGAAACTAGTTTACCTTAACATTCCTAAAATTACCTTAATTTTTGCTAATAAGGTAATTTGGGATTGTTATTAGGCCTTAAAACTTTTTTTTTCATGTCTTAACTCAATTGGTTTATTGATATCTATGCCTAGTTAATTATTTAATCTAATTTCCATGAATATCACCTATATAGGTCTTCTTATTCCACTTCAAGCACCTTGCTTCTTGGGGTAGCATTCATGATTATTGAAGGTGCTTATTAGGACTAAGTTTTAGCTTTCCTTCATCATTAGGCTATCAAATACCTCCTTAAATACCTAGATCTTGGTTAGAGAATATAACCTTCATGATTTAGCACATATAACTTAAGATAAATTCTGTTTAGCCCTATTTTTAGGTGTTGTATCATGGCATCACCTTCTCACACCCCTACTATAATAGCCTAAAGGGTTGGTTTTAGGTGAAGACCCCCTCAAATATGCACCCATTACCATCATAAACATTTAGAGATCCATGGAGGATGTTAATTTTGTTCATATTCCATGGATGTGTTATTCAAATTATTTAATCTCTATGATTAATTTAATGCCTTTTTAATTTTCCTTAGATTATCTTTTTTCAGTGAATCCATGCCTCTAGTCTAAGCTTTTGAGAGGCTTGACTGAGTCCTTGATGTTGATGAGGAGTCTTCTTGAACTTATCTCATTTAGGGATCCTTAAATTAAATAGATAATGTATAATTTTAGGACCTTTAAAATTAAGTGGCCATCAACTATCTCTTTTGGAGGCACTCAGACCCTTATACACAGTACACCCCTCGTTCATGATGATTGGGAAAATAAAACTATAGATTTAACCTCATGGGGGGATTGTGGAGAAAGTTGTGCTTGATGAAGAATGGATTGATGTATCTGAGAGGAAAATAATACATGGGAGAGACCAAAGGACTAATAAAATACTTCAAACATCATCATAATCCTCTCCTAATTGTACCAAAATCTTATAACTTTAAGAAACTCAATTCATACTCTTGAAAATAGAATAAAGCTTAGAATTTTTTGGTTTTTAACACTCCCACACATGTGATGAATGGGTGTGGGTAATTTATATGTTCCATGGGATCCTTTTTAACATAAAACAAACACTTTTTTGTATAAAAATTGCAATAATAGACTAAAACTATTACAAACCTTAACCCTTGCATAAATAGATAAGCTCATGGGAGGGGACAGATTATTATCCATTATTCATAAAGCATCGAATATGGATTTATAGACAATTTCCATGTATGATATATTCAATGGACACCATTTCGTTACCCAAAATATTAGGTCATGAATTTCTCTCTCCTCTTTGTACTGAGTGAAAACTTGAGATTCTGTATAGGCTGCCAAAGAAAGTGATAAAAAGATGGGATAGGTTTTTTCAATCTTAGGTATATGAAACTCATAAAAATACTATATTTGGACTTTTGTGGTACATATACATCTATTTAATCATCTATAATATATATCCTATAAGTATACCTATATATATTTGGTGAAAACACTTACTTTTAGCTTGAAACTACCACATTTGCTCTAGAGATTGATAGAGAAAGGATGCCAATTGTTTCCACAACTAGTGAATGAGTTTAGAGACCTATGTCATAATATTTCAAACATTTATTTTCCCTCCAATGTTCTATATCATTCAAAAACCACTTTTTGAGTCATAAAAGGGCAATAAAACATAATGAAAGAAAGGTGTACATTATAACTTGACTTTTTCACCTTTTTCAAGAGGGGTACAAACTATATAAAGGTGGAAATGTTAGAAACCTATATATCACCCTACTTGAATTATGATATATTACTCTAAAAATCTTTCACACCTAGACTAGTATTAAAATGATTTGAGATGTGGGACACTTTCTCTCAGACCAGACCTCTAGTTTTGATGAGGCTAACTCCTCTGATGTATCACTTTGCTCACTGATACTAAAACCTACAATAAATTTTGAGATGAAAAGGGGGAAAAGGATAACTAAAATGAAAATATAAGCTAATTTTTGTGATACACCTATATTTTTGGTTCATCCACTCTACTTGAACTCATAAATCACTGATAAGATAAAACAATGACTGAATCTACAACTCCAAAGTCTCCTCTGCATCAATATTTCACATAAAGTTTTCATAAATTTAATAGAGCATGAGGGAAATGATGGAATATTCCTAATTAAAGGCACTAAATATTTAATATATATCTACTATTATCTTCAATCAATCAATATTAAACACTGAACATGACCTACATAATATAAAAAATGAGTAACTAGGTGAGATCAGGACCTACCAAGGGAGAAATTTCTACCACATGTGAAAATTAAACCAATATTACACACTATACAAGCATATAAGAATCTTAAAAAAATAATTTTATTCATCTAAAAATGTTACAAATCTAAATCTTGGTAGATTTAGATCATGCCCAAGAGAGGGATCTACAAATTGGCTTGAAATCTTGAATATATAGCAAATAGAAGTGAGAAGAAGCTCTATCCAAAGTGGCATAGAGGTGAGAAGAGGAGGTAAAATCCACATGAAATAAATTAAATTAAAATTAAAATTATTATCAAAATTACTTAATATTTCTCTTTATCTTGAAAATCCTTGCATGAAGCTCACTTTGGCATTGAAATGAAGATGGTCAGCCCTTTGACTTGTCAAAGCTCTTCTTTAGCATGAAGTTATACCAATATTTGGTGATTAACTCTAATCTAAGTGAATTAATTTTAATATAATTCCTCAATTGATGAAACCTCTATGTGAAAAACTAATTCATAGGATACTTTGGCATTGTAGATTCAATCATTGTTATCTTATCAGTGTTTTATGAGTTCAAGTAGAGTGGATGAAACAAAATACAAGTGTATCACCAACATTATGGGAAACCAGGAACAATAAACATGCTCCGATCCCTACTGAGTTAGGATCTTGCTCTACCAATTAGAACACATGTGATTACTTATTGTATTAGCAACTAAACACAGAATTATACCAGAATCAATAAGTAACTAGAAATATGAAACAACACAGGAATTAAGAGACAATACACAATTGTATTATATACATAGAAGAATATACAATAAGGAAGATGCCACTTCTTCCTCCACCTCAAAGGTTCGCCACACCTCAAGACCTTCTTCCCTCTCTCTCTCGGTCCCAATAATCAACTCCAATATAGAATTGATGTTCACCTCTCCAACCAGTCAGTAACACGCTACTAGTTCACCAAGTACACAACCGTACTCCAAGTAGATCCCCTGCTCTCTGCTACCTGCAAATCACTAGACCTTACTCACCATGTAGACATCTCTACACCCCTAAAGAACCCTTGTCTTTGCCTCACCAAGTCCTTATGATTCTTTAACCAGTACCCCAGTGGATTAGCTCCTTGACCTTGTAGACCTTGCAACTCTCCCTGATCATACACACTCAGCACCCCTTTGGAACTAGGAGGAGCTACACTAGCTCTCTCTAAAAGCTCTATGGCTTTCTAGCACAAGTTTACAATACAGCCCATGAGTCCATATATAGATCTCATGTTTACAATAATTAAACTAACCTAATTACAATAATTAGACTCGTAACTCAAGACTACAACTAGCCTTCAACATGCAAACTAACAGTCTCAAAATAGACTCTCCCAGATTTGTCATGCAAATTGCCTATTCTCGCACAGGCTGCCGACGTTGGCTCCTCCATGACCGATGTCAGCCGACTGGTAATTGACTCCAGTTGCTTCCTCTTGCTATCTAACCGACATCGGCTAATCAGACTGATGCCATTTTTTCTGCAACTGATTTTGCAACTCTGCATCCTCCGTAACTTCTCCTGTTTGCATCCTGGTGAAGCTTTTAGCTCCACAACATAACAATTTCCCACTTGGAGATAAATAGCTACACCTGTACCTATACCTATACATCATCTAAATTATTCCCTAGCTTGTATCCCTCTTCAAGATCCATCCTAAAGACCAACCACCACGCAACTGTGATGCTATACCTGTCATTCAAGTAACCTGCCATATCCGAACCTACACATCAATGTAGTGAAGAACTTGACCCTGCGTAACAAGAATCCCTGCTACTAGTCCCACTAAACTACCCTCCAATACTCCTTCCCTAAATTGGCTCCATACTTTCTGACAACCCCCACTGATTGGGAAAATTCAGGCCTACACTAGACCTCATGTGATTTCAAACCCTGTTTCAAGCTAAACTTGAACTATCCAGCCCTTGGTGTGCTTTCTGATTCTGCATCCTGCATAATGAACCTCACCAACACCGTCTTCACATCAGCTCCCATTGGAGATAAAATCTCCATGTCTCTTATGCCAAAGAATTTTGTTGCTCCAAATTCTTCATGACACACCTCTGAACTAACCTTACCCTTAGCTCAGCAAATACCTGTATGTACAAACCTACTAGTAAATCACCCACATACAGTAATAAGATGATGTCATGACTCATCATCCACCTGGTAAGATAAACACAATAGTTACACTGACATTTACTGAATCCATGCTTAGTCATCCACCTGTCAAACCCTGTACCACTGTCCTGCAGCTTCCTCAAGACCATATGCCTTGGCCTTGCATCTCTTGTATCCATCCACTCTCTTCTTTAAAATGGGAATCCATTCTGTTTCTCAGTGCTTTCTTCTAGATAATAACTCTACCAACAAGTACCTGTTTGGTTTTCCTCCAAGGACTCAAACTCCTCATCCATGCCAAGCTCCCATTGTATCTGGACTCTACCTGCATTGCCTCTTCACATCTTCCTGGTTCATGACCATCAGTAAGTAATATAAAGAAGGTGAACAATGAATATGAGGTTAACTTACCCTTTCTGACCTCCACATGAGCATTTGAGACGTTTTAACAGCGTGCTGTCCACCCAATATCCATTCCAGTGACTGATCTCAGCCATCTCCCAGTCTGCTCCTGACCGATGTCGGTTCCCTGCACTGACCCTGAATGCTGACGTCATTTCCTTGGCCAACGCCGGTATCCTTTTTTCTGATGTTGGTTACTTCATGACCGACATCGATCTTCCTATTATCGATGTCGATTATTGTGTGATCAATGCCGGTACCTATGTTCATTTGTGAGTGATAACTTTTTACCCACGAGCTCTCTATGGATCAAAATCCTAATCAAATCAACCCTGATCTACTCAGAATAATTCATTTCTCTCAACTGATCTCTATTCATCATCTCCTCCATGAACACCAAGGCTTTCCAGTTCTTTAGCTTGTCAAAAACATCTGTCTTCCACTTTAGAACCTGCATTCTCCTTCTACATATGTGACTAAGCCTATGAAGCCACATCTCTGCAACAGAAGGTGAATCAGCAATATAAGTAGATAGATAAAGGATACCTACTTTCTTACCACCATATAATTCAAGTGTGTCTGCTATGAGAGTTACAGTGCATCTCTCATCACCCAAATTTCCTGAAGAAATTAGACTCATCTCCAAGACTGGTACCTGCATGACTTCCTTCAACCACTGTGTGTCGTCCATCTGCAATTTCAGCTTCACTTCCCCTTTGCCAATTCTTTGGCAAGGCTCACCAACTCCTCTCCCTAGGGCTACATGGAAAGAGGTAACATAATCTGTTATCCAAGATTCAACTTTATCCAAAAAACCTTCCAAAGCATCCTATGCAACAACACCTGCAACATCTGCATCTTTAGTTCCTTCATGCTGATCTGCTACCAACCAATAATATCTTTTTCTCTGCTCTTTCTTTCCATCAATCAGACCATTCGTGCTATTCAGTTTCTCCATTCATAGCTTACTTACTTTTGCCATTGCTATACTCCCACTCAATCAAAAACCCTCGTGAGCAACCTGTAATCAACAAACACTACCAGATCTGAAACCACCTATTAATAACTCAACCAAAAGCTCTGATACCACTTGTTAGGAAAACCATGAACAATAAACATGCTCCGATCCCTACTGAGTCAGGATCTTGCTCTACCAATTAGAACACATGTGATTACTTCTTATATTAGTAACTAAACACATAATTATACCAAAATCAATAAGTAACTAGAAATATGAAACAACACAGGAATTAAGAGACAATACACAATTGTATTATATACATAGAAGAATATACAATAAGGAAGATGCCACTTCTTCCTCCACCTCAAAGGTTTGCCACACCTCAAGACCTTCTTCCCTCTCTCTCTTGGTCCCAATAATCAAATCCAATATAGAATTGATGTTCACCTCTCCAACCAGTCAGTAACACACTGCCATTTCACCAAGTACACAACCGTACTCCAAGTAGATCCCCTGCTCTCTGCTACCTGCAAATCACTAGACCTTACTCATAATGTAGACATCTCTATACCCCTAAAGAACCCTTATCCTTGCCTCACCAAGTCCTTATGATTCTTCAACCAGTACCCCGGTGGATCAGCTCCTTGACCTTGCAGACCTTGCAACTCTCCCTGATCATACACACTCAGCACCCCTTTGGAAGTAGGAGGAGCTACACTAGCTCTCTCTAAAAGCTCTATGGCTTTCTAGCACAAGTTTACAATACAGCCCATGAGTCCATATATAGATCTCATGTTTACAATAATTAGACTAAGCTTATTACAATAATTAGACTCACAACTCAAGACTACGACTAGCCTTCAACATGCAAACTAACAGTCTCAAAATAGACTCTCCCAGATTCATCATGCAAACTGCCTGTTCTCGCACAGGCTGCCGACATCGGCTCCTCCATGACCGATGTCAGCTGACTGGTAACTGATGCTGGTTGCTTCCTCTTGCTATCTGACCGACGTCGGCTGATCAGACCGATGCCATTTTTCTTGCAACTGATTTTGCAACTCTGCATCCTCCGTAACTTCTCTTGTTTGCATCCTGGTGAAGCTTTTAGCTCCACAACATAACACCTTTGACTTGTCAAAGCTCTTCTTTAGCATGAAGTTATACCAATATTTAGTGATTAACTCTAATCTAAGTGAATTAATTTTAATATAATTCCTCAATTGATGAAACCTCTATGTGAAAAACTAATTCATAGGATACTTTGGAGTTGTAGATTCAATCATTGTTATCTTATCAGTGTTTTATGAGTTCAAGTAGAGTGGATGAAACAAAATACAATTATATCACCAACATTATCTTAGATTTATCTTTCAGTTATCCTTATCCCCCTTTTAATCCCAAAATTTACATTAGGTTTTAGTACATGTTCTCATACCAAACCTCTAGTTTTGATGAGGATAGCTCCTTTGATGTATCACTTTGCTCACTACTACTAAAACCTACAATCAATTTTGGGATGAAAAGGGGGAGAAGGATAACTAAAAGGGAAATATAATATAATGTTAGTATAGGTTTTAAGGAGTTTCATAGAAATTTATCATCCTTCAAGTAGGGTGTTATTTAGGTTGCTAACATTTTTATCCCATCGGGCATGCTAGAACTATTAGCAATCCAGATTACACCCTGCTTGAAAGCTGATAGATTGCTCTAAAAATCCATCACACATGGAATAAGATTGTAATGATCTAAGATGTGGGACACTTGATCTCAGACCAAACCTATAGTTTTGTTTATTTAACCTCATCTTCTCACCTCTGCGTCATATTAACTAGAGTTTTTTATCATGGATCTATTTACTATATACGCAAGATTTCAAGCCAATTTCCAAAACCCTCTCTTGGTCATGATAAAACTCTACAAATATGGATATTTTTAATCTTTTGAGATGAATAAAATGATTTTTTTCATATTCTTATATGATGGTATAGTGTGTAATATTGGTTTGATTTACACATGTGGTAGATTTTTCTCCCTTAGTAGGTCTTGATCTCACCTGGTTACTAGTTTATCATATTATACAGGTCATATTAAGTGTTTGATGTTGATTTATTGAAGCTAATAGTGGATATATATTAACTATTTAGTGCCTTAAATCAGGCTTATTCCATCATTTCCCTCATGCTCTAGTCAAGTGATGAAACCTCTATGTAAAATATTGATGCATAGGAGACTTTGGAGTTGTAGATTCAATCATTGTTTTATCTTATCAGTGTTTTGTGATTTCAAGTAGAGTAGATGATAAATAAATATAGGTGTATCACTAAAATTATCTTAGATTTCCCTTTCATTTATCCTTCTCCCCTTTTTCATCTCAAAATTTATAGTAGGTTTTAGTAGTAGTGAGCAAAGTGATACATCAGAGGAGCTAGCCTCATCAAAACTAGAGGTCTAGTCTATGAGTAAGTGTCCCACATCTTAGATCATTCCAATGTTAGTATAGGTTTGAAGGAGTTTTAGATCAATCTATCAACCTTCAATTAGGGTGCTATTTGGGTTGCTAACAGGCCTAGTATGCTATTTGTTGAAGTAGAATTGAGTACTTTCTTTTCTTATAAGTTCATCTAAAGGGAGATTCGGTTGTTTATCTCACAATTCAATAATGGAGGCTTGTTTTCATATCCTAATTTATCTCTAAGATAAATAATATAATTAATCTATAAATTATGGTGATTATTTAGTTAATTAACTAATATTTGATTTAGATTGATGACATATACCAATTTATGGGATAGTTACTGATGTTAAATTTATGTGATTAAATGATATGATTTAGCGATACTATTATATTTTTTAATTTTTGATCGTGTTTGATTAGTTTTATAGCATTATTTTATGGATATGATGATGCTTCAAGCTAACTACCTTCATTGTCATGAGGTGGATGCAAGACAAATTATTCCCTCATATTTGTGATGGAGGGAGAGTATTATCAGAGAGGGTAGTTAGATGGAGACATTTGGGGATGATAGAGAACAAATATAGAAAACCCATTGCACACACCAAATTTATATTTAACTTTTTCATGGGTAGTTATAATATGCTTAGTTTTACATTAAATGAATGTTATTTTCTTTTATGATTTCATTAAATATAGTTGTTATTTATGATTGAGTTGATTGAAAAAGTAAATTCACTAATTTAGTTATGATGCATAGTTTATCATGTTTGACATAACTATATGACTGATTAAATGAAATTATTTATGTTATGCTTATCATATTTCCTTATTTTGAAATGACTGTGTAGTGAAATATTTAATGTCATGTAAGCATTAAATAGATTTAGATGGATTCCATTATTATTGATCTAGATGATATAGACAATAATAATTAAATATTATTATTACAATATTATATTATAATATTAAAAGATAAATAACATTGATTTATATGTATTTATAAAAGATTGGATGCATTGAAAATCTTGTGTTGTCAAATGTTTTGTGGTAGACATAGTAACATAGACTATGGTTTATGAATACATTGGTATCTATTTAATTTATAATTTAGTCAAATGGTCAACTTAGCATGGAATTATGAGTTAAATAAGTTGATGGACATGCATGGCACGGTATAAAGGTTTTGGTGTTATTTATTTAAATTGTGAAAGGTAAGGTAGAAACTTAAGTCATTAGCATGTAATTCTTTTATGGATTATTTTATGATTTTTTTATCACAAAAAGGAAGCTTTGAGTGATTAGGGTTATTAACCCCTTGTCTAATTTGAGTTAAGAATAATTTTTGGATATTTTTTTACTAAGAAATTACATGGTCGTAAATAGAATGATGATGAAGTTCTGTTAGGCCATTTTTGGCATGCATTTATCAATCAGTTGAAGTGGCAATAGAGAATGGTGAGGAGATAGATGGAAAAAGGGATAAAAAGAGAATGGGGCTATGAACAAGAGGAAATATTAGATAGCTAAAAGGGAATAAAATGAGAATAAGGTGGTGAAAAAGTGTGAGCAAAAGGGATTTTGTTTAACTTTCATTGGTATATTTGCTTTTATCAGGTTGGTTCAGTAATTGAATTCCTATATGTTTTTTGAATGAATTTTGAACTTAGTTTACTGGGTTTTCTTGTTTGAATACTTAAATTAGATGGGTGGTTTATAGAGACCTTTGGAAGGCTAAACCTCCATATAACCCCATAAATGACTCTAGGTAACCTGAGGATTTCTAGGAATGAGCCATAGAAATACTATGACTATTAGGTTTTTTGTCAAATCTTAGAATCCTCTCAAAGTTTGATATTGTTAGATATATACAAAGGGGAATGAATTTGAGTTATTTGAATCATTTTGTATATATATTTATATTTTGGTAGTTTAAATATGGGTTACAAAAAATAGACAGTGTTGGGTTCAATAGTATAAATATATATTTTTGGATACTCAATAAAAATAATGAAAATCACTATATAATAGTGGTTAGATGATATACACCCACACACACACAATTATATACAAAGGTGAAAAATATGGATAAAATCATAGGGATATTTATAAACACCAATACCTATATATATTTGTTTGTATTTACAGACACACACACACACACACACACACACACACACACACACACACACACACACACACACACACAAGTGTATACATCTATGTCAAAAGGTTTTAGAAGTGACTGAGTAGGTTTACATTATTGTATAAAATTTTATTCAAACCCATCAAGAAATTTTAGGTGATATTAAATAACACTTTCAATTTTATCAATTTAGACAAAATTGAAGGTTGGTATTTAAATTATGTTATTTAGATTCAAATGGATACATTTAAGGTAGAAGTATAAAACATGTACCTAGTCTTAAATCCTATGCTATGCATTTAAGGTTATGTACATATAAGCTGGGAATATTTTTGGTTTAAGTCTATTATATATATGGGGATGGGATGAGGATAAAATGATTGTATATTCATACTCAACTTTATATAAATTTATACTCAATTTTTATATAAATCGATAGAGGTGTTGATGTTTTGAACTATGTACACCATCTATATGAAATATTAGATTAAGTATTTTGTCTTTGTATAAATCATGACTTGTGAATAAACTCAACTAGATAATAGAGGGACTGGTACTAGGGTCTAGGGTGAAAATTGTTTAATTTCATAATTATTTGGTAATTTGTGTTGTGTTTGGTTTACTAAAATTTGATTGTGTATTATGATTTGGTATTTATGTACTTGACTAGGTATAGTCGGTAGAATAAACAAATTTGATTGATGAGTGATTGATGTTTTGGATTATAATAATATTTTGGTTTAAAAAGGAATTTGGAAAAGAAATGATACTGTGTATGAAATATGTAGGTTTCATAAAAACAAGTATATGAATTCATTTTGTTTCTGATATATTTATGGGACTATTTTAGATAAATGGATACATATACATTATGTATGCAAAATACTCTAAGAAATATGATAGTGGATGTCATCTTAGGGTTATTTTGCATACAAAATGGTAAATGTACGACATTGTTAAGACATTTAAAGATTAAATTATATATATATAAAATTTGTTTAAACATAAATTTAAATTTAGTTTAATCATATCTGATTTAATATATTCCTCTACTATGTGTTTAACCAAATTATATAATTTATATACATACAGTCCTCTGATGTATGTTTAACCAAATTATATATATATATATATATATATATATATATATATATATATATATATATATATATATATATATATATATATAATTTGGTTAAACATACATTAGAGGACTGTACTAAATCAAATATGATTAAAGTAACTTTATATACATATATACATACATACTGATGTAAGAGCATCACTACCTCTATATATACTAGTCTATTTTTGAGTCATTATAGTTATTAGGAGTCATTTTTGGTGTTTTTTTAGAATTTAGAATGCTTAGGTAGTCATCAATTTCAAATTTGAGTCTATATAGTGTTTTCTTGCCAAAACACCAATTTGAATACTTGAATGTGTCAAGTGTGTTTAGGAATGACTTGGTATGATGGCAAGGAATGTTATGTTTATAAGAGTTTGTGTAAAGTCTTGTTTGGGTCTTAGATAAGTGTGTGAATGGAATAATAATGTACAAGTGTAAGTTTCTACCATGTGAAGGTGGTTGACATGAGAAGTAGTTATCACAAGGTAGTTATAGAAACTTTTGGCATAAATAGTGGTTTCTAGTGTAAATCAAGTAAGTCATTCCACATAGTATATTTTTGGGGTTGTGGATATGAGGAAGAAATGTAAAGAAACCAAAAATAAAATAAAATTTTCTTGTTTCTCATAACTAAATTATAGACATTGTTGTATCTTTTACCCTGTATTCTGGGAATTTAAATTCCATGGTTGACTTGTGAATATGATAGGTAAGGAATATACCTTTGAAGACATTATATATTAATTGGTGATATTTAATTAAGTAATAATGTGATGCAAATTTATGTATAAATCATTGTTTGAAAAATCAATTTGCAATGTATTATTTACTCTATACTTCATGAGACTGAGTAGGATTGAACAGTAAAGGAGGAAACAAGACTGATTGTGTTTGCATATGCCTAGAATAAGTGTATGCCTTAAATTTTTTGGTGTTTTTTGCCTCAAAATTAATTCATAAGAGATTAGATTTAAAACCTATGTTTTTTATATGAGTGTAATAGAAAGAAAGGTGGTTGTGTAAGGATGAATATTGATGGAAAGTATTATCAAAGTAAGCAAGTTAAGGTAATATTTGAGTTTTTGACAAGTGATTTTTTTTATTATGGTGTTTTAAGTATTTTAAATATTATTCTAAAATTTAATTGAAGTGGTTTAAGGCCAAAAACTTGTGAATTTTGTATTAGTTGTTCATGTGAAGATAAAGACTATGAAAGGGTCCTGGTATGAAGGAATTTTGTATCACAGAGTTGCAGATATAGACTATATGGAGGTACATGATTTATTTTCTTGTAAATATTATTTATGTATTTCCAAGTGTTTTAATGCACAATATTTTCATGACAAGGGTAATAGGATTGTAGATTCCTAAGAAATCCCACTCAGTTTATTGCCAAGAATGGGAAAAATACTAGAAGGTGTTCTCATAAAGACCTTAAAGTGTTTGAAAGAAGCATGAGGAAATATTATAGGGTGTAGAAGATGATCATAGAGATCTAAAAAGTTTCCAAGAACATATAAATTCATTCTAACTCCTCTCAGGTACGCATTATTCTGATAAATTGACACATTCAACATAGAGTATTAAGCAAACATGTACAAAGGCATTGGATTGATGTCTTATTGATTAAAAAGGGTGGACATGAGGTAAATAGACCTTATTAATAGGTCACAAAAGTTTCAAATTCCCTTAAACATTTGGAAACAGATTCAGACACCTCTAAGGTCCTGACAGTCTCACACAAACCCTATCTAGGGTTTTAACATGTAAATCCATTTTGTGAGAAAAAGAACCATTGAAAATTTATAAAACTTAGAGGGATGTTGGGAAATGATGTTTTTGAATACACTTTTAAATATTTTTATCCTAAAAGTACATCTCTATATGTATATTGTTGATTGTAAGTGCAATAGAATCCTAAAAGATCTAAAAAGGCTAAAAAGTGAATAAATTATGTTTACAATAGTGGTATCCTAGTAGAGTTGGACCTTAAAAATTCATGGAGAGATGAAAATAAGAAAAGGGTATCTAAAAATATAATTTTATTCTCATAATTACATCGTATAGTTTTGTATTGGGTAAATTTTCTCAAAAAAAGCCTATAAGAAATTAAGGGGTAAGAAGGCAGAGTTGAATAGTGATGATTTAATGGTTGTAGAAGGTTATGAATGAGATGAGAGGGACTAAAAGACTATAAATAGTTTTTTAAAGGTTATTATAACCCTATTCTTAATATTGGACAATATTTATAAATGGAAGTGTGAATTACCCTAAAGAATGAGTTGATATTTTAAAGAATTTGCATATTGAGTGATGAGTGTTAGAGGACCATAAGGAGTCTAGAGAAGGTAACAAGAACAAGGAGTTACAATGAGATCCTATTGAGCACGATTAATACATCAGAGTTTTAAAATAGTTAGGTGAACCTTAGAGTATTTTAATGAAAAAACAACCCATGAGCTATTACCAAGGAAGAGTATCTAAAACATGACAAAGAGTGAGATAGATTAATTGTGTGTGTAACCTTTGCATCATTTTTGGTATCAGAGCCTCAAGATTAGTGGGAAGTAGATAAATAAGGTTGTAATAAAAATAAGGCTCATTGAAATTATGATGAATATTGTCTAAAGATTTGTTAAAGAATATTGTAGGTGATTGAAAGAGGTTGGTCAAGGTAGATTGAAAGCCAAGAGAGGCTTAAGGAGAGAAAAAGAGATACAAAAGCTCATTCATCCAAGGAAATATCTTGGATGAGGATGGAGTAAGGTGAATATTACTTGGTTAAAGTGGATCAAGGTGCAAGAGACTTGTTTAAGGTGGAACAAGGAGAAACAAACTTACTTAGAAGAGTACAACTTCCCAATATGAAGGACAAGTTGAGAGAAGAAGAAAGAGGTGAGATAATTTTAGATGAGAAGGTAGAAAGATTATTTTAAAGTTTTTCAAATAATTCGGCATGCATAAAAAATGAGTAGAGTTTGGAATATTTTTTTGAGAAATTGAGTATGTTGAGATCATTGGGCATGGAGATAGAAGTTATTGATCAGGTATAATAGTAAGAAGAGGATAAAAAGGTTGTAGAGGTTATGAGGTTTGAAGGAGAGAAGAAGAAACAAGTAGTAGTATAACAAGCATCAAAACTAAGCATGAATAAGAGAAGAAAACATGAGTAAAAGAGACATTTCCAAAAAGATGAACAAGAAGTTATTTTTATTAATTTATGTGTTTCATGTGTAGATTGGTTATAGGATAAGAAGCAAGTGCTGAAGAAGATCAAGTTGAAGATCAAAGTGCAAAAGGATGACCTCAAAGGAGAGACCAAGAGAAATAAAAATCAAGGAGGATCCAACATAGGTAATCACCATAAAGGTATATGTCTCACAAACTAAACAAACCTTTATGGCATAACCTTGAAACTATTTAGTTATACACAATCTTTTGAAAGATGATACAGTCTTATATGAGGCCTTAGAAACCTAAAGTTCATGATGAAATATCATTAATGTGTGAAAAAAGGGAAATTTTAAGGTATTTTAGAGTGTTTGGGGAATAATATAGACCTTTTCAAGGTCTTATAACTCTATGAGGTAAACCAAAATTAAATACACTGCATTTTGATGTCTATTTTGTTTGCACAGTCACCTAATGAACCCAAAATTCTATGTTTAGGTGTATTGTGAGAAAGTAAGATTGAATTAAAGTTTGAAACCTATTTTAAATGTTGAGAGATGAAAATATATCTAGGAAATCTAATTTTATCTCTTGAAATATTGTGTAAACCAAGTTATATAATTTTATAGGCTCTCAGCCTGGGTGCAAGCAAGGAAACCCTAGAACTAGGGTTTTGTTGATACAAGGAGTTTTAATCATCAAATATTTCTAATTTTTATTAATAATTAATAAATAAATGTTCTCTAGCTAATCAAATATGTTTCAATTTTGTATGGTCCCCATTTTTATAGATTTTATGACTATGTTATAATAATAGGTCTAGGGAAGGCCTACTAGAGTAAGGGTAGTGAAGGAAAAGTAAATTTATCTAAATAAAAAGGGTAAGTAAGGATGTATTTAGTTGGGGGAGCCAAATGAGTATCCTAAAATACCTTAATTTTGTTTTTTAAATGTTGTACTTCACCTAAACTAAGGAGATTTGTTAATTTAGAAGGTTAATTAAAGGGTAACTTAAAGAAAAAACTATATTATGCCTAGGGATTTATGCCAAGATAAATATGTAGGAGTTATATGGCCCAAAAGAGTCCTTGAAAGTTTAATAATTTTATTTTTAAGGTGTTTTAGTTTCTCCCAACAAGGAAAAATCTCAAGAAAAAGGCTACAAGCCTTGTGAAGACAATGTAAGGTTTGTGTGTAGAATGAAAAGGAAAAGAGTGATTCAAGAGTTGAATAAGGTTCAAACAGGTCTAATAATATAATTTGGGATGATTGATGATATAATATTGATTCCTTAAATTCTAAACCAAGATTTGGTCTTTGAGACCTAAGGGACTTGACTAGTGATAAGCTAGTGATAACATAAGAGGTAATTTGAGAAGAAATTGAATGTAATGAGTTATGGATTAAAAGTGTGAGAAATGAGATAGGTATAATAAAATAAAGAGTGCCTTAAATATCCTAAGGAATATAAACTAAGAAAGGATACCATCAAGCACAGTTCAAAGAAGAGAAAAACTAGTTTTAAGCAAGGACATTCAAGAATGAGCCATACAAGTGATTGTGATCATTCCAAGATTAGAGTCAGACAATGATGGTTTAAGAAACTTATCCCCTTACCTATGCATCAAACACACACACACACACACACACACACACACACACACACACACACACACACACACACACACACACACACACACACACACACACACACACACACACACACACACACACACACACACACACACACACACACACGCACACACACACACACACACGCACACACACACACACGCACACACACACACACGCACACACACACACATGCACACACACACACACACACACACACACGCATGCACGCACGCATGCACGCACACACACATGCACACACACACACACACGCACACGCACGCACGCATGCACGTGCACGTGCACGCACGCGCGCACACGCACACGCACACACACACAGATAGTTGTATTGTTCATTATTACCATGAGGTGTATGAATACTTATTATAAATGTTGTTATCATGGCAATGAGTGGTTGATGCTTGTTGTATTTGGTTAAATCATATAAAATAAGTTAATTATAAAATGAATTATGTTTTTTTTTTTGGTTTTTATTGTATGTGAAATATAATAAATTAAATTAGCCATAATTATAATATTATTTCATGGATAAATAATGTTATCAAATGCTTATGATTAAAGTAACTGATGATCTAAATAAACATTACCCAAATGATATGGTATTGAGGACTATTTTTGTATTTTGTTTATTATTGGGAATGCATTTGATGTTTGGATTGCATTCATTTCATTTAATGGACTAAATGAATGTAAATGATATTTTTAAACTTAGCTAAAGTAGAATATTATGAATGAATCTATTAGCTTTTAATATTATTTATTTATTGAACCTCACATTCATGACCCTAGTCAAGCAATGGATGGATTTTACTAGTTTAATTAGTGTCATTAATGCAAGATAAGGAGTAATCTGATTCAAATGGTGTGTATGAATTTTACATATCCTAGAGATCATTTATAATTAAAAACTTTGGCCAAAGTAATGTTGATTAGACATTCTCATTTCATATGTTGATATAGTTTTCATATTTTGAGATATCATATTAGAATGGATTTATTTATGGTACACATTATGTATTAGCTATATTCAACACATGGGTTCTGATTTGTTATTCTATCTTTCCCACACCATCATTATCTACCTATCCATGAAGGTAGGCCCATCCCTTTGTTGAGAGATAGTGTGGAGGATCTACAGTCTATGGTTGGTGTGTTAAAGTGCTTAGATGATGCTTTCCCTCCCATACAAGGTAATATAGATGAGATTACATTTGATACTTGAGTCCTAGAGACTATATAGTCATGGAGACTCTGCTTAGAGGAGTTTTGTATCATTTTTTAATCATTATTGATATAATTATTGTATTTCTAAAAACTATAACTTGTGTTCATTATGCTTATATATAAATGGTTGTAATGATGTAATAGATATGGATAACATTTTACTATTTCAATTATGGTGTAATACAGTATTTTTTATTATTCAATTTTGTTCATAAATTCTATTTATTTTCATGGTGATTTTTAGCTAAGTGGATTAATTAAAACCTTTATGGTTAACTAAAATAAAATAGTTAGTTAAAGATCAATAGTTAGGATTTCCTGTGGAAAAATCTATTTGTTGAATATGTATGTATGTATGTGTATATATATATATATATATATATATATATATTATAATATTATATTAAAACCTTGTGGGGTTATTACATTTTGGTATCAGAGCTGAGACTCAAACACTAGGACTTAATGTGTCAGTTTACATAAAACTATTTCTCCTAATATGGGAAGAATAATTATGCACACTAAAATAGGAGGTGAGGTTAATTTTAATACCTAACCCCCTATGGAACCAAATCAGTTTATAGCTCAACAAGTTACTAAGGTTAACCAAATCCTCACAACCATACAAGAGACTAGGGACTGAATCATGACTCTATAATAGGAAGTGCATGGCCATGAAAAGGATAATGCTCAAGAAGAACTTGAAGATCAACCTAATGACCAAGAACATATTCAAGATCATAGGCATGAGGAGGTGATATAGGATGTTAAATCTTGATTAGCTGTAGAGTTAGCATGTGAAATGAAAAAGGTGAATCCACCCAAATTCAATAGAACTATATTGGGGGATGGAGTTAAAGTGTGGCTAACATAAATGGAGAATTATTTCAAGATTTGGAATTATTTTGAATTCATGAAAGCAGTCTAGAGAGCTTATCTACTTATTAGTGAGGTAGTGACTCGATGGGAAAATAAGAAGCTTGAGATGAATCTCAACTAAACCACCACCATGTAGGAATAATTTGTGACACTATTTAGGTTATAATGGCTTCCTCAACTATATGTCAACCAAAATATTATAGATTTATAGAATATTAAGTAAGGGGAATTATCAATGAATGAATATTGGGAGAAATTTACCAAGCTTCTTAAGTATGTACCTTGGTATCAGGCATATGAGAGGTTCAAAATCAAGAATTTCATCATGGGATTGAAACCCCAAATAGGTGGTGAAGTGCATGTGCATGGTCCATCTACCATGTATTAGGTATTTGATATGGTAGTTAAGTAAGAATAGAAACTAAAATATCTTACCCAAATTAGAGTTAAATTCAAAAAGAAATTTGGAAGTTTTAAGCCAAATTTTAAGAAGAACTGGAAGTAGAGGAATGGAGATTCTAAGGGTCAGTTCAAGAATTAAAACACCTACTTGAATAGTGGTTTAGGGAATAGTAATCCTAGTAATGGTTCTAAGGAGTGGTTTGAAGGGAAACTAATAAACTAAGAGGAAAGGACTAGTTGGAGGTTTCTTCATTTGTGGAGGTTACCATTTTGCTTGAGAATGTACTCAAGACAAATCAAAGAACAAGGGACCAAATTCTTATCAAGGTACATTTTAGCAATGTATTTATGTAGCTATTAACAATTGACAAGCTAAATATCAAGCTTCACCCATAGAACTATCGATTATTTTGTTCAATCATCTAATTTCTATTTTATTTGATACAAGATCTACATAATGTTTTATAACTCCTAGAGTGCTCAACAAATTGACTAGAAAGATTGGAGTTATGTCAAATGTATGGTCAGTACAATATGGGAATGATTCTAAGGTAAAGTTTGACAAGTGTCTAGTTAAATCAGAGATTAGATTGCCTAAGTTTACTATTATAATAGATCTCTATATAACATCATTAAGATTATATGGTGTGATCCTTAGATTAAATTGGCTTAAAAATCATAAAACCAAAGTTTATTATTTTCTAAAGAAGGTTAAGTGTCTAAATTATTTTGGAAATCAGACACAACTTTAGGAAAAGAGAAAGGAGTTGAAACTAAGGCAAATTTTTGCCATCCAACTCAAGAAATCTCAAAGAAAGGGATACCAAGCATTTATTATTAAGATAAATGAAATGGAAGAATATAAAGAACCATATATTAAATATTATCCTTTTTTAAGAAACTTTCATGATGTATTTCCAAATGAATTACTAGGATTACCACCTAAACATGAGTTTGATTTATCGATTGATATCACACATGGATCAAAACTATAGTCCAATGCACTATATAAAATGATAACCATTGAATTAGTTCAATTAAAGGCACAAATTTAGGATTTGTTTTGAAAGGTCTGATTTGACTGAGTGTATCACCATGGGGTACTCTAGTTGTCTTTATTAAGAAGAAAGATGGCACTCTTCACCTATGCATTGACTACATGATGTTGAATAAATCAATAATAAAGAATAGATATATGTTACCATGCATTGATGACCTATTTGATCAAATGTGAGGGCCAAAATATTTTATAATATTGATCTTATAGTAGGGTATCACCAATTGAGGATTCATGAAGAGGATATCCCAAATATAGCATTTAGGACTCGATATGGGCACTATGAATTTACAGTGTTACCATTTAGATTGAAAAATAGTCTTGTAGCATTCAAGAATCTTATGAACAATGTATTTAGAGATTACTTATATCACTTTGTGTTAGTCTTTATTGATGACATCCTCATTTACTCCAAGAATGGGGAAGAGCACTTACGACATCTGGAATTGGTTTTACAACATTTGTGGAAGCATCAATTATAAGGTAAGTTGTCTAAGTGTTCTTTTTTCCAAAAAAAAGTGTAGTATTTAGGGCATATCATATTTTTATATGGTATTTTAGTAGATCCAACAAATATAAGAGCCATTATAGAGTGGTTGGAAAAAAAATATGCATGAGGTAAGAAGTTTCATGGGATTAGCAGGCTATGATAGTAAGTTTGTTCCTAAGTTTATAAGATAGCTAATCTAATTACCACTTTTTAGCATAAGAATCATAATTTCATTTTATTAGATAAGTGTTAGATATCCTTACTAAATATAAGGCTTAATTTAACACTAGTGCTAAGATTTCCTGACCATAATGGTCAATTTTTAGTGATCATTAATGCATTAGGGGATGGACTTGGAGGAGTTCTTATGCAAGAAGGTTTAGTAGTAGCTTATGAGTCTAAGAAACTAAATCCTTATGAGGTGAATTATTCCCCTCATGACCTATAACTTGTGGTAATTTTTCATGCTTTGTAAGTTTGGAGGAATTATCTATTAGTAAAATCATTTGAGCTCAAGATTGATAACTTGGGAATCAAGTACATCTTCACCCAAATAAATCTAAATGTTTGACAAAGATGATGGTTAAAATTCTTATCTGACTATGATTTTGATATTAACTATATCAAAGGAAAGGAAAATAGAGTAGATGATGCTCTAAGCTATAGAAGGTACATAGATTCCATGAATACTATCAAAATTAATTTCATGGATAAAATGACCAAATTCTTGATAGGAGATGAATTTTATGATAAAATTAGGAAAGTGTTGTCTAAAAAAATTTAGAATCTTAAGTATAAGGGTTTCATGATAGAAAATGATGGTATTTTGTAGTACAATGGTAGGATGTATGTACCTGATAAGGATAATCTAAGGATCACACCACTAATAGAAATACACAATACCCCATATTTAGGACATCTAAGAGTGATCAAGCTCATGGATAATCTTAGACCACTCTATTTATGGAAAGGAATCAAGAGAGATGTAGTATATTTTATGTCTCATTATCTAGAATATCAGCTTGTGAAAGCTAAACATGTGCATCCAACTAGATTATTGTATCCACATGACATACTAGATTGGAAGTGGCAGGTAATAAGTATGGACTTTGTCTAAGGGTTGTCATTATCTCAGAATAGGCATGACATGATCTTGGTAGTAGTTGATAAGCTAACCAAGATAGCTTAATTTATATTAGGAAACTTGATAGATGATGCACCTACTCTTGCAAAGAGATTCATGAAAGAAGTGTGTCAATTGCATTATTTTCCAAAAAAGATTGTTTGGATCATGATTCAAAAATGACTTCTAGATTTTGGTTGACTCTAAATTCAGCTTTGGAAACTTAATTAAACTTTAGCACTGCATATTACCCAAAATTTGATGGATAAATAGACTTAATCATATCTTAGAAGATATCCTTTGCATGTATTGCATGGATCAGTAATACAAGTAGGAAGAGTATCTTCCATTGGTTGAGTTTGATTACAACAATTCATACCAATCAACATTAAATATGGCTCCATTTGAGTTGTTATATGGAAAGAGGTGTAGAACACTAATTAGTTGGGACAAGTTAGAAGATAGGGTAGTCTTTAAACCTGAGATGATTTTAGAAATGGAATATCAAGTCAAGACAATTAGGTAGAGATTGGTTGAGTCCAATGACAGACAAAAAAGTATGTTGATCTAAATAAAACATATATGCAATTTTATGTAGGTGATAAAGTGTTTTTACGAGTTAAGCCTAAAAAAAATTCAATTAAATTTGGGAAGTCAACAAAACTTTCACCAAGATTTGTGAGACCCTTCGAGGTTCTATAAGTGGCCAACCCTGTATTATATAGGCTTATTTTGAAACCATCTCTAGCTCTTTTGTATAATGTATTCCATGTGTCTTATCTTAAAAAATATGCAATTGATCCTTCACATGTGTTGGTTTTGAATTCTTTAGAGATTATAGATCTTGAGGTGGTCATGGTAGAATCAATCAGAGAAATTGACACTTTCAAACTTCATTTATGTAATAAATAAGTGTCATGATGTAAGGTCCTATGGAACCAATATTATGAGGAGAGTGCTACTTGGTAGGACTATAATGAGTTTTATAGGTTATTTCCACATTTATTTTCTTGATTTTCTACTACATATTTTATTATTTTATGTTGGACATTATTTTAAATCCATTTCTTATGTTTTTATAAAATTTATTAGGACAATGATCAGCTTTAGGGGGGAAGGATGTCACATCTTGATTTCTTTCTAAGCTAAACAATCTGATTAATCATTAGATTATGGTGATTAATTACTTAATTAACTAATATTTGATTTAGCTTGATGGCATATACTAATTTATGGGATAATTTGTAATTCTAAATTTACATTATTAAATGCTATGAGTTAGTAGTACTATTATATTTTATACTTTGTGATCATATTTGATTAATTATATAGCATTATTTTATGGATATGATGATGTTTTGGGCTAACCACCTTCATTTTTATGAGGTAGATGTAGGATGGATTCTTCCCTTATATTTTTGATGGAGTGAGAGTAACATTGGAGAGGGTGGTTAGATGGAGATATTGGGGGATGATAAAAAAATGAATCTAGAAAACTTGTTGCACACACCACATTCACAATTGATGTTTGTATGGATAGTTATAATATGCTTCATTTTACATTAAATGAATTATGTGTTCTTTTATGATTTAATTAAATATAGTTACTATTTATGATCATGTTGATTTATTAGGTAAATTATCTAATTTATTGATCATGCACAGTTTATCATGTTTGACATAACTATATGGTTGATCGAGTGAAATTATTTATGTTATGCTTATCATATTGCCTTATTTTGAAAAGACTATGTAGTGCAATATTTTAATGTCATGTAGGCATTAAAAATATTTAGATGGACTCCATTATTATTGATCTAGATGATATAGATAATAATAAATAAAGATAATTATTATGATATTATATTATAATATTAAAATATAAATAACATTGATTTATATGTCTTTATAAAAGATTGAATGTGTTGAAAATCTTGTGTTGTCAAATGTTTTGTGGTAGACATAATAACATAGAGTATGGCCTTCAAATACATTGGTATTTATTTAATTTATAATTTACTTAAATGGTCAACTTAACATGGAATGATGAGTCAACTAAGTCAATGGATGTGCATGGCATGGTATAAAGGTTGTGGTGTTATTTATTTAAATTGTGAATGGTAAGGTATCAACTTAAGTCATTGGCATGCAATTCTTTTATGGATTATATTATGATTATTTAATCACAAAAATAAACCTTTGAGTGATTAGGGTTGTTAACCCCTCATTGACTTTGAGTTGAGCATCATTTTGGGATAATCATGGAGTTTTACTGAGAAATTACATGGTGGCAAATGGAATGATGAATAAGTTCTATTGAACCATTTTTGGCATGCATTTATCAATCAGTTGAAGTGGCAGTAGAGAGTGGTGAGGAGATAGCTAGATAAAGGGATGAAAAGAGAATGGGGTTGTGAATCAAGTGATAGTAGACAGAGAAAAGGGAATAGAAAGAGAATAAGGTGGTGAAAAAATATGAGCAGAAGGATTTTTATTCAGCTTTGATTGGCATACATGATTTTATCATGTTGGTTTATTAATTGAATTATTATATGTTTTTTGAATGAATTTTAAAATTAGGTTATTGGGTTTTTTTGTTTGAATCCTTAAATTAGATGGTTGTTTCATGGAGCCATGTGGAAGGCTCAACCTCCACAGAATAACATAAATGACTCAAGGTAACTTGAAGATTTTTGGTAATGATCCATAGAATTAATATGACTATTAGGTTTTTTGGTTAAATCTTAGAATCCTCTCAAATTTCAAAAAATTATTCGTATAGGGAATAAATTATGGCTAGATATATACATAGGGACACAAATTTGAGTTATTCAAATTAGTGTATATATATTTCTATTTTGGTATTTTAAATATGGGTTACAAAAAATAGATAGTGTTGGATTAAATAGTATAAATATTTATTTTTGGATACTCTATAAAAATAATTAAAATCACTATATAGTAGTGGTTAGATGATACACACACACACACACACACACACACACACACACACACACAAATATATACAAAGGTGAAAAATATGGATAAAACCATAGGGATATTTATAAACACCAATATATATATATATATATATATAATATCTGTGTGTCTGTATTGTTAGGAGATCTATAAGTGTATACATCTATGTTGAAATGTTTTAGAAGTGATTGAGTAGGTTTACATTGTTATATATAATTGTATTTGAACCCATCAATAAATTTTAGGTGATATTGAATAATACTTTTGATTTTATAAATTTAGACAAAATTGAAGTTTGGGATTTAAACCATGTTATTTAGAGTTGAATGGATACAGATAAGGTAGAAGTATAAAACATATTCCTGGTCTTAAATCTTGTGTTATGCATATATGGTTATGTACATATAAGTTGGGAATATTTTTGGTTTAATTATATTATATATATGGGGATGGGATGAGGATAAAATGGTTGTAGATCATACTTAGCTTTATATAAATTTATACTCAATTTTGATACAAATCGATATGGACATTGATGTTTTTAACTATGTACATAGTCTATATGAAATATTCAATTAAGTATTGTGTCTTTGTATAAATCATGACATGTGAATAAACTCAGTTTGGACAATAGAGGGACTGGTACTAGGGCCTTGGGTGAAAATTGTTTAACTGCACAATTATTTGGTAATCTATGTTATGGTTAGTTTACTAAAATTTGACTATGCATTATGATTTGGTATTTATGTGCCCAACTAGGTATAATAAATAGAATGTACAAATTTAGTTGATGAGTGAATGATGTTTTGGATTATATTAATATTTTGGTTTAAAAAAGAATTTGGAAAATAAATGATACTGTTTATGAAATTTGTAGGTTTCATAAAAAAAAGTATATGAATTCATTTCATTTTTGATATAGTTATGGGACTATTTTAGATAAATTAACACATATACATTATGTATACAAAATACTCTAAGAAATATGATAGTGGATGTCATCTTAGAGGTATTCTACAAATAAAATGGTAGATGTATGACATTGTTAAGACATTTAATGATTAAATTAAATATATGTATGTATGTATCTATGTATGTAATTTGGTTAAACATACAATAGGGAATTGTATTAAATCAGATATGATTAAACCAAATTTACACACACACACACACACACACACACACACACACACACACACACACACACACACACACACACACACACACACACACACACACACACACACACACACACACACACACACACACACACACACACACACACACACAGAGACATACTCAGTTTTATTATGCATCGTTATCATGAGGTGTATGAATGCTTATTATAATGACAGTGAGTGGTTGATGCTTGTTGTATTTGGTTAAATCATAAAAAACAAGTGAATTATAAAACAAAGTATGTTTTGTTTTGGCTGTTGTTGTATGTGGAATATAAAAAATTAAATTAGTTAGAATTATAATATTATTTCATGGATAAATAATTTTATAAGTTGCTTATGATTAAAGGAACTAAAAATCTAGATAAACATTACCCGGATGGTATGTTGTTAAGGATTATTTTTTATTATGTTTATTATTGGGAATACATTTGATTTTTGGATTGCATTCAATTCATTTAATGGACTAAATGAATGTAAATGATATTTTTGTACTTAGCTAAAGTAGAATATTATAAATTAATATGTTAGTTTTTAATATATATTATTTATTTGTTAAACCTTGCAGTCATGATCCTAATTAAGTAGTGGATGGATTTCACTAACTTAATTATCACCATTAATGCAAGATAAGGAGTAATCTAATTCAAGTAGTGTGTATGAATTTGACATATCCTAAAGATCATTTATTATTAAAAACTTTGGCCAAAGTAATGTTGATTAGACATTATCATTTCATATGTTGATATATTTTTCATAATTGTGAGTTATTATATTAGAATGGATTTATTTATGGTACACATTATGTATTAGATATCTTCAACACAAAGGTTCTTGTTTGTTACTCTCTATTCTTGCATCATCATTATCTACTCATCAATGAAGGTAGGGCCATCCCCTTATTTGGAGATAGTGTGGGGGATCTATGGTCTGTGGTTGGTGTGGAAAATCACTTGGATGATTCTCTCCCTCCCAACTAGAGTATTATACATGAGAATACACTTGAGATTACATTTTGATATTTGAGTCATGGAGACTCTACTCATAAGAGCTTTGTATAATGTTTTATTCATTATTGATATAATTATTGTATTTCTGAAAATTGTAACTTGTATTCATTATGCTTATACAATAGTGGTTGTAATGATGTAACAAATATGGCTAAAATTATATTATTTCAATTATGGCATAATACATCATTTTTAATAATTCAATTTTATTCATAAATTCTATTTATGTTCATGGTGATCCTTATCTAAGTGGATTAACTAAAACATTGATGGTTAACTAAAATAAAATAGTTAGTTAAAGATCTCTAGTTAGTATTTCTTGTGAAGAAATAATTTGTTGAATATGTGTTTTAAAAGATAAAATAAAAATTACAATATTCTAGTAAAACCATATAGGGTTGTTACACTTATAGTCTATATTTTAAATGTTAAGGTAGTGTTTTCCCCATATTAGTCTCCATTTTTTGTGACCAACACGCCAAGACCCATGTTAATCTCAATTACATGTTCATGTCTTGTTATGAAATGAATCAGTCCAAGTTTAAGCTAGAGTTTATTTCATAAGTCTAAGTTTTAATTTAGAATGAAGTCTTGAATTGATTATAAACTAACCAAACTGATTGAGTGTTTCTATAGTTACTTTATTAAATCAATTGATCCTTGAGTCTAAAGGTCAAAATGGACACATTTATTGAAGTTATTATATACATCTATTTGGATTTTAGTTTTATGACATGCATCAAATTTAGATTTTAGATTTATGGACTAACTAAGCTAACTTGACTTTTACCCAAGGTTATTTATTCTTCTCAAGATTATTCTAGCTTCATAGAACAACCTTGCCAAAGATTACTTCATCCAAATCAAAAATATCCTTAGTAGTATGAATGACTTTTCATACTTTGTCATTTTGTTGAAGGTTCCTTGCATAAACCTTCATTGCACATCTCTTTTGCACCTAGAGTAACTGTCAAATTTAAGAATGGAAAGGTAGTTTAATTTCCCATGGCTAGGTCACTAAAATTTGAATTCCAATGGGTAAAACTCAAGCACCATAATTGGGCCATGTGTCTTGATCTTGGTTACTCTCTTATATCATCTCAAATGGCTAATTCAAGGACTCTATGGCCCTTCTTATGAATGAGATCATTCCACTTGTCTCCATTTCATTCCTATAAATCAAATTATTAAAAAGGCTAATTCTTAACGACCTTATGGACAAGTATGGACTATCCACATGGCAACTTCCTACTCATCTGGAGTCTGTAGGTAGAGGCACATAATTTAAATCCAATAAATCATCCAAATAAGGGAGGGTCATCTATGTGGAAGCATTTTAATCTTCTAGATCCCATTAACAAATACATGACTTTTGAGGTCCGACAATCATCTAGATAAGCAAGACACACCACATGGCATGATCTCACTCATTTTTAGCTTTTCAAATAAGCATACATAGTAAAAGATTAGAGACCTTAATAAAACATTAACCATCCACATGGAAACATCCCACTCATATGGAGCCTTTAGGTAGAGGCACATACTTCCAATCTTAGCAATCACCTAGACATGTAAGGGTCATCTACGTGATAATATCTCATTAAATCATAACTTAAAGACATAGAAAATAATAATACAAATCCCCTAAGCCTTCATATTATTGATATCTTTCTATGTGTTGACATATCACTGAACTATGGATAAAATCCCAAGGTGAATGCTCCAAATCTTAGTGACTAAGTGGAAGAATGAGATCAGGTCATGTGTTTATATCTTATTAAATCATGATCAAAAGGCCAATAACCTAGAAAATAAAGTCAATTTCAAGTAAATAAGTGAGATAAATCCAAGTGTCACACTATGAATAAATTAGTCTGGACAAATAAAATCAAAACTTGATTATATGATAAATAGACATATGGCAAGTTAAATGACTTAGTGAGATGGCGAAGAAGTCAAAATCACAAACATTATGCCATGTGTTTCCCTCATGAAAAATTAGATATGAGACATAAATATGGTCCCCAATAATAATACAAAGATATATCTATCATGTAAATATGACTTAGAATCTAGATCAAATTGTATCCAAAGACTAAAGGCAAGATCCACATAGGTCTTGATCAATCGGTAAAATGACAAGTGTCACAATCCCAAGAATCCCAATTTGGATATATCCCTTAACTTCAACACATAAGTGAAAGAATAAAAAGTGAGACATAAAATAATTATAGAAAGACATTTGTCATTTTTAAAATTACTGAGAAATCAAAGACATTGGCAAAGTGCCATGTGGCCAGTCCCTCAATCATTCATAGTGCCATAGAGGTAGATTAGGAACATGTTCTTCACACTTTTTGCACCTAATAGCCAAGTGAAAATTATCCTCCATGATTCATCTATCAACTCCTAGAGGTTCAACCTCATCAACTATGGATTAGGGAAGCTTTCTAAAAACATTAATAAGTGGTCCACATTAGACCCTTCTTTTTTATGCTTTCTCAATGGTCCCCAAGAGTTTGTATTATTTCTTTTGAGATGAGGAATCTTCTGACATAATTATGTTTTACCATTTTAGACCATAATGGCCAACAGTGTGGTTTCATGCCTCATGGAGGCATGACCTCTCTCTCTTCTATTTACACTACTATGTAATATTGTAGAAGGGTCGATTCTATTTGAAAACAAATGTTGTTAGATTAATGCAAAATTGATTTTTTTCATGTAAATGCATCTGGTCACTTGAAGGTCTTCCACTATCTTTCTAATTTAAGGGATCAACACCAATGCTATATGATTATAATTTGTGATTTTCTGTAAGAATCATGCATTAATTAGATCAAACTTTATTTTTATAATTAAATTATGTGATTCTTTTCATTTTATTTGAATGTTGTTAAGAATTGTGTGTAGTTAACTATAGACTTATTACTAGTTTATTCATTAAAATAATCTTATAATTAAGCATATAACCTTTCTACTTAGACCATCTCCCTATGTGACTAGAGACTGAGTCATCATGAAAATTAACATACATGGGTGTAATTATAGCTAAGCACATTTTAGTCCTAGAAGACTTTATGTTGGCCATTTATTTACAATGTTTATTTTACTACCATTCCCTCTTTTTTAATGTTCATTTGTGATCAAGTGATCTTTCTATTTATTTATAAAAGGTGAAGTGAAACAAAGTAGGTCTCTGAATTTCAATATGTTTTAATTGATCTAGCTAAAAGTGTAGAAGTTATGTGAGTCACTGATAAAAGTGGTAACCTCTAGTGGTAGCATTGTATCTTTTGGAGATCTATTCTAAGCAGGATATTTATTAGAACCATGTAGTCATATAAAATTCAAAACATGGTAACTTGGGCATGGCTAAAGATACCCAATCCTTAGGTCCCTCTTGCTTTCTCTCATGACCCTCTTAGGCTTGTTTTTACTAATTCCCAGTCATCTATGGCCTTTTAGAATTGACCCCAGTTGATCCTAGACCCTCCCTTCATGACTAATATATCCCCCTAGATATCATCTACTTAGGACAATAACACCAAATTTGGACTATAACATTGGACCCTAGGGTGTTCCCTTTTTAGCCCTCCTATCCAATCACAATTTGAGCCCAAATTATCATCTTTCCTTGATTCCTCTTATTCATTATGTCAGCTTAGTCTAGTTTCATCTGACCTATGACCAATAGATCAATATATAAGCCCATTCAAAGATAATTTGTAAAGGGTTGACAAATATCATTCAAGCAAGCAAGACTACAAGTAAGACCACTCAAAAAAACTTCCCTATTCTCTACATACAGCCAACCTATACACTTTCAAGCTAATTCAAGTCCTTACACCAGTCCCTAGTCAGCTCAAGCATACTCAGTTTTAACATTTATTATGTTTAATTCACTATTGCACCAAACATTCTTAAAGAGAGAACTACATATGTCTTGATCCCTCTTTAGAGTATTGGTATGTAGGTAGAGTGCCCACACATTGGATGTGAAGCACATCCAGTGCATCTTACACACACTAACCCCTTTTCCTCATTTGGCAAAGTTTCCTTAAATTTCATAGAAGATACAAGTAAATTAATAATTAGCTCTATAGGGAGATATGTTCATATCAAGGACCTAAAAATTGGTACACATGCTCAAATTAAGTAGATGAATAAAACCCAAAAAGCTAAAATCCTTAGGATAATAATGCCGAAGAAGGACTATAGCACTAGAGCCCTAGGTGTCTAGTTTTGGTACTCTTATCAAATCAAAAAATGAAGTCTAATATCTTGTTTGTGATAGTGTCCTAGCCCTGCACATAAATTTCTAGACCCTGTCTCAGTCGAAATAGTCCAGAATAAGCTAAGCTTAATTTTATCTCTTACTACAATTTTTAGAAAAGGTCTAATTACAATCTAATTTCACAAATCAATATCCTTAATTAGGAATATTATTTATTAATTTATCCTACTAAAATTTATTTATTAAATAGGTAAAAAAATTCCATTATTCCTAAAAATAATAAATCATTTGGTGAACCCGACTTACTTCAAATTTTGCATAAAAACCCTAGAAAATCTAGGGTAAATTCTTAGCTAATTGTTCCCATTAATTTTTGAATTTTTTTCTTGAATATTAAAATAAAAAATTATTCTCAAATTTTAAAATTTTGTAGTAAATTTTAAAATAAATTAATTTCAAAACCCTAGTTGCATACACTAGGTTCTAGTAATTTTCTAGCATTAATCCAATAATTTTTTGTTTTTTTGCTTACACATATAAACCAAAAATTTAATTCAGATTTTTAAACTCCATAGTAATTTCAAAAAAAAAAAATTCAAAACCCTAATTGCATCAACTAGCTCCCAGTAATTTTCCAATCATTTTCTAAATTTTTAGTTGCATATTAAAATCAAAAAATCACTTCAAATTTCAAACATTCATAGTAATTTCAAAAAAAATGTTTTTCTCAAAGCTTTAGTTACATCTACTATATACCATTAAATCAAGCACTTTCCCATTAATTTTTAAATTTTTTTTGCATACTTAACTCAAAAATTCAAGAGCAATTTAAAAAATTCATAGTATTTTACAAAAATATTTTTGAAAAATCCCTAGTAGCATGTATTAGCTCCTATTTTTCTTCTTGAGGTATTACCCTACATGTTTGGGAGTTCCATATCCTTTATATACATATTACAATTCTTTTTTTGGATTATATAAGTTTATTCTTTTCTACTATTATCAAAGTTGTTTTCCTTATTCCACCTAGGTTCTTTGCATCTCTTCCTTCAAGATGAAGTGCAAGACTTAGTGGCAATCCTCCTAAGTTCACCTATATTCCTTCAACTCGACCATATACTATGGATAAACAACAAGTTCAAAATCTATCTATAGATTTTACACATCCTGATTACACCAATTTTAATGAGAATGATTCGTATTATGAACAATATGAAAATACCAATGATGATGTACACATCGATGCTCATGCTCCACCACATTGGACTACTGGTCCACTTCCACCCATTATTGATAATGAAGTTGTACTCAATAAATATTTGATCCTCAAAAGTTTTAGAGAAAGACTCAAGGAATAGCCTCAAGATCATACTCTTATATTACAATCTCTCATGGAAATCAAAAAGGCTAAACAAGTTGAGTTTTCCATTCCTACAAAGCAACCAATTATAAATGACACTACGAGGGAAACTATGTCTCAACAACCCCTATAGCAGCCCAACCTACCTCTATACCACTAGTTATAGCTAGTACATCCCTATCTCTTAATGTAGCAACCCTTGTGCAATAGATAAGATCTATTCAATCTAAGGTGATACATCTTGATCAAGGTGCCACTAGACCTATGTAGGCTTTGGATTCTTTTTCTCTTTTGCATATACCATTGGCATGTCACATTGCTTCTACACCCTTGCCACAAGGTTTTGTTCAACCTAAGCTTATTATTTATGATGGCAAGGGTGATCTAGAGACACATTTGATAGCTTTTCATGTAGTATGCTTGGATTATGTACCAAATGACTGGCTACTTACCAAGTTATTTCTAGAGTCTAAAGGATTATGCTTTACAATGGTTCTATAGTCTACCAAATCAATTGGTTAATGCATTCAATATTTTAGATGACATGTTCCTAGCACACTTCAATATCAACATTGGTGATAAGGTTTCATATGCTTAAATTACTGAACAAAAATAATGACCAAATGAGCATCTCATAGATTATGTTCTTCGGTATAAGACCATCTTAGCTAAGATGACTAGCCCCATCAAACAGATTCTTCTACTAGCACTTCATGAATCAATCATGTTCAAGAGATTCTCTTAGTTCACTAAATTGTGTCACACATTAAAGGAAAGAGAAGTCAAACTAATTTCAATAGGAAAATTAAAGTACACAAATACATTAGACACAACTATTAAGAGTAACAACAAATTCCCATATAAGCTCAAGTTCAATGATACTAAAGGGTAGAATCAACCTACAATTAATACATCTTTAGAACCTCTTCAACAAATAGTTTTGTCAGCACCCCCTTGATGTACTTTTTCATATCTTTCAATTCCTCTAGCTAGGGTTTTATAGTAGATTTTGGATTGTAATATAATCTCTCCCTCCCATTTAATAAGTTGATCCAAAAAATCCTCTTCCAAAGGGATGTGATTAGTAGGCATTTTGAAACTACCATATGGAACCAAGCCATATGACAAATAGATGTATCAATTTAAAGCATAAGATATAGGACGTAATAGTTTCAAAGGCTATTAGTCTTGACACTTCAGTTGAGCCTCCATCAACAAATCAAATATAGGATAAAGCATTGAAAATATTCTCATATCTATTCAACAACATTCAAAATAGGATATAGGGGATACACTAGGGGTTCATCATGAATATCATGAACATCTACCACCAAATACATATAGGTCACCTTCAATTGAGTTAAGTCCTTTAAGAAACATGATCAATATATACATTTCTAAAGTTGTAGCTAGACCTTCTATCTCCTTCTTAGAATAGGAGATCATGAAGGATGAATTAGATTATCATGCAGTCTTTATCAAAGCTCACATTCATAATCAGCCTATTCATAATGTGCTTATTGACAATGGTTCCAGTCTTAACATGTGCACCTTGACACTACTACAGTGTTTGGGTTATTCAGAGTAGGATATCACTCTGATAAACATAGTTATTAGTGGTTTTAGTGGGAATATATAAAATTTATTAGGTGGAATACTACTTCCATTATAGGTTGGTCCTACACATGTGGCAACACCATTCAATATAGTTCCCATCATAGGATTTTTTGATATGTTAATTGGTCAACCATGGATTAGTTGGTCGTATTCCATTTGATTTACCACTCCCTACTTTGAAACCATCTACCAGTTTGTAGTCACCAATTTTAATTTTTCCACTAGTTTTCATTTTACCACCATTTTTAACTTCTCCTCTAATTTTATTTCCTATTCCACTTCAGATTCAGACATAGTTGAGGCATCCATCACGAGTATAGAGGGTTCATACACCTCTACAACTTTATGATTCTAGACAACTTCTAGGTACAATATTCACACCTAAAGTATTTTCATTGAGATCTTATGTATCTACACATAGATCACATGGTCAGAGAGCTTTACCTACTTCCATATGGGTCCATAAGATACCTACAATTGCATCTACTTCTTAGTATTACAAAGGTACCCCATGATTGGTTTTTACTTTAGATATTTTAGAACATTTATAACATATATAGCTTTCAGAGCCACAATCTTAGTATTTTTATCATGCTTCACAATCACACATGATTCCACTCCTTGATACAGGACACCATGATAGGGAGTCTCGCATGAAACTCATCAGGGAGTATCATTTCTTATTAGCATTGATTGTACATAATGTCTTATATTTGATTGTACATATTTTAAATATTCCAAAAATACAAAAATAATATAACATTTCAAAATCCAAAAACATTAAAAAATGTCAAAACATCAAAAACATTTTGATTGTATGCATCATACATGTTTTACATTGATAATATCATGCTAGGAATTACATTTGTTATTTCATGCTATTGTATGTCAATTTATCTAAATTACCATGCTTCACTTGATCTTCTTTGAGTATGTGTAGTGATATCTAGCTCGTTGACTACTTCACTCTACCCATTGAGGGGGTATCCTACATCTACATTTGAGACACACTTTGATATACATACCCACTAAGGGTATCTTCTACATGACTACACCATCCAATTTATGTCATTCATATGATACAAACTCCAAGTTATCATGTTGATGTACATTTCTTACTAGATTACATAAATTATTATATCAACATTTCACTAGTATCTAGCACTTGTGTATCTCTTAGCATATACCTAGTTTTATACTAAACTTGTCTTTCATACTTTCACTCTTGCTTTAATTAGTTAGATGTGATTCTATCTTTCCATTTATTTCATGCTTTCTCTTCTTACTTAGCATATCTTTTTGGATTGCATTTTTAGTTCATGCTTGTCACTTGTATGTACCTTGGGACATTTGATAATGTCCTTCTATTCTACTTATATGTGTGTCTTAGGACATTTTCCAATGTCCTTTGCCTATAATGCTCTATGTGATTGTGGATTCTACACCAACTTACTTGTTTTAACAATATGTGTATATGGCATTTGAACATGCCTTATATGTTTGTTTTCTAGTTTGAGTGACATGTGCCTATGTCCCTTGTTTACTTGGCCCCTTGGATACCCTTGTATGCATCTTTCTTATTATTTTGTGTTTTTGTTACTTGATTGATTTCGATTGCTTGTAATGCCATCATCCATATCATGCATTTTTCCTATTTTGTTAGATGTCATGATAGACATAATGTTCCATCCCTATAAATAACAAATAACACTTTCATTTAAATTTTAGTACATTGCACATGATATTACATTATTAAATCTATCTAGGCATGCTATTATTGATCTAACAATCTCTCAAATCAAACCATGATATAGCTTGAGATATCTTGTTGATTATCATTGATATAACATGTATATTTCTAGATTAACACACTTGCAAGGCTTCTTCTTCTAAGGTCAGTCATTATAGGGTACTTATTCATATCCTTAGAAGAGGGGGGAACAAACCAAGTTTTTTCTACAAAGATCAGGTCTCTAGTTGGTCAAAAAATCTAGTTTTAGAACTAGAACAACAATCAATCATCAAACCACTCAAAATAGATCATGAAAATAGTCAAGATTCTAGAATAATGATTAGTTTCAGCCTAGGACAATAGTTTTAAGGCTAGACTATAGCACTAGACACCAAGGTGTCCATTTTTGGCTCTCCTATCCAAATAGAAAAAAAACTAGGGTTTCTAAAAGTAGTCAAAAAGGTAGGTTTAGCTATAGTTTTGCACAATCAAACCAATTTAGATCAATAATTTTTAGTATAGTTTTATTAGAGAATCCAAACATAGGGGGAATAATGTGTGACATGATTGGTCCTCACTTCCAATTTTAGATATGGTAGCTAGTATAACTTCTAGAAAAAATCCATGTTTCAGACACTAGTGATTGGGGGCAGATTACATGACACTTTTGCTTCTTTTTTTTTAGTTTTTAGCATTACCCATGCATTCTTATAAATTATGTATCTTATTCCATCTATAGGTGGTTGGCATCATTTCAAAGTGGCTTTGATACAAGCCTAACCTCCACATTCCTGAGTACCTGAGTTTCCAAGTGGCTTCTACATAAGCCAAATTTTCAATTTTGGAGTGACTTTCATATAAGCCTAATCTCCATCTTTTCCAAGTTGTCCAACATTGGCCTAGTTTCTAGCACATATTCAGCTATCCATGCCACATTGTTAGATTTATATAACATTTATGGGCTTTAGGATCCATCTCATATGACATACACATTCATACATATTGATATCAGTTCATAGCTTCACTTCATGGGGAAACAATGGAGCTAAAGGGCCAGCCTTTGTATTCTTGAGCCACCTATTCAAAGGGACTAGACACATAGTCCAAATATCAACTATCACATACATGATAATCTAGCTTCACTTAGTAGGTGATGATGGAGCCAAAGGGCCAACCTTTGCATTTTTGAGCCATTTTTTGGGGAATTAAGCATGTAGCTCCGTTAATAATATAATTTTTGGTACATCATCATCCAAAACATCTAACATTACTCAACCTTACTCAGTATCATAATAGGTTTTATATTGGTTTGTGTACACAATGAGGTGTATTCATTACTTTATCTTCCTCTCTCTTACCTATCATTACACGTTCTTATTTTATATTGCATATAATAAGAATTGATCTACTCTTTATTTTCATTTTGTAGATTCACACTTACAAAATGTGTTTTCTATGCACTATCCAGCATTACTCAACATCACACAAGCTTCATGGGTTTCACCTTTGTAGGTAAGTTCAGGTACACTTTTTATTTTCCTTTATCCAAGTACTCACTTTGTTGCATCACTAAAATAAAAGGGGGGGGAATGTAGTCAGATAAAATGTAAAAATTGGTAACTTGAGCATGGCTAAAGACACCCAATCCTTAGTTCCATCTTGTTTACTCTCATGACCCTCTTAGGCTTATTTTCATTGATTCCCAATCATCCATGGCCTTCCATACTTGACCCCAACTAAGTTAGGACCCACTCTTTAAGACTAATCCATCCCATAGGTCTCATCTACTCAAGAAAATAGCACCAAAGTTAGACTATAGCATTGGACCCTAGGGTGTCCCCTTTTTAGTGCTCCTATAATCATAATTTGAGCCTAGATTACCAAATTTCCTCAATTCCTCTTGTTCATTATGTTAGCCTAGTCTATTTTCATCTAACCCATGACCAATAGATCCATATATAATCCCATTCAATTATCATTTGGAAAGGGTTGGAAAATATCATTCAAACAAGCAAGAATACAATAAATCTTCCCTATTCTCTACATACAACCAACCTATACACTTTCAATCTAATTTAAGTCCTTGCACCAATCCCTATTTATCTCAAGCATACTCAATTTTAGCATTTCTTGCATTTCATTCACTATTTCACTAAACACTCTTAAAGGGAGAACTACATATGGCTTGATCCCTCTTCTAAGTATTGGTATGTAGGTAGTGTGCCCACACACAGGGTGTAAAGAATGTCCAATGCATTTTACACACATTAACCCCTTTTCTCCATTTATTGAAGTTTCTTTCAATTACATAAAATACACAAGTACATGAAGAATCAGCTCTAGAAGGAGCTCTATTAATAGTGAGGACTTAAAAATTGGTACATAGGCTCACACTAAGCAGGTGAACAAAACCTAAAAAGATAAAATCCTCAAGACAATAGTGATAGAATAGGACTACAGTGCCAAAGCCAAGGGTGTCTAGTTTTGATGATCTTGTCCAATTAGAAAATGAAGACTAGGATCCTATTTATGATAGTGTCCCAACCTTGTACATAAATTTCTAGACCTTGTCTTAGTCAGAATAGTCCGAAATAAGCTATGTTTAATTTTCTCTCTCTTGATACTATTTTTAGAAAAGGTCTAATTGAAATCTAATTTCATAAATTAGTAGCTTTAATTATTAATATTATTTATTGATTTATCCTACTTAGACTTATTTATTAAATAAGGAGAAAACTCCATTATTCCCAAAAATAATAAATCAAACCCAATACCTATAGCTCATTCCTTGGATTATCTCATAAGTAATATTAAAAGGGTAGATCAAGTCTCCTAATTATTCTCAAAGCTTTCTCAGTGAATCTAACCCCATAGATGAATTTAGGATAGAGATATTAGATAAAACAACAAACACATTACATTTCCCCTCTCTTTTTTGTAGGTTTCTAACTCTCATAAAGACACCTAGGGTTTCCAAAGTAAAGAGGAGAAAAATAATGATTTTTGAATAGTAATATTAGAATCATAATATCTCAAGCATATCTATAGACATAGGTGTATAAGGTAGATTAGTTATACTTTTTTCAAATTCAACATGGACAAGTCTATAATCAATGGACATATTTAGCCTATTATGTTGTCTACGGAGCATGGTCCTATCTAAGAATTTTATTAGATATTATTCCTGATCAAGCCTTGTCAAAGTTCTAATTTTGTCTTATTTTCACTATCATATATCATTCACAATCAAATTCACATCTAACAAACACAATTGACCTGCACTACTATCTAGGGATTGTGAACTTGTTTAGAAGCATCTTTAGATTTTGTTCTTAATTTTGAGTAGTCATATCTATATCTTTTACTGATTTATATTTTCATATATCCAAAACACTCACCCATGAAATTGAATAAAGGTGATTTAAAACATAAAAGGCTCTAGTTGGTCACATACAAATCCAAATAGTATTTTGTATTAGACACTTATGTCTAGTTTAGATACTAAGATCAACACAATTATCTATATCCAATAGAAGCATTCGAGGTCATAGAATGCAATATTAAAGAATCTAATTTTTTTTATAGGATCTTTATCTAGTAAACTTCTATTTTATTATAGATTGGATCTACATGAACACATTAAACCAACTAAGTAATCTTGTTTCTAATTTATTACAATATCAATTAATAGTTTTACTTTATATTTTTGCCATATATAATATTTTAATACATAATATTATTTGTTTGAGTTTGAAAATTAATTTTCCTATTATAGATTTTTTTGTCACCCTTGTGCTTATTCATTTCTATATACTTAACCCTAGATATCCCCATATCAAACAAATTTAGGGTTAAACATATTAGAAACCTAAAAGATCTTTGATGAGATCCTCAAAACCATATTAAAAACCAAAAAATAAAAAATAATATATGACCAACTAGGTACATCTATTGATAATACTATTATATATTGGGACATCTCCATATACCCATAACTCTCCATTTGATCATCTCATCACTTCATACTTTTAATGGGGGAATAGGTTGTGTTCACACCATTATTTCACAAAATAAATCCTCTTATTGTTATATTATACATGGGAAACATTGGCCCCTCAAACCAATTATGATTTTCAATACCTATATAAATTCAAACTATGGTTACACTTTATTTGGTGACTTCTCAAAATTCAAACCTTACTGATCAAAATGTGCAAGATCTTATTCAAACTATAAAAAAATTTCTAGCTAAAGTTATAGATATTGAATAAAATTATATGAAGTCACCTTATGATATTGATTAAAAATAGGTGTTGTATAACCCTCTTGCACCTAAAATATATTTCCACCCCTTTCTAATTGCATTTTTTGCACCTAAGTTTAAGTTTTATAATGGCAATGGTGATTTTGAACAACAGCTTTGATCTTTCTATGTGGTATGCCTTGATTATGCCTCCAATGATAAATTTTTGATAAACTATTTCCAATGAGCCTCAAGGACTATTCTCTACGGTGGTTCTATGATTTACCAATCCAATCAGTAAAAGCATTCAAACCTCTTACGAATGAATTTTTGTAAGACTTATCTATCAACATTATTGAAAAGGTTTCATATCCCCAAATTACAAAGATCAAACAAGGAAATAATGAACTTATCAATGAATATGTCTTGAGGTACAATACAATGTTGGATAAAATGACCAATCTAATGGTAAAGATATTTAATACATATTCAAGTAAAGTTTGCTTTCCCCATTACATGAGTCAATTATGTTAAAAAAATTCAAATATTTTGATGACTTATGACATATTGTTCATGATCATGAAAATAAATTTATTTCATTGAAAAAACTTAAGTGTGTATCAAACACATTGACTACATCCAATACTAAGTTTACCATCAAACCAAATTATAAGGTAAAGCTTATAGAACCTAGAAAGGAAACAACTATTATGGTTAATGTAGTATCACAACAACCCAATTATATTATCTTATCTAATCCACTAAGGTGATAATTTTCATGCCTCCTAAGTCTCCAAATTACTACTTATGAATCTTGTGGAGTGTCACCTCATATTTTTCCCTCATATAAAGGCTGATATGAATCAACCTCTACCCAAAGGATATGATGTAAATGCTCTTTGTGACTATCACCAAGGCCTTGGAGATTTTATGAATATGTGTTTTACCTTGAAGCATAAGATCCAAGACCTCATCGATGACCAAAATTTTACATTTGATGATTCTCCAAAGGATTCAAGTTCATAACTTGGTGACCACTAGAATCAGAAGATATTTAACAACCCTTTGCAACACCATTATAAGAAGGACCCAGAAGTGTAAATGGCATATAATTCACATCCTCCTCCATCACATTATGGGAAAACATTAGATGGGATTATTGGTACTTATACACAATATAAACCTCCCATGGTTTAAATACCTTTTATTAATTTTGAGAATAGTGAGATTATGGATGATAACTCAAATCTTCATTCATTATTCATTTGAGCATACCTTGATCACCATCCTATACATAGTGTTATGATTGATAATGGTGATAGCGATAATGTTTTCACCATAACATTACTTACATGTTTGGGATATATACATGATGATTTACACTCTTTGACTAAAGTGGTTAGATCATTTGATGGGACCTCACAACAAGTCTTTGGCAAGATTGACTTCCCTATAGAGGTTCACCCAACATATATGGTCACTACATTATCAGTTATACCATACACAATATTATTTGATATGTTATTGGTATGACCTTAAATACATAAACTCTATGTAGTACCTTATAAATGCATGGGTGTGTTAAATACATTATTACCAATAAGGTAATTACAAATTTCAAAATTCCATATGAACATCCACTTGAACAAATGAAGTTTATACCCAGGTAATTAATTATCAAACCTACTAAGTTTAATCCTTCATGAAAGGGTAAGAAATTGGAAATCCTCTTTTTTTGGAGGCCAATAATTAAGATACCATTGCATCAAAGATACACATTGGATTCCATGTAATTCTCATCTACTAATACACAACATATTCAATTATCTAGAGCAACCAAATAAGTTATTATTTCTAATATTCCAAAAAAACCATAAAGCCCTCAATGATGGGTTATATGAACCTCCATTCCTTCTATTATTTTCTCATGACCATAGATTCATATTATACATATGTAAAACATCACAAATCCTATAGTACCAGATATTACACCTACACGTGCTTCTTGGCAATATCACTAGTTTCTTACACTAGGTTTTAAGTGGGGAGATACATATGATCATCCCTTGGATGAGATCATAGGATAATATTTTATTTTAAAATATTCCAAAAATACCAAAAAAATTAAAAATCCAAAAATATTCAACATGTTCATGTTTCATTAGCTCTTTGACATCTATGTTATTGATTCCTTGTTGGTAGATAACATATCATTTCTTCTTATATACACACATGTTTCACACATATTTTGATTGTGATATAGTCATACCTTGGCACATTATATATGCACATATGTATGTTAGGCTTTCCCTCTAATCACGTCATTAGTATGCTAGGAGAATCCACTTCTATGATCATGATACACCCAAGTTATATTATTTTATGATCACTTTCCATTATCATGTTTGAGCTTATGTACTTACACATGTCTTTATGCATGCTTAGATATTTCATAGTGTACTTGATATGTTATGTACCTAGATTTTTTTTGAACACATATCTAGGGAATAACACATGTAGACATTATTCTTGGATTATATAGCACCTCAATCTTGTACACTTGGAAAACTCAGATCTTGGTTGTTCCTCTCAATTTTGGACCTTTTCCACTTTTGTAAGTTTCACATTTAATTTATCTTTTTCCCCTTAGCCTATCTCTTAATATAAATATTCTTATGTTGATGACACATACATTTTATCTTTCCTAGAATGCTTAAAACTTGCTTATCTTATAGCTCTACAAGTTCTGAGTATGTACCTACTTTCCTACTCCCTGGACACTAGTGTCTGGGATAGACACTTGTATTGATGCTAGTGTCCTACTCCAACACAAGTGTCTAGTGCCCTAAATTCATCAAATTTTCAAATGAAATGTATCTTAATGGTCAGCCTAAGTGCTTTAATTTGAGTTACTTATATAAAAGGATTGATGTAAATATAAGATCAACCCTCATTCAAACCTCATCTATAAACTTCTTACCTACTCACTAAGGAACTTATAAAAGTCATTCAATCAAGCACTCAAGTGATCAAATCTTCCCTATTTTCTCTAATTTTCATATTAACCATAGGGACAAAACATACATAGGTCTGAAGTACTGAAGGAGTAGCCAAATATCTATATTCTCTAAGTTATAAGTTGGGTCACTATTTTACTTGATTTCAACATATTGCATGATTCACATGTAAACCAATAATAACATGAGAACTACATTAATTTGAGGCCTTATTAAAATTATTGGATATGTAGGCATTTCTCATTGACATAGGGTTATTTGGGGTCAACTCAACACTATATGATCACTAACCCATTTACCCTAGGGTCACTATGAAGATGAAGAACTAGGGTTTCATAATTTCAAAAGGAGTGATATTCCATGACCCATATCTAAATACACTAGATCAAAAGTGATGAAAAACCTAGAAGTATCCAAGTAGTCTCATCCTTTTCCAATGGGTATTATATACAAGACACCTAAATTAGGTTCAAATAGTATTATCAATGTAACCATCCCAGGCTAATGTTAGTATTTATGATTTCAAAGACACTCAATCTAAAATTTGATGACTATTCTAAAATCCTCTTCCAATCTACTTTTTGCCTCTAGATATAGAACTACATTAGCATTAAAACAAGCTAAGTATTTCATTTATTTATCATTTTCATATCTATCATAGTTGCACTTATTATTTTCATCCTATCTTAGTTTAATAGATTTAATACATGTTTATATTTGAGTTTAGCACCCAATTATCCTATTATAAATATGATCATGACCCTTTTTCATTATCATTTATATCTTTTTAACCCTATCTACCCAAGTAGGATCATTATCTAGATTTAGTGTTAAATATTTGGTGAACCCAACCTCTGTGTTTTCATGTGCAAACCATATTTGGCATAAGGTTTCCTTTTTTCTAATGTATAATGTCATACTTATTCAATTATGGTTTTTTATTATCATGATTGATTGATCTTTTGAATTTTTTTCTCTTTCTTCTCCTATTCTAATATCAATTTTAATAACATTTCAAATGGCTCAAAATTCACTTATTATTCCTAACCCTAAGGAGGTTAATAGAATTCATCCCTCTAACCAGGTCCATGTTATTACTCATTTAAGGAAAAAGGTGGATTATTCTATTATGCCAAAAGAGGGTAATCATAAAACCCTTTGCACATCCATTTAAGATACATATATACATGTTTAATCTGATATATTTAGGATTTGTGCTTTTGAAACTCTCAAATAATAAATAAATACTATGACCAAGTTAATGCATGAGTTATAAAATAAAAATGAATTTATAAATTCAAAAATCACTTTATTGAAAAATCAGGTTTCGCATACAAAGAATCCATAATATGCTATTGTGAACCATGTGTTTTCATCTTTGTATACCAATTATGTGCTTAAGAATAATCAATATTGGAATCCAAAACCAAATTCATCTAATGATAATGATTTTAAAAGTGACCAAAATCCTATTAAGAGGTCAAGTGAGATTCTAAGGGAGATGCTTATAAATAATTTTATCGATCTACCTCCTTTATGTCCCTTGAAAAAATGCAAATACTACTATGTATATCATATAATTAATGGTCACCATACAAATTATTATTTTTCATTAAAAATAAATATACAAAATAAAACTTTTCCTAAAGCAAAGGTGCCAAATGAACAAAAAAGGGTACCAAAAGATCCTCGAAAACAAAAGGATAAACCTTTACCAAATCTAACTCAAGATTCAATTGATATATCATTAAAGGTGGAGGAGCCTTCACATGATATGCAAGCTTATAATGTTCTAATTTATATGAAATACATATTGAATATTCCAAATAATGATCTAAAGCAATAAATTTTACAAGAACAATCCCAAATGGTAATGTTATAAAAATATCAAAATACATATTTTTATAATGAGCAAGAGAATATGTACATTGTTTTTCTTGTTTATATCCCACAAGTTGCCAATGATAAAAATAAACAAGAAAAATCCATTTCCAAGAAATAAGATCCAACCTATGGTGTGATTGGTTTTTCATACATGTAACTCAAATTTTCAAATCATTTATTCAAAAGACATTTATTCAATATAAATAAAAAGGTCTTCAAATTATTCTTTAATACTAGTTACATATATGATCCTAATGATGGTACAACTTGGAATGACCCTTATAAGCCTTGATGTAATCACATTTTTCTATGTGATTCAATGTTATATTTACCTAAACATGTTCTTTCTATATGCTACACGGTTTCATTCATAGATTATACAATTATCTTATCATTTTGAGGTGAGGTAACTAGTGGTTCTATTTTTCCATCACCTCAAAAGGGGGGGGGGGGGGAATATTAGTGGGGGAATGTCATGTATAGATGTTATTCACATTTGGAATAATTTTAGATTCAATGTGGGTGTGATTCCAACACCAAGTTATAAGTATCATTGGGTTTTATGATTGAGCTAATCTCAACTTCCAAGTGGAAACTCACCTTTTCTCCAAGGTTGGGGGCATGTGCCTTCTAATCTCTCTCTATCTCTATTTCCTTATACATATGCACTTTCTATATGTATATGTGTGTGTGTGTGTGTCTTAATCTCAATTTTAGAGCCTTATAATGATACATCTTTCAAATCAACTTGCCAATAGGTAAGGAAGTTACATTGATACATAGGTATAATCATAAACCTTACTCCTTTAATATCAATTTTTTCAAATACTTTCAATTCCAAATTATATGAAATAATTATGTACTGTAACATGCTCTTTGTTACATGTCAATCACCAATAAATCACTCAAGTTGGACTCAAGAAAAGGTGAGTGTTATACACATCTAAGTACGTATTCCATTCCTTTAAATTAGAAATTATATAACTAGATTAAAAGGGGGGAATGTAGACACTATTTATGGATTACATAGCACCTCGGTCTTGTACACTTGGAAAACTTAGACCTTGTTTTTCCCTCTCAATTTTAGACCTTTACCACTTTTAAAAGTCTTGCATCTACTCTATCTTATGCCCATTAGCCTATCCATTAGTCCTAAAAGTCTTATGTTGATGACTTAGACCTTCTACCTTTCCCAAAATTCTTAAAATATGCTTATCTTCCACCTCTCCAAGTTTTTAGTCTTTACCTACTTTCCTACTCCCTAGAAACTAGCATCTAGGGTAAACACTTATGTCGATGCTTGTGTCTTACTCTAATACAAGTGTCTAGTACCCTAAATTCATGTATCATAATGGTCATCCTACGTGATTTCATGTGTTACTTCTCCAAAGGGATTGACATAAATACAAGATCAACCCTCATTCAAACCTCACCTATAAACTTCTTACCTACTCAATAGGAAAATTATAAAAGGCATTCAATCAAGCACTCAAGTGAGAAAAGTTTCCCTATTTTCTCTTATTTACATTTCATCTATAGAGACAACACATACACAAGTATAAAGTACTAAATGAGCATCCTAAGAGCTATATTTTACAAATTACAAGCTAGGTCATCATTTCACTTGCTTTTCACATATTGCATGATTCACATATAATCCAATACCTAAGAGAAAACTACATTACTCTAAGTCCCTCTTAAAAGTATTGGCCATGTAGGTTGTGCTCATTGATAAATGGGTCTTCGAGGTCAGCTCGACAACTTATGCCCACTAACCTATTTTTACTTGGGGCCATTATGAAGATGAAGAACTATGGTTTTACAAATTCATGAGTGATAATCCATGACCTAGATCTGAATTCACCAGAGTGAAGGTGAATACAAACTTATAAACATCTAGGTGGTCACATCATTTTCTAGCATATATTCCATACAAAACACCTATGTCAAGTTTAGATAGTAGCATCAATGCAACCATCCCAGGTTAATTTTAGTATCCATGGATCTAGAGGCATTCCATCCAAAATTTGATGACTATTTTAGAACCCTCTTCCAGTCTAATTTCTACTTGTTCTATATCCATAATTTCATTAGCATTAGGACAATCTAAGTATATCACTTATTTGTCATTTCTATATCTGGCATAGTTTTACTTACTATTTTTATCCTATCTTAGTTTAATAAATTTAGTATATGTTTATATCTAAGTTTATCACCTAATTGACCTATTGTAGATATGATAATCACTCTTATGCATTGTCATTTCTATATTCTTAACCCTATCTACATAAATAAGATCCTTATCCAAATTTAGGGTTAAATAGTATGATATGCTTATGATGGTTGCTTATGATTCCATATTTTCTTTTTTAACATTTCCTTGAGTGTGTTACTTGATTTTTATTTTCTTTCATCCTATAGCTTGTTTGAACATTTAAATATGTTCCATTTATTGTGGCCTTCGTGCCTTTATTTACCTATTGTGACATTTTAACATTGCATAGTTTGTTGCATTTAGACATTTGAAGATGTCATAATATACTTTGTGAACATTTGACTAGGTCATGTCCTTTCGATTGTGTGATATTTGAACATACCATTTGTATGAGGTCTCCTTGGACCATTAACTTTTATTTTGATTTTGAGTATTTTTGTGTGTGTCCTTGATTACTTGTTGAGCTCATATTATTACTCTCTAGACATTTCCATGATTTACATCATGCATATTAGGATTTGATGTGATCACATACTATGTATCCCATTCTTATATCTACCTAGACATGTTAATCTTATATGCTACATGATCCATACATAGTTTATGTAGCTATCTTATCCTTTTGAGGTAAGGTAACTACTAGTTTTTACTTCCCTCACCTCAAAAAGGGGGAATACCAATGGGAGCATGTTATAGAGGCATGGCTTCCACATTTTCATAGTTTTAAATTACATTGGGGGCATGTTTAGGAAACATGTTCTTCACACTTACATCAGTTCTCAGATTCTCTAGATTTATTAGGGGCATGTCATGGGAACATGTCCTCCACACTTACAAAAAATTTCAAATTTGTCCAAATTTAACAATTATATGAATTAGATACCCATATGAATTAGATACCCATTTATGGCAACATTCTATACATTGGTACCATTATTATATCCAAGTTTTAACTTGATACTATACGAGGTCCATAATTTTGTAATTTTAGGTGCCCTTTGCATATGTCATGCAAAGGAAACATACAATTATAAAATAAAATTAGCTTATATATTTCAAATACTACTATGGACTGTTATCATACCCAGGATGGACTTTTACAAACTTTTATTTAGTCAATCTATTGCAGTAGTTGGTTCACCTTTTAGCAAAGTTAAGGTGATTAAATCACTCAATCTTACCAAGTTTATAAGTTAGAATTAATTAAATCATTTAAATTCACCATATTTATAGGATGGATTGATTAAATCATCCACCCTCACTATATATAGAGTGTGATTTGATTGGATCCCTCACACTCACTAAGTTATAAGTATGATTGGGTTGCATGATTTAGATAAGCTCAATGGCTAGTGGCAACTCACCATTTTTGACAAGGTTGGGGGCATGTTATCCTATTTTATATATATATATATATATATATATATATATATATATATATATATATATATATATATATATATATATATATGAAGGTTCAAAATTGTCCTATGTCAGCTTTAAGGCTTCATAATGAAGCATTCTTCAAATCAAATTGATAAAAGGCAAGACAGTTGCACTAACACATAGGTGTACTCCTAAATTTGCTCTCTTTACTTTCAATCATTCAAAATTCCATAAATTTTAGATTATATGAATTGATTATATACCATAACATGCTCTTGGTTTCAGATTAGTCACAAGCAAAGCACTCAAGTTGAGATCATGCAAAGATAAGGTGTGTTATACACACCTAGGTATGCATTTATTTTCCTTTAAAATAATAATTTAATTAATAAATTAAAGGGGGGAAATTATAGATATTAGATTTTACTTATATATCACATTGATCTTGTAAATACCTATCATGGTTATACCCTTTAGTTCTAATACCTTCCCATTATCGAAAGGATCATGTTCAATGTCTCTTTATGCCAAAATTGCTTATCTCTTAGTCTGACCATGTATTATTATGATGACCAAGCCTTCTATATTATGCAAAAAATTTAAAACCTTATTATTATCCTTATCTACCATATTTGGACTTGTACTTTTTTTCTAGCTTCTTAAACACTCTTATCCTGCTAGAATCCTATGTCGATGCAGGTGTCACTTTTCCAACTAAGTGTCATATGCCAAAAAGTCATTCAATTTACAAATGAAACATTTCCTAAAGGTTGGGCTAAAATATTTAGTGTGAGATATTTTCAAAATGGATTGGTATATATACAAGATCAACCCTCATTTATTCCTCACATAAAAAATATTGGGAAATCATAAGGAAACTTACCAAGAAGTACTCAATCAAGCATTCAAGTGATCAAACCTACCCCATTTGTCCTTATTTCCATATCAGTCATAGGAGTAGTATCCCTATAGGTTTGAAGTACTAAAGTAATAACCTATTATCCAAATTTTTCAAGTTACAAGCTAGTTTATCATATGTACTTGTGTATCACACATTGCATCCTTATGCATACATAAGTTAATATATAGGGGATCACTACATAAGTCTAAGGCCCTCTTTGGATATATAGTTAGTATCCCTTAATAGATATGTATTTAGGGAAAATTGACACTATGTAACCACTAATCCATTTGTCCCATATTCACTCTAAGGGTGAGGAATCTAAGGTTTGATCATTTGACAAAGAGTGATAACATGTGCACCAAATCTATATACATCATAATAAAGATGATGAAAAACCCAAAAGGATCTAGTTGGTTACATCCAGATCTAGTTAATATTATATATAGGACACCTACATATAATTTAGACAATAGTGTTAATGTAATTATCCATATATGATTCAAGCATCTTAGGCCATAAAGTGCAAAATTCTAGAATCTTACGACTATTCTATGATCTTGATCTAGCCCACTTCTAAATTGTTTTAGACTAGATCTACATACACATAGTAAACCAAGTAATCTTATTTCTAATTTATTATAATATCAATTAATAGTTGTACTTTTTATTTTTGGTATATCTCAGTATTTAAATTCATAATATTGTTTATTTGAGTTTGTAAATCAATTAACTTGTTATAGATCTAGTTATCACCCTTGTGATTATTCATTTTTATATACTTAATGCTATATATCCCCATAGAAAAAAAATTTAGGGTTAAACACATATATGGATTATGTAGATTAGTCATGCTTATTCTATGCATGATTGATTTTGTTGTTTTTTACTTGTTTAACTTTATTTATCTAGGAAATTAATTTTTTTTAATGTGTGACATTAAATTGTCCATTGCGTATGGGATATTATATTATCATTTTGCTTATGTGACATTAAATTATTCATTATGTGTGACACTTAGACATTGTTCATTATGCATGGATAAATCTAGGATTGTCTATTAAGCTTGTTGAGTTTGTTGAGCTTATTGGTGTCATGATATACATAACATACTTTACTTCTTGTTTATAGTGCCATAATTCATATCATGCACTTTCTCTACATATTTATTACTAATTTTATGGAAAATCATTGTTATGTTCACTATTCACCATGTTGTTCATTGATATATTTGTCTTGACATGAAACTTATATGCTAAAGATACATGTATCATATATACTTAAATATTTTACTATTATTATGATGACATATTGTCCATGTGTTATTATACAATTATGCTTAGATTACATCTTTTCTATATAACATGATACCTTTAACTACTATCTTATGAGATAAGTAATCTCTGGGCTCCATTCATCACCTAAGGGAATCATAAACAATATATTATCTTAGAGACTAAGCTTTCACATATACAAAAAAAATAGATTTTTGGGCACATATCAATTCAAAATGATACAAGTTTATGCATATGTTACAAATTTTTACTCATATTATGACATATTTGACTCATAGTGGGGCCATATGCATGGAATATGTCACATATTATCACAAGATTATGAGATATTTCATATATTTTAATGAGATATCACAAAAATTATAGATTTAGCTTCCAGAGGTTATTATAGAAAGATTATATGTTCATAGTTTTCACAAATATCATGATATAATAACACATGTTATATGAATTAGGTTACTCATATCACCAAATGGAATGACAAATCATATCATTCTCTTTTAAGTGTTACTCATATTTATTCCATAAATTAACTATACTCAAAAATTATACTTAGATTGAATCATGTATCTATATGCAATGGATGATTTATAAATTTATACTCAGACTCTTAGACTTTACTCAATCATTACTCATATCTATTGGAACCCTTAGTGGATTCCTTTTATTTAGATATTAGAGTTGTGTGAGGTTTAAGTCATACATAAATTCTAAGTACTTACTCATTTCAAATAAGGGTTGGGGCATATTCAACTCAACCCATGTTCTTACTCAAGCACTACTTAGACATCTCTATGGGGAAATATAACCTCACTCTCCATTGTCTTTTAAAAGACAAGTTTAGTTTGCATAAAAATGTGTATTCATTCCTTTTTTATAGTTTATTTTCACACATTTTGAATGTTTTTACTTTTTATTTTTACATCATAAGTAAGGACTAATTTATACATGTTTTATTTTAGGTTGGAGTGACCTGCATAAATTAAACTTCCAAATAACATAGTGTGTTATATACACTCAGATATACTTTTATCCTTTTACTCTAATAAATTATATTTACTAGAATAAAAAGGGCAATAGTATACACTTATCTTTGGTATTAGGCAATTAAAAATGTGTAATTTAACCAAACCTTAACCCACTTAACTTATGCTCATAAACATGACTTGTATTTTCCATTCCTCTATCCATTTACCTATATACATGTTTAAACCCTCAAAATGTCATTACTACTTCATAGGAATTTCCAAGTATTTTACTCAAATTACTTTATATCATTCCAAGACTATCTCCTGGCCTAAGACCAATTATTCTTTTTTGGGGGGATAGGTTTGTGCGATGTATATATATCTAATACTATATAATTGTCCACTCATAGTATACTCATCCTTGCACCTTTTAACATCTAGTTTCTAAAATTTAAAATGTACATAAGGGTCAACTTTCACATTTTTCAAGTTGATCAAAGGAAATTAACCAAAAGGGTTCCTATATAAATAGATCAAGTTTAAGCATTTAGGGATTTATACTTCTAGATACACATAGATAGAAACTTATAAAAATCTTCCAAATCTCAAATCCCTTAGAGGAGAAATACCTAAACTAAGTTTAAATCCTTATTTTAAAGGTCAAACCATAAGTGGTTAAGTGTTCAAACATAGATTTAAGATTGTATTTGTATTAGTATTACACAAAATTTCACACACTAAACTAGGTGGGAGAACTACATGTGGTTTGATTATCTCCTTGGAGTATTAGATATGTAGACAACACTTAGTCACATTGGGATGGCTAAGATTAGCTCAACCAATCCCTTTCTCCTATTATCCTAGTTCATATATGTCTTACAATGCAAAACTAGGGTTTATAGTAAGGAAAAGGAAAATAAATCCATTTGCACAGATTCATGGGCATCCAAACCTACATGAATACATATAATATATAGGCACAACATGTGGTACTATTAAATGCTAAATTTTTCACAAAGGACATATCCACACTCAAAATATAATATTAAATTTGTGGACCTATGTAAACTCTCTATTGGATTATTCCAATGCATTTCAAATGACTATACCTCTCTTATAGATGTGCATTCATCTAAAACAATCTAAGTACATTCTTATTTAGTGATTTTTCATAAATAGTAAGGTACTATATTTAGAAAGTAGTAATCATATTTGTGTAATTATTGTATATCTTAAGCAATCTAATTCATTCAATAGTTTTATCACATTAGGGTCACATTAATCTAAAAATAGATAAAACAATAATGTATTGTTGTACTATAATTATAGTTTGTTATGTTGACATATATAATGTATCTATGTTGGTTGAGTATAAATTATATGACATAAATTTAATTATATTTGAATTCAAATTATATTATCTAGTAGTGATGAATAATATTAAAATATATTTTTATTTTTAGCTTGCATCCTTATTGTAACATAAGAACAAAGATTATTAGAAATCCAAATAAAATGGAAACTAATTAAATCTATTATAGTGTAATTCAAATGAGCTATCTAAAAATAAAGTAAAGAAGGGAGGATTAAAATGCCAAATAATGTACATTCACTTACACTTTCATAGTTTGAATTTCATTTAGATTGATTGGTTATTATTGTTAAAAAGGATTGATTAAGGTGCATCAATGATTCGACAATGCTCTTCCTTGTAATGTTGATGTTTGATTGATTAGATTCATGAGTTTAAGCTTCAATTAATAGTATTTGGATGACACTTTGTGGTATAATTCAAGATTAGTGGAATCAAGGTGAATGGATCCATTTATAGATATGGTTTGATTAATGAGAGCCATTGATCTTGGTTGGATATCAATGTGGAGGATGATTAAATTGATGGGAGATTATTAAATTGTTTAGTGGGAGTCTTAGGAATGGGAAATAGGTGGGGACATTAGACTCATAGAGGATTATATGGGATTATTAAATTTGATAGTGGAGGTTAGTGGGATTTGAGGTGGATTATTATATTTGGAGAGAGAAATATTGGGATTATAAAATTTACGTGATGGTGGATAGGTGGAGACTATGACCTCATTGAAATTTGTAAATAAGGATCTTTGGATTATAAAATTTAGATGATGGGGGATAGGAAGAGCCTATGGAATCATCAAAATTTGGAAATAAGGATCTTTGGATTATAAAATTTAGATGATGGGGCACATACAAAGCCTATGGCATCATTAAAATTTGGAAAGTGGAAGGGGGTGGAAGATGATGTCATGATGTGGGGATTATTTAATTTTTGGATTTTGATAATTATGGATATTCAAAATCCATGGAATTAGGGAAAGATAAGTTTATTAATTTGGAGTAATTAACTAATGAAATAAGATGTGAATTTTATGAGATTTGAGGTGGTTTATAGAATAAATGAATTAACTAGCTAGGAGTGATGAATAATGAAGACTAGATATGTTAGCATGAATAGAAGATTTATTAGTTAAAATTGTCAGAAAGTGTCCAATTTTAAGTGTCTACATTTTACTCCTCTTTGAGAATTCATTGCAAGACATGATAAATGGAGTAATGAATTTTTAATGAAATAATTAGTCAATAAAGGTGGTTAAAAAAATTAGATGAGGATGATGAAATAATGTCATGGATGATTCCCCCTCAAGAGGACATGTAAGGGTGAAGGATACAGATAGGCTCTTAGAAAATAGATAAATAATCTAAATGGAAGAATTAATGGGTCGGTGATGAAGAAAGAGGCGTTGGGATGTAGAATGTGATGATGAAATTATTCCATTGATGCATTTAACCCACTTGAGCTAATGTTTGCATGTTTTTATTTTAGTGGTTGATAAACTAAATTTCCCCAACCATGGTGGATTTAGGAAGGATACATCCCAAGATAAGCCACATATTTTGATTTTCCCTAAGAAAGGTGGATTGGGGAATGACCATTCCTAATGATAGTGTTGTAATATTAGATGCATAATTGATTAATTAATTTACAATCATAGATTAAGGTTTTAACCTATTTCACATATTAAATATAATATTAGGAGAATTGGAATGGGAAGGAATAATTTCCAAGATTACCTTATAAACCCCATGTAACTAAATGTATCCTACATATTCCAAATGGGCCTCAACCCAAATACAGTTCTCCCTTTAGGGAGGTATGATTATGTATGTATGATAATAACTTAGGGATGAAATTAACTCACTTGAGTTAATGCTTGTTTGCTTTGATTTTTTGATGTGGTGAATTAATTTTCCATAAGCAGGGTGGATTCAAGATAAGTTGTAGACTCTGATGCACCCCAAGCAAGATGAAAGATGTGAGTTTGGATTACAAGCATTGGTTTTGGAGTTAAGTGATTACAATCAATTATTAGAGATGTGCCATGATCTATGGATCAATGAATGCACAAATTAAGTGATCACACAAATTAAGTAAGTGCACACCATAAAAAATTTGAAAGTAAATGAAATCAACACAAAAAATATTGAAAAAAGGGTTGAAATCAAAATACAAATACTCCATATGATATCTCATCTTTCATATACATGGCTACGTGAATAAGTACATATATAGGCTGAAGATAGGTGTAACCCAACCACACCATGCATGTGGGACTAACTTCCCCAAAAATAGGTGGAATAAATACATCAATAAAACATCCTTGTACATATGGGATAAACTTCCCTAATATACTTTAAAAGCACACACCTAAAAAAGATAAACAGAAGTGTAGGAAAGCCCTACACACCAACACCCCCCTTAAGCATAGTTTAGGTGGGTAGAAGAAATGGGTAATAAAAACAAGACCTGATGGGGTACCCAAGTACATAATAACTCTTATAAAATGGATAAAATGAGAAAAATTATAAGAAAAACTCCCCCCAATAGAGATAAAAAATAATAAATGAATAAAAACACCCACTAGAAGATATTGAAGCTTCTTATAGTAGAGCTCACAAAATGACTAAAATTGATGATGAGATCATGTACTTGAAGATTGAAGAATATCCATCTAGATCTAATAATGTTTCTTCCCTTTATAAGAGGAAGAACATGATGAGTGTACTGAAAGTCTATCCATTCCATAATAGAAGATAATGGCAACAATATAAATATCATGCACAAGGAATATATGTAATGCCACTAAAGTGAATCTGTCAAACAAATGGCAAGGAACATTCACTAAAAGAATGTCCATGTGAAGAGTAAAACATGGTTCAACAACTCTCTAAACTAAAGAAGAGATTATAGATGAAGCATGCAGATCCATAAAATGAATATCCATATTAAGAGATCTATTGTCAAAGCTCTCACTAAGTATACTCTCACTAAAAACAATAGAGTCCTCTAAAGTACAAATATGTGATGGATTTATAAGAGTGTTTTAACATTTTAGGACTTATTTATTATATAAATACAATGTTGGTTAAAGCATTGAGTATAGTAAATCAAGGTAAAGATATGAATAAATACAACCACTAATTTATCACATAATTGACTAATTTTGACCTTTCTAAAAATGGTGATAAATAGTGAATATAAGAACTTAGCTAGAAAACAATTGAGATGAATGATATAGAGGCTAAAACTAAGGTGGAGTGTGGTCTTAGTGTCAAAAATAAGATGCAAGTGTCAGAATCCTTCTTGGATAGTATCACCCTAACTAGATAGTAGCTCCATCTAGTGCTAGTGTCCTCCTTTGGCACTTATGTCCTTTGTTTAAATGATTTTTGGGTTTTTTAGATTAGTTATTATTATATCATTAGTCCAAATTTTAGGTCCATCCAATCAATAATTTTTATTGTATCTCTATTTTCCTTCCAAAATCCTATGTTTTCATACTTGTAATGATTTGAATGAACACCATGAAAAAAAGGGGTTAGTGGGTCTTATATGTTGGATGTGTGATCCATACCCCTATGTCGGATTGTTTCCTACATATCAATACTCTGAGTAGGGGTCACACCCGATTTAGTTTCCCCCCCCTAAGTGCTTCGTGCAAGTGTAAGTGAATGCTAGTATGAGTGTTAGCTTGAGTGCTTTTGATTAGAGCTTTAGACTATAAATCTAAGTATGCTAAACTTGGGATGGTTTTATACAAAAATAAGGTATAATAGGGATTAATAACCTTGATTATGTACAACTTATTCTATGTTTATATGTGTAATTTTCATTTGATTTCCATCTAGTGATTAAAAGGCTAAAAGTCATGTATTTATATTGTTATGGTGCTTATGTGGGTACTAAAATAGGTCTAGGCCAACCCTAAGAGGTATAAGATTTTAAAAGATATCTATTTGTGAAAATAAGAGTGAAAGAAAAGTAGCACCATTATTGGGACATTAATTCCATGTGGTGCTACTATCCCTATTATGGTACTAGTGTCCAAGTGGTAGAACACTAGGCACGAAGGGATAGGATATAAGAGTGAATATTTGGGACTACTTTAGGGATGACTAGGGATGTATGTGGCCCACATGAAGGCTATATAAGTGTGAAAATAGGCTCTAAAATAGGTCTAGGGCTAAGCTAGGGATATGTGGTCTCAAATAACACTCTTAGATCTCAAGTGTCACTTTTAGGTGATTACATTTCCCCCCCCCCACTTAATTCCAGAAATGCAGCAAAGCAAAATGACTAGGACAAAGGAAAAAGAATCATACCTAGTCTTATCTAAGAGGTGGAACCCATGAAGCTATGTCTAAGTATGTGAATCATGATCTAATGCATGTCCTATAAGTGAAACATGCATAGATTATTCCTTACTTAAGAGATATCAAAATCAAAGATAAAACTACATAAAGAAGTAAAATTGAGTAAAGGGATAAGAAAGAAGAAATAAATGAATACACCTCATTGATTACATGAACCAATGTATAAAATTGGTGATAACCTATGTGTGTATGTATATAATGATTGATCAATGAATAGCTTGGACTGAGCTAATGGCTTGATCAATCCTCATGCGTGGGTGGCTCAAGAACTAAATCCAATTTTGAATCCATCATTTCCCACCCCTGCTTGGTGGATCATAACCTATGAATAACTTGGATTAGACTAATGGTGTGTCTAACCCTCTCATGTAGGTGGCTCAAAAAATCAAGTAGGCTATGACTCCATCATTGCCTACCTATGTGTAGTAGATGCATCTAAAATTGAAACTATGTGATGTAACTCAAAATATCTAACAAGAGATATATAATTAGAAATGTTAGCTTTGTAGCCATTTAGGTATATTAGGTAGCTCTGAGCCACTCAAGAATACCAACCATTATAAATGGATTAAGTCATGAAAGTGGTGTGTAACCTAGAATATGATGTCAAACGTATATAACGTAGAGAATGACATGGAGTTTATCATTCCATCTAATCAACTGATTTGTAAGTGAGCATATGAAAATAATGTGTCATGCACATGCTCCCAAATTTTATATCTGAGCATATAGATTCTAGATTGATTTGTAATAATACATATCTATCTAAACTAAAAATGGCAATGGTCATGTCACACATGATACCCCCAATCTAAACAAACTAGTATGAATATAAGCCAAACTGATTTAAAATTGGTAAATCTATATCTAAACTTGTGTAAAACTAGACCATACCTATTATATTTTTCTATCTAATCTAGATTGAGAAAAAAATAAAGAAATCAATGATAGAGCAACCAATGATTCAAAATTTGAGAATAGCACTAATATGTTGAATAAATTATTAGAAAATCAAAGATCAATCTTAGATAAGATAGGTATTGTTTTGAAAAAGAGAAAGGGGAGGCCACTACTTTCATAGATAACGAAAAAAGAAAGAGCTATGTTGAAGCTCTTACAAAACAAGAAATAAAAAGGGAATAAGTTAAAAATACAGAGGACATTTCAAACAAAGAAGGCTAGAGGGAACAAAGCTAAAAAAGGCAATCAGATCAGAGATACACAAATATGTATTATTTTTATGGTTACTATTTTTATTGTAATGGATATGGTCATAAGAAAATAGAATGCTAAAAAAGGGCTAAAAATTTTAGAAATAAGGAGAAGGAAAGTCATGCAGAGTCAAGTAGAAGCCACAACTCTTTTACTTCTCTATCAAGTTTTAGTGAAGAATCCATAATATGTTACAAGTGCAACAAATTTGGACACATATCCTAGTACTGTAAAAGTGTGTTTGATTCAATCAAGAAGGACCAGATTTTTAAGGCTCCATTCATCAATAAGAAAGTTTAGATAGGTTCATGGCAGAAGAAACAACCTAAAAAATCTATGTTGGTATAGATAGCTTTGGATATAAGAAATGAATAAAATTCATGGTTCATTGATAGTGGATGTTCGAGGCACATGACAGGATACAAAATCAAGTTCATAACCTTAAAGAAGGTCAATGGTGGCATAGTGAAATTTAGAGATAATACTACTACCAGAATTACTGAAAAAGGTACACTAAGTTTGGATAATGATAGAACTAAAATTGAAAATGTTTTGTTTGTATAAGGTATTAAGCATAATATTTTGAGTGTAAGTCAAATATGTGATCAGGGACACACTAAATTTTTATGTAGAAGGTTATGAAATTAGGAGAAAAGATTTAGATGTGTTGATTATAGATGCTCAGAGAATAGGTAATAATTTGTATATGTTATGAGACATCAAAGGTAAATGATGTTATTTGAGTCAGATTGAAGAAATTTGGCTATGGCACAGGAGAATGGGACACATAAATTTTGACAAATTATCAACATCAGCAATAATCAAGTAGTCAAAAATCTTTCAAATATTACAAAGCCATTCAACACGCTTTGTAAACCTTGTTAGCATGGGAAGCAAGCTAGAAGGTGGTTCAAAACAAAAGAGTACTCAACCACTTAGATGTTAGATCTTGTTCACATTGATCTATGTGGACCTATGAGATCTAAAAGTACTCAAGGTGAGAAATATTTCATGTTGCTTATTGATTATTTTTCATGTATGACTTGGGTAATGTTTTTAAATAAAAAATCACAAGCTTTTAGACATTTCAAAACATTCAAAGCATTAGTTGAGAATGAAACCAATTTGAATATTAAGTGTATAATATCATATCAATGAGTAAAATTCATGTCAGATCATTTTATTGAGTTTTGTGAAGACCATGGAATAAATAGACATTATTCAATAGCTAGAACTCCACAATAAAATGGCGTAGTTGAGTAGAGAAATAGAATAGTTCATGAGATGGCAAGGACAATGCCAAATGAATCCAAAATAATAGATAAATATTGGAGAGAGATAGTTGCTACAATAATGCATATTTATAATAGATCATTATTGAGATTCAATAGTGACAAGACTCCTTATGAGCTATGAAAAGACAAACTAATAATAGTTGATTATTTTAGAGTTTTTGGAAATAGATGCTTCATAAAGAGAACTGATGAAAAATTTGGGAAGTTTGAATCCAGAGTAGATGAAGGTATATTTCTTGGGTGTTCTTGTAAAAGTAAATCTTATAAATGTTATAACAAAATAATTAAGAAAATTGTTGAAAGTGCAAGAGTCAGGATAAAAGAAGATGAAACACAAAGAATCAGTGATCCAGTAGACATTCTTGAAATCATTGAAGAGGAAGATTTTGAAGAATCATATGAAGATGAGAAGGATAAAAAAGGCACCAAAACTCCATCCAAATATGTTTGGAGAAATCATAATTAAAGTGACATCATTGGGGACATAAATGAAGGAATTCACACTAGAATAAAGATGGTAAGTGAATTTGAGCAAGTTAATTTCTCTTTGTTATCCAAAATTTAGCCTAGAAAGTTTTTAGAAGATAGACATGATAAGCATTAGGTTAATGCTATGGATGAAGAATTAAATTAAATAGAAAAGAATGATACTTGGGAATTAGTGTCTAGATCAAAAGACCATAATGTGATAGGAAAAAAATGGGTTTATAGAAATAAGCTGAATGAAAATGGAGAAGTGACCAGGAATAAAGTAAGATTAATATGTAAAGGATATGCTCAAATTGAGGGAATAGATTTTAAAGAAACTTTTTCACCAGTGGCAAGGTTAGAATCTATTAGAATGTTTCTTGCATATGTAGTGTTTAAAAATTTTAGAGTGTTTCAAATGGATGTCAAATTTACCTTCCTAAATGGGAATCTAGAAGAAGAGGTCTACATTGAGTAGCTTGAGGGATTTATTCTCTTAAATATTAGTAGCCATGTATGCAAATTGAAGAAAGAATTGTATGGATTGAAACAAGATCCCAGATCTTGGTATGCAAGACTTGATAAGTACATGTAGGATCAAGGTTTTAAGAGAGGATTTACTGACAATAATCTCTACATCAAAATAGAAGGTGAGCATCAATTCATTATTATGGTATATGTTGATGACATCATTTTTGGAGGAAACGTTGAAAATATGAAAAAATAATTTTTTGATAATATGCAAAAAGAATTTGAGATTTCTATGCTTGGAGAATTGTCATTTTTATTAGGGTTAAAAATATTTCAGTCAGATAAAAGAATTTTTATATCTCATAGTAAATATGCCAAAGAAATGTTGAATAAATTTGGTTTTGAGGATTATGCACCAGTTGGCACACTAATGTGAATAAGAAATAAAGTGAGCAAGGATGAAGATTCACCTGTTATAGATCAATCTTTGTATAGATATATAATTGTTAGTCTTTTAAATTTAATAACATCGAGGCCAGACATCATGCATGTAGTAGGTATGGTTGTGAGATATTAGCCATCTCTAAAAGATAGTCATATTCAGTTGGTGAAGAGAATATTTAGATATATCAAGGGGACATTGGATTATGGATTGTGGTATCCCATAGGTAGAGATTTCACTTGGTTTGCTTATATATATTTAGATTGGGTAGGTTGCTTAAATGATAGAAAGAGTACAAGTGAAGGAGATTTCTTCCTTGGTGATAGCTTAGTATCATGGCTAAGTAAGAATCAAAATTTAGTATCACTTTCTATAGCTGAATTAGAATATATAATAGTAGTATTGTGTTGTACTCAAGTGCTTTAGATGAAGAAAACTTTGGAAGATATCAAGGTAAAATATGATGAACCTATTTCTATTTTTTTACAACAAAAGTGTTATTAATATTTCAAAGAATCAAGTGATGCATTTAAGAACAAAACATATTCCCACCAGATATCACTTCTTAAGAGAGCAGGTTACAGATCAATAGGTTAAGATGGAGTATATTAGTATTATAGAATAGATTGCAGATATTTTCACAAAGGCACTACCAAAAGACACATTTGAGTATCTACAAGAGAAGTTGAGAGTAATTTATTTTACTTCCTACCATTGAGGTTTAGTATCAATTGAGGGGGAGCTAAGTGTTAACTCTTGGTAGGCCATTTTCCATTAATGTCAAAGGGGGAGAATAATAGGTATAGGTATAGGTACAAGTGTAGAAATAGGTATGAGGATCAGGTACATGTTGTTAAGTAAGGGGGAGTTACTATATTTTTGTAGATGGTAGTATGTACAGGTTTTAAGATGTGGCAACTTCAATTTGAAGTTGCCATCAATGACAAAGGGGCAGATTGATATAAATATTATCATTAATGTCAAAGGTCTATCATTATTGGTGATAAAGGCCCCATTGCATTTAATGGTGTTTTTAATATTCATATCTTGGCTAATGTGTGTTAATATTTATTTAATATTAATGAATATATTTTTGGTTGCATATAAGTCAAAAGAGAGCCCATGGAGAATTCAAAGAGTCATGGGGTAAAAGATGAAAGAGGAATGGGATGCATTTTCTTATGAAGAGTAATCTTGAGGAATTTCAAGAGTCACCATGTGAAGACAAAAGAGGGTATGGAATATTTTTCCATGAAGGGACACTTTGAGGAATATGAAAAGTCACTAAGATAAAAACAAAAGAGGAAATGATGCTTTTACTTATGAAGGGTCACCATATAACTTTTCAAATGCAAGGATACAAAGGGTCATGCAAGTTTGGAACCATTTTCCATGAGGATTGAAGGGTCACAAAGGGTGAATGCAAAATGTGATTTGGAAAGCTATAAATAAAGGCCTGAGAAGCCATTTTTAATATGCAAGAGAGTGCATGGTTTGTATTTGTTTTAAAATAGAGAAAAGTAGGAGATATTGTAGAGTTATATCATTTTTTGAGTAAGAAACATTGAGAGATAATTTTGTTTTATACACAAGAGGGGTTGGTGATCCTATGGGTTGGTGCTCACAAATCTTTGTAAGGGGTTGGTGCTTCTATGGGTTGGTGCTCACAAATAGTTGATGTGTTGGTGCTCAAAAAAGGGGTTGATGTTCCTAAAATTTTGTGCTTGAAAACTTTGTAATTTGAGTTGGTGTTCATTCATATACTTGAGATTGTTCTGCATGATTTTTCCCACTTTGGGTTTCAATGTAAAAATTTGGTGTCTCTCTCTCTTGTGTGGTGCATATTATTGTTTAAATTTTATTAAATATCTTGAATGTGTGGTTAAGTGGCTAAATAAAAGGAATTTGATTAATAAATAAGATATATAATATATTTATTCACACCCTCTCAGTATATTTCATGCTTAACATAATGGATCTCCCTAGCATTAGTGTTTCTCACGAAGGCACATAACAACTCAATAAATGAAGGAAAGTTAAGGGAAGGTCAGATATGACACTACCAAACTCATACACACTTCAAGAGTCTATTTTAGAAACATACACTTCATAAAACCTATTAGGAGATAAGTCATTTGTAGCAACACATTCAAGGATTGCATGAAACAAGATGAACTCAATCCATACTTGAAATTCAATATGGATCACTTCAACACATAGTGTAAATAGGTTTATATTATAACCAACTTGATTCTCATTATCTTAAGTACAAATCAAGGTATAATTTTGGTAGGACTTAACCATTCCAAGAGTTAGAATCCCTTCAATAGCCAAAATGGCTTACATTTATAGAATTTAGAAGAAGAGAGAGAAGATAGAAGTTGAAGAGGCATAAGGACAAGTGTCAGAGGTGGAAATTTGTTGAAATACATGGTTATGAGATGTAATAATAGTCATGAAACTAAATTTCACTTAATCACATCCCAAATTAGTCTCCTCTTCTAAGTGTGGCATAACAATCCTCTCAATCATTCTTCTTTTTGGAAACTGCCTTCATCATGGGCTTTCTTGACCACTCTAAAGCAAGTGGTGGACAAATGCCTCATGTGTGAGGAGAATAGGGAGTTAAAAAGATGATTCTAGATAAATTTGGAGTTTTATTCATCATGACATTCTCTTACACAAAACCTGTCATCACCTACCATCATGATCACTCTCATATAGGCTTGTCTTGACTTGGCACTAGAATATTTGCATCCTTCCTAACTGATCCATACCAGGGGTCTTTCGACACATGTTGGGACACCTCATATGTTTGTCTTCATCATAAACATATTAAAATGCCCCCAAACTTGAGTTTTCATGTTGTTTACTATGCCATTTTAGATGGCACTTTAGACTAGCTAAATTAACAGGCTTAGTAGGGACACTTGTGAGAATCCCCATACCCTAAAAATGACATTAAGATTTGATTCAATATCCATTCTAACCTTCCAAGTGGTTTTCATCTCATGATCATCTTTAGGACATACAAAAGATAAGAAAATGTCAAGAAAACTTATTTCCTAAATCACTTGTATGGATTCCATATAATATAATCCATTGGACTTGACCCTAATGGAATTTTAAATAACTTATATTTAATACTTATGGTCAAATTCATCCATTTTTAATCACTTTTAGCCTCATTTCCTCCATCAGGTCCTAAAATAGGGTTGGCAAGGGTTTTGAAGTGACTAGCCCTCTTAACATTTGTTCATAGCCATGGCACATTATAAATCCCTCCAAATTCCACTGAGGTATCCTTAATTACCCTTTCCAAATTATCCAAACATATCATGGTCCCATGTAAATGTTCATGGAAGTTATGAGCATTCCAACTTGGCATTCAAGCTCTTCTTGTGCATTTTGTGAGGCTTGTGAAAGTTTTTAAAACCCAAAATAGATTATTAAAGGATATAAATATAAAAAATAGTTCACACACATGTATAATCACCCTATAAATATTATTAAACCACTATAATTACTCCTTTGGAACTAGAAATGAAGGGTGACCCTATATTGAGACTAGGCCTAGACCTTGTCAATAGGTGTGTCTGCACCCTTAGACAAAATTGAGGCTCTAGTGGATTTATTTTCATCTTATAATTATTTAAAACCTATAAAATTATCACCTAATCATAATCAAATCACTTAGGAATATTAACTAAGGTCCAAATTGAAAATGACCCTCCTTACCAAGCTACTTCCTTACCATTCCTTGCCATGGTGACTGCAAACCTCCTTGTGTAGGGTAACCTATTTGATTAAAAGGATTATAGTAAGGTGTTTCAGGTATATATGTATGTGTTATAACTTATACAATCTTAACTTTGTTCTTTATTTCCTTTTGTTTCATCATTTCACCATTTTCCCTTCAAATTATCTCATTATGCATGGTAAAACTTCCCTTACTCTGAGATAAAATAGAGAGGATTTTCACTATTATATCATCAAATATGATTATTTTATAGTGTTTAATATGTAATATTTATGTTTTATACCAATTTTTATCTCTTAATTCTAATAATATACCCTCCAACTCTTCAAATTTGGTAGGCAGACTTATGAAGAAGGCAAACTATGAAGGTAAGCAAGGTATAGGTTATATTAGGAGGTTTAATGGATTTAATTGAGATTTTTTAGGACATATAAATATCATCCAATCATAAAATAATTAATTTAAACCATTTAATAGTTTTTTATCCCTTAAAACACCTTCTCATTCTCTTGGAAACCTAGACTAGGCATTTGACTACCTAGAAGATGAATCACTACTAGGCCTAACTATAGGTTATTTTAAGATTGGTTTTAGGTTTTAAATGTGAAAAAAAACATAACATAATGTTTATGAAGATAATAATATTATTCATCCATCAAATCTCTAAATCTAAGATCCACCCCTTTCATTATTTCATCCCTCATTCCCAAGATTAGGCCACTTGTTCATTGGATTAGGACACTTCTTAGGACCCTGCCTATTGGTCATGGTCTGAGTTTTGATTAATGTTTTTAGACCTAATATTTATGTTTATTAGGTAATAATACCCCATTTTATTTTATTTCACTTTTTAAACCTTCAAACCACACATCAATTCATGCTTGGGTCTTTAACTAGTACTCCTCTACCTGTTTGGACTGAGACATGCCTGTAGGTGTGTTTGGGATTTAGAATCAAGATTTGTTCATGTTTTATAGGTTTTAATTAATTAAATAAAGGTAATATTTCAATTAATTTCACATATACCAAATTTTTTTGCTTCATATAACGTTTAAACTTCAAATTTTCTCCTCATTACCAAGACATACCTCATGACTATGTGTTATGGATTTCAGGCTGCCCGTAGGTGTATTAGAGTTCTCTTAGGTCATGAATTTGACAAGGATAAAATTAAATTTACATATATCACACTAAAAATATCATATTAACACCAAAAATTTACTTATTTACCATTATTTTCCTAATTTGAGGCAAAATCTTGCTAAGGCCTATTATAGGTTAGTGTTCTGAGGCATGTATGGATAGGGGAGGATTCTTAGGAGGTCTAAACATAAAAATACGCTTACTCTATATAATATTTGACCATGAATTCAATTTTTACAATTTTTACTTATTCCCCCTTGATATCATGTTTTAGGACTTTCTATGTGAAGTGCAAAATTAATTTTTTCAACTCTTATAGAGTTCATTGTCAACATTTAGTGGTTTTTGACAACTTTGAGGGTGTTCAAAATTCATCTTCATCTTATCAATTTGACCTAAAAATTGGAAAGGTTATTTTTTTTAATATATTTATACAATAAAAATCAATCAATGGCATAGTAAAATCCTTATATCATGGCAAAAATTATCCCAAAAAAGATCTAGGATCTCTGTTTGGTCCATTTGGGGACTAAGAACCCAAAATGATCTGATCATCTTTTGAAGGAAAAGTTTAATTGGAATGGCATATTAGCTTTCATAATATGAATTATATGACTATTTGGTGTGATATAAATTCAAAAATTAACTCCATCATGCCTCTCACTCTTTATACCTCCGTACAAACCTCTTGAAGCCCAAGTACAAGGTGAATGTAAACTATCAAGGTAGTGAATAAGAAAGAAGTGGAAAATTTAGATTGAATGAGGTGATAAAATAATTTATAATAAGGACTTTAATGAATTAATTTTTCCAACATGATTCTAAGAAAATTAAAACACTTCATGGAGCTCATTCCATGTTGAGAAAACATAAGTTCCACACCCATGACTGCAAACTTGGAAAACAAGCACAATTTTGAAATCTCATTCAAGGGAATTAAGAGATACGTTTTTTATGATGGAAAAACCATTATAGAGGGAATATTACCACCTAAAAACACTTCATGAAACTCACACAACTCCATGGATTCTTGAAAACAAGAAACAAATGCACAATCATACCTCTCTTGAATACAAGTTCATAAAAAGTTATTTAGAGTGCAAGTGATTGTTAATGAAGGAGGAGCCACTAATATAAGAGTTATTTTTATGTATTTGAAGTGAAATTAGTTTAATATCCACCTGTAGAATCATTCTTCCTGACTCTACCTGTATGGCCCATAGTGAGCGGTTGAACTTGCCCTTCCTTAGCTTACCAATGGAAAAAGAAGAGAAATGAGTTGAAAATGAATTTTTTTATGAAATATATGTAATAAAAATGTGTAAATGACCTATGGGGAGGTGAAGAGTCACACCACCACATTTTTAGCTACAATTACACTTGAGAAGTCTGTACAAGTGTTAGAAATGGCCTATTTTTTAGGGAAAACTTTCATTTGACTGATGAAACTGACTTGTAACTACTTTTTGACATGATCTTGACATAATTTGACCTTATCTACATTTTAATCCACCTTGGTGACAAATATTTCAACTTTAAATTCCTCAAAAGTCATTTAATTAAGCTAAAAAGGTGGCCAAATGACCATTTTAACACATGAGACCTAACAAGTGGCCAATTTATGACTTGTAAACACATTGAAACCTATCAAAGAAAATTATAGGAAATTTATAAAAAAAATAGAGACTTTGACTAAGTTTTACCAAGGTTGACCAATGTTGACTTTTGTTAATTAGGTCAGTACAAGGGGGATGGTCTTCAATGGGGACTAGGGGAAGGTTAAGTGGACATATAGGACAATAGGAGACCCCATAAGACATATGAAACTTTCCTCAAAATTTTAAAATAGTAGGTATTGTCTCAAATTTTACTTGGGGTCAAATTGGTCAACATTCTTAGTGATTCTTAGGGTTGTCATGCTTGTTATGCATAAGACCAGTTACCTAATCCTTCTATTGGGCATGGAATCATGTATATGGGACTCAAATTGAATTGAAAAAACCTTTGTCTAAAGGGAAATAATCTAGTTGACTCACACACACACAAAGCAAAGACACACACACAAAATGAAGGAAACACACTTGTGTAATGAAGCACTTAAGAAACATAAGACAACTGAAACAAACTACTGTAATGTATAAAAACTAAGTAGAAGGAACTGATCCTCCTAGATCAAAAGGAAATTTCTTCATACCATATTCTTGAAGTGAACTAGGAGAATGTGAAATCAGCCATTTAGGACTTGTTCTTTTATGTTCAAAGAATTGATCACCTCCCATGGTGCTTGCTTTGGTTTCACCTGGTTCTTATGCCAAGAACATGTATTCAATGGAGACATACTCCTCATGAATAGTTTGAATGTAAACCATAGCCCTTAGTTCAAGTGATATCTCATGGATTCTAGATTCATTTTGATCTTCACATTCAACCTCAACCTCTACTACAAGTGGCTTTCCATCATCAAGACTATGCTCATTTTAGAAAGTAAGGTCTCCATCAAAATTTGGTGGTTGAGTGCATGGGAGAGGTTATTCAAAAATTAATACCTCTCCTTGTACCATGAGTTATTAATCTATATTATTCATTTGAATTTCTTGAGATGAAACATGTTTACCTTTCTCTTCTTGTTGAGGTTCTCCATGAATTCCAATAGGTTTAGTTGTAACATCTTCTTCATAAATTTTCTCAAGATCTTCATGAATTAGAGATGCATCATCCAAGCTTAAGCAAAACTTTTCAAGGTCATCCCAAAATTCCAACTCTTCATAGTCAATATAAAGGGCTTGAAGTTTACCAACATTCTTACCAACTTTTTGTGGAGCATCATGTTGGCTAATGAGTACCTCTTTTTCATCTTGTGTTGCAAGTTGATCATCCTCATCTTCCATGAAGCATGGAAATTCATCAATCCACTCAAATTATTTGTCAACCTTATTTATATTCTAACTTTGATGAGGAGTGTGACAAGTTGGGGGTGTCACACTAGGATTCACACTTTATGGCCTTGGAGAGGCATTACTTGGAGTCACAAGTGCTTATAGAACATCTCCCAAATCTCTCTTTTTGGATCTTATGTTGGCTGCAACTGATGTACTTTGGTTTAACATAAGTTCTCCTCTTTTTTAATGTTTATAAAATAGTACTTTGGCTGATAACTTCTTCATGAGTATCCCTTTGCATGAGATCTACTTCTTCTAATGTTAGGTAAGGAGTAGTTCTTTCTTATGACACTAAGGCTTGACAACCTCCTCCACCATCATACACAAACTTACCTTGATATTGTCCCCAATGATCCAAATGTTCTTCTCCTTAGACTAGGTTAGTATGGACTGGAACAATAGCCCTTGTGGATGAAATAGAATTGGGATTATAGGCATTGATTTGCCTATTGAAACCTTTTTGACCTAGTCATCCTCCTTGGTAATTGTATTGGGTTGAAGGCCTATATGTTTATGGAGGATAATATTGGGGATTGGATGGAGTACTTTCATGTAATTGAGCTTGTTTTGGATGGGCTTGTAGTGACCTAATCATCTCATATTTGTATATAGCATTATCCACCTTCTTGGGAAAGGTTTTAGACTTGGCATTGGCATTGGGAACTTGTGCTACACTTGGAGTTTCAAACAAAGGCATAGAGACTCTTGGGGGTAACTTCTTAGCTTGTATCAAACTACTCTCAGCTTCAATATATATCTCATATGCATTAGGTAGAGTGAATCCTCCTAGTTCCCACAACATTATTGCCACATCAATGCCAATAGACTTGAGATAGGTAGGGAATACAAAGCTTGAAGGGGGCCTCATGATAGGCTGAAATCTATACTAGGTCATTTGAAATCTCCCATGGACTCATTAGGACCTCTCTTTATCACATTTATTTGATGGATTAGTGAAGTGTGGTCACTCTTGTTCTCAAACATATTCACCAACAATTCTCTAAATCCATCCCAAGTAGTGATGAAACCACCTCCCAATGTATTATACCAATCAAGTGATTTACCCTTTAGAGACATGAAAAAGTAGTCTAATGGCTATGTTAACTTAAGTGAAATTGTGGAAATTTCAAAAATTTGAAATGTCCCTAATATGCTCACATGGGGTAATAAGACCTTATCCATTGAAGCTATGGATAATTTTGGTAGCATTAGGAGGAATAGGGTCATATGCAGGAAGATTAATAAGATTTTGAGTATTGAAGGATGGGAAAGGATGTATCCTAGCCATCTCTTCTTCCTCCTATTGATCTCTTATCTCCTTAAATTTCTCTTATTTAGAACCTTCTTGTTTAGGATCTTGTACCTCAAGAGGATTTTTAGGTAGAGGGAATTGATTGAATACTCTACTAGAAGATGATCTAGTGAGGACCATTAAGTTAATTTGAAGAACTTGATCTAAAAATAGATATTCTCACCTTTTAGAGTTGCCAAATGCTAGATTAAAAACACTTCCATAACCTTGGGCTTGTCAAGACCAACATTTACCTTGGTATGGAAGTAATTAGGACCAATTATCCCACTAGGTGTACCATAATTTTTGTCATCAAATTATGCACCCTAGGATACTTTATGAAGCTCCTACAATTTGATGTAACATTGAATCATATCTCAAGTTATGGGTGAAATTTTAGGAGAGATGAATCTCTAGATTATTAGGGATAACTCCCTAGATTCTTATTGAAGTGCACATCACCTAATCTAATGCTTTTACATGGGAAAAGGGTTAGAAGTTTGCATGAAAATTAAACTATACTAAAGAGGTGATACACCAAGAGTTACCTCCATTCTTACACTTGGAATCTTCATAATTAACTAAGATAACTAAACTATCCTTAACACCATTAATGGATCTCCCTAGCAATAATGTTTCTCATGAAGGCACATAACAACTCAACAAATGAAGGAAAATGAAAGGAAGGTTAGATATGACACTAAACAAATCATACACACTTCAAGAGTCTATTGCAGTATCATACACTTCATGAAACTTATTAGGAGAGAAGTCATTTTTAGCAACACATTTAAGGGTTGCATGAAAACAAGATGAACTCAATACATACTGACATTCAAGATATATCACTTCAACATGTAGTGAAAATGGGATTAGAGTATAACCATCTTTCTTCTCATTAGTTTAAGTATAAATCAAGGTACAATTTTGGTAGGACTTCATCATGCCAAGAGTTATAATCCCTTTAATAGCTGAAATGGCTTACATTTATATAATTTAGAAGAAGAGAGAGAAGAGGTAATTTGAAGAGGCACAAGGATAAGTGTCAAAGGTGTAAATTAGATGAAATATATGTGGATGAAGTGTAATAAGAGTCATGAAACTGAATTTCACTTGATCACATCCCAAATTAGTATCGTCTTCCAATTATGGCATAAAAATATTCTCAATCATTCTTCCTTTTAGAAACTCCCTTCATCATGGGCTTTCTTGAGCACTCTAAAGCAAGTGGTATAAAAATGTCTCATGTGTAAGGAGAAGAGGGAGTTATAAAGATGAATATTCCTACATTGGGAGTTTTCTTCATCATGACATTCTCTTACACAAGCTCCATCATCACCTACCATCATGATCACTCTCTAATAGGTATGTCTTGATACTTTTCACTAAAATCTTTTCATCCTTCCCAAATGATCCATACCAATGGTCTTGCGACATGTGGTGGTACACCTCATATGCTTGGCTCCATCAAAAACATCTTAAAAGGCCTCTAAACTTGAGTTTTCATATTTCTTGCTATGCCACTTTAGATTGGTTGAAGTGAGATGATTATCAAGGATATTTGTGAGCATTCCAATGCACTAAAAATGGAATTAGGAGTTGAATTAAGTCCTAGGCTACCCTCTCAAGTGGTTGGCATCTCATGATCATCTTTAAGACATTCAAAACATAATAAAATGTCAAGAAAAGATATTTATTTCATCACTTGTATGGATTAAATATAATATAATCCCATTTATTTTACCATCATGGAGTTTAAAATAGCTTCTCTTTTATATTTATGTTCAAATTCATCCATCTCGAGGCACTTTTAGCCTCGTTTCCTTCATCAAGTTCTAATATATGGTTGGCAAGGGTTTTGAAGTGACTATCCCTCTTAACATTTATTAATTGCCATGGAACATTATAAATCCCTCCAAATTACACTAATTTATACTTAAATACCCTATCCACCTTCTCCAAATATCTCATGGTCCCATCCAAATGGTCACAAAAGCTATGAGCATTCCAACTTGGCATTCAAGCTCTTCTTGTGCATTTTGTGAGGCATGTGAAAGTTTTTTCAAACTAAAATGGATTATTAAACTATATACCTACAAAAAAATAGTTGACACACCTGTATAATAACAATATAAACATGCCTTAACCACTATAATGGCTCCTTTGGAACTAGAAATGAAGGGTGATCCTGTTTTGAGACTAGGCCTAAACCTTGTCAATAGGTCTGTCTACACCCTTGGCCAAAATTGAGGATATAATGGATTTATTTTCATCTTATAATGATTTAAAACCTATAAAATTATCCCCTAATAATTATAAAATCACTTATTAATATTAACTAATGTCTAAATTGAAAATGACCCTCCTTACCAAGCTACTTCCTTACCATTCCTTGCCATAGTGACTGCAAACCTCCTTGTGTAGGGTACCATGTTTGCTTCCAAGGATTATAGAAAGTTTTTTAGGTCTAAAAGTATGTTTTACAGCTTATAAAACCTTAAATTTTTCCTTTATTTCCTTTTTTTCATCATTTCACCATTTTCCCTTCAAACCATCTCCTTATGTATGGCAAAACTACCCCTTCTTTTAGCCAAAATAGAGAGGGATTGGAATATTAGCTCATAAAATATGATTATTTTATAGTTTTTCATAGGTAATAATTATGGTTTTTACCAATTTTTATCTCTTAATTACAATAATAGACCCTCCAACTCTTCAAATTTGCTAGGCAGACTTATGAAGAAGGCAAACTGTGAAGGTAGGGAAGGTATAGGTTGTATTAGGAGGTTTAATGGATTTCCTTGAGCTTAGTTAGGAAATATAAAGATAATAAATGCATAAAATTATTAATTTCAACCATTTCCTAGTATTTTATCCCTTAAAACACCTTCTCATGCTCTTGGAAACCTAGACCAAGCCTTTGATTGCCTAGAAGATGAATCACTATCTAGGCCTAGCCGTTGGTTCTTTTGAGATTGGTTTTAAGTTTTAAGAGAACAAAAAAAACTCAAATAATATTTATTAATATCATATTATTATTAATTAATAAAATATACAAATCTAATCTCCATCCCTTACATTATTTCATCCCTCATTCCCAAGATTAGGCCACTTGCTCATTGGACTAGGACACTTCTTAAGACCCTGCCTGTAGGTCATGGTTTGAGTTTGGATTAATGTTTGTAGACATAATATTTATTTTTATTAGGTAATAAGATCCCATTTAATTTTATTTCACTTTATAAACCTTCAAACCATACATCAATTCATGCTTGGGTCTTTAACTAGTACTCCTCTACCTATTTGGACTGAGGTAGGCCTATAAGTGTGTTTGGGGTTTAGAATCAGGATTTATTCAGGTTTTATAGGTTTTCCATAGTTACCTTAAGGTTAAATTTCCCTTAATTACACCTATAAACATTTTGAAATCTCCATCCAAGGTTTAAACTTCAAATTTTCTCCTCACTGCCAAGATATACCTCATGACTATGTGTTATGGATTCTAAGCTACATGTAGGTGTATTGGAGTTCTCTTAGGTCATGTATTTGATAAGGATAAAATCCAATTTTGGTATAGTACCATAAAAATATTCTATTAACCCCAAAAATTTACTTAGTTACCATTATTTTCCAAATTCGAGGCAAAATTTTGCTAAGGCTTGTTGTAGGTTAGTGTTCCCAGGCCTATACAGATAGGGGAGGGTTCTTAGGAAGTCAAAAAATCAAAATACACTTCCTATCTATCATCTTGGACCATGAATTCCATTTGAAAAAAAATTAATGATTACCCATTGATATAATGGTTTAGTAATTTCTATTTGAAGTGCAAAATTAATTTTTTCATCAACTCCTGTAGAGTTCACTATCAACATTTAGTGGTTTTTGACAACTTTGAGGGTGTTTAAAATTCATCTTCTTATTATCACTTTGACCTAAAAATTGGTAGGGTTATTGTGTGTGGATATGGATACAAGATCAATCAATAAAGGGCAGAGGAAACTCCTTATATCATGTCAAACATTATCCGAAAAACTCTCTAGGATATCTATTTTGTCTATTTGGGGACTAAGAACCCAAGATGATCTGATCATCTTTTGAAGGAAAATATTACTTGGCATGGCATCATATATTTCATAACATGAATTTTATGAATCATGGTTGTGTCATAACTTCAAAAATGAACTCCATCATGCCTCTCACTCTTTATACCTCTATACAAACCTCTTGAAGCTCAAGTACAAGGTGACTATAAACTGTCAACGCAGTGAATAAGAAAGAAGTAGACAATTTAGCTTTGAAGGAGGTGGTAACCTGATTTCTCATAAGTACTTTAAATGAAGGAATTTTTCCAAAATGATTATAATCACATTAAAACACTTCATGGAGCTCATTCCATGTTAAGAAAATATAGGTTCCACACTCATGACTGTAAACTTGGAAAATAAGCACAATTTTGAAATCTCCTTCAAGGTAATTAAGAGATAAGTGTTGGATGATGAAAACACCATTGGAGAGGGCCTATTCCCACTTGAAAACACTTCATAAAACTCACACAACTCCAAGGATTCCTAGAAATAAGAAATAGATACACAATCATACTCCTCTTGAATGCAAGTTCATAAAAAGTTGTTTAGAGTGCAAGTGATTGTTCATGAAGGAGGATACACCAATATGAGTTATATTATTATCCACCTATCGAATCATTCTTCTTGACTCCACCTATATGACCCATAGTGAGTGCTTGAACTTGCCCTTAGCTTGCCAATGGAAAAAGAAGAGAAATGAGCTGTAGATGAAAATTTGTATGAAATATATGAAATGAAAACATGAAGATGACCTGTGGTGAGGTGAATAGTCACACCACCATGTTTTTAGCTACAAGTCCACTTGAGAAGTCCGTACAAGTGTTAGAAATAGCCTATTTTTTAGGGAAAATTACCATTTGACTAATGAAACTAAATTTTAACTACTTCCTAACATGATCTTGACATAATTTGACATTATACACATTTTGATCCACCTTGGTGAAAAATATTTCAACTTTAAAGTCTTCAAAATTCACTTAATTAAGCTAAAAAGTGGCCAAATGACCCTATTAGCACATGAGACCTAACAAGTGGCTAATTTATGACTTGTAAATGAGTTAAAACCTATCAAGTACCATTTTGGGACATTTAAAAAATAAATTGAGCCTTTGACTAAGTTTTATCATGGTTGACCAATGTTGACTTTTATTGACTAGGTCAGTACAAGGAGGATGGATTTCAATAGGGACTAAGGAAAGGGTAAGTGGACATATAAGATAATAGGAGACCCCATAAGACATATGAAACTTTCCTCAAAAGTTTAAAATAGTATGGGTTGACTCAAATTTGTCAATAGTAACATGCACATGGTGCATATTTTTTTAAATACTTATCTTGTTATGAAGATACAATTTTGGTCATATCTAATTATACATGCAGAGACTACATTAATTTAGAAATTCTATTCTAGTCATTAGCATGTAATTCTCACATTGTGCATGAATTTGGAGGATGAGGAGACCCATTCCCCAAAACTATATATACTTATTATTTTCTCATTTCAAAAGGAGTTGTAATTTTTATCAATACAAGAATATATCTTTAGATTGTCCTGCAATTGTGTAATATGAGTTTCTTCTCCAACTTTGTCTGATTTGATTATAAATTTCATTAAATCTAATAACTTAGTATTTCATTATACTTAATAGGAGTTTTGAACTTTATTATTTACTTGATTATTGAATGTGTCTAAATTAGAATTAACAATAGATATTTTGAATTGGAATATATCATAATCATTAAACAAAGATATTGAATGGATTTGGATTATGAAGAAGTGTCTCTTTTGATATAACCTCCTAATCTTTGCAACAACAAAATTATGTGCTCTTGGTGTCTTGGTCATAACATCTCACTATATTTTTGAAATAAAATTCATGGGGATAGTAACCTTTGGCCATAATATAGGAGTTAATTATGTACTTTTTCTTAGAATCGTCACTATGTTTGTGGGTTAGTATGCAACAATAACTTACTAAACTCATTGGTTTCAGGCCCTTATCCTTTTTGAAATTATTTTTAAGAAAATAACACTCTTTAATCATGAAATCCTTTTCTACCTTACCCATATTCCCTCTTTTGAGATTATTTTGAGATCTACCCACCATAGTTTAGACTATTACCAATCTAAATGAAATAAGATTTTGATCTACTTTCATGTTTTACACACATGATTAAAAACCTACATGATCAGTAGACTATTCCACCATATGGTTTATTAACCCATACCTATAACTTATGCCTTGAAATGAAATTTATCTCCATAGAGATCCCAAAACTTTAGAGGATACCTCATTCATGAATTAGGTGTGCATAAAACCCACATCAACATTATATTTATGGTGCTAAAGGGAGGGCCTCACTTCATGTTTCCATCCCTAAAATAGGTTATATCCTATGTTTAAGTTGCACTAAATACACCAAGAATAATAACTAGGTCTTGGGCCAAATCTAGTCTTTTGGTCTCACCCTTGTCAACCCATCGAAGGCCTAGATCTACACCAAGTGTTCCCATAATCCCTTAGGATAGAACACCTTACTAGGAAAGAGTCACTCAACCTAATAATTAACCTATGGCTCACCCTTGTTTAGCTAGGTCTCCTATTACTATTCCAAGAGAAAAATAATTTATAAAGGAACCTTTAGAAGTACTTACCCTCTTTCTTCCCATTAGGAGGAGTAAAAGTTGAATAACATATCTAGTCTTTTAACACTACCTTGAGACTAATAAATGTCATAAATGAAGATTTTACATGCAACTTCACATTACAAGATGATACTTATGATTGATTTCTCAACTTATGAGAAAATTCAATTACTTCTTGAAATTCATGTCAAATAACCTTTATTTCTCAATTTGGGTAGGTTACCAGCTCGAGTCTTATTTGTCAACAATTTACTAGTATGAAAAGAGAGCCCAATGAGCCAATCCATGCTTTCAAAGTGACGTTTTAGAAGATGTACACCTAGGTGAGTGCCATATATAAGCCATAATAGGATTTAACATTGGAAATGTACAAGAACACCTTGGATCCAATCCCTACATTATTTACATGAAGAGTTACTACCACTAATACTCTAAATTTTGATTATGAATAAGAAATAAAGATCGATAGACAAATCAATCCTCACATACCAAGGGTTTTCAACCTTAATTCTTGTTTCTCAGCTCTGAATCTAGTGCCTCATGTGAATCATAATGTTTTTATATTTAATCAAAATTAGATATATGCATTGCCTCTTATGATGTAGCTAACAACAAATCAAAATCATGGTTTCATGAACAACCATGCATATATGAATGGTCATATTATAAACCCAAGTTGTACCCTTTAAAGGAGGTTGTTTAGACATACTTCAAACTTATACTAATATGGGAATGGTCTAAAGGTTTTGGGTGACCTTATTACTAGATTGGACCTCTAGATTATTGGGCTAGCTCCCCTGGTACATCACTTTAGCTCTATTCACTAAGACCTATTAATATTGGGGTGTAAATAGATATAAAATACATAAGTAAAATATAACCTAAGGGGTGGTGATGCACCTATATATTCCTTCATCCACTCCACTTTGGACTCTTAACAACACTAATGGACTGAAAAAACAACTAAACAACCATCTTCCATGGATCCTATGCAAAAGTGTTTCATGTAGAGGCTTTATTATGTAAATATAGTGCAAAGGTAATGACAAGAAGGTCTGATATGAAACTATTACCAGTCATATCACACTTCAAACTCCATCACCAACACTTCTATACACCACATAATCTATATAAGACATCTTCTTGACATATAGGTGAACAAGGACTTACAAGGGAGGGAAACAAATCACATTTTTAAATACAAACAAGTAAAAACACACTATATATCATCATGAAAGAGATAAAATAGTTTATTTCTCAGTCCAATAGGTTTACAAGTACAAAACCTGGTAGAGTTTCCTCATACCAACCTAAGGGATATAAATTAAGGCCTTAAAGATTTAATATATAGTAAATGAGGAGAGAATAAGGGGATAATGGCATGGAGGAGAGATATAAAAGGTAATAAATTACCATAGTCAGTTTAAATAATAATTACATCAGTTATATAGTCCTCCCAAATGATTCTTCATGCATTCATGCTCTTGAATGACCTTTGAATGAGACCTTGGGCATTTAATTGAGGTAGTGGAGAGTTTGGATGACTTATTAAACCTCATTAAATTCATGAATATGCCATTATTTTTTAGTTACACTCTCTTATTATCAGTTACAACATTAATGAGGTGTTATTAGGCCATCATAAAGTATGAAACAGTCCATACTCCTTTTAAGCATATTGACTAGGTCAAGAAACTGCCTTCTCTCTCTATTATGTCCATGACATGTGAAATTAAATAATTTAATTCATTATTTACTTGGATTTATTAAATTTTAATAACTCCTTTCACCATCTCTCTATTCCAACCTTCAACTTTTTTATTGTCCAAATAGGCTAAATAGGCCAATTAGGCCTAGTCACCTAGCTATATGTGTTTGTTGGCCATGAAATTCTATAAAATACCTTGATTTAATATGAATGATTAATTTTTAGGTATATAACAACATCATATACCATAACATAGGATATATTTAGCAAGAGACACCTGTAATTTTACTACACTAGTTGACTAGGTCATCATGTCCTTCATTTATGTAGGCTAGTTATTTATAAGAGAGTTTCAAAGGGACTTCTAGGAATAATTTTAAGAATATTATGATTTTTTAAGGTGATAAAAGTTCCAATATTTCCTCTATAATTGTTTTCATCTTATTAAACTACATTGTACCTCTCTTTTTATTCTTTTCCCCCAAATAAATACTATTTTTTGATAGGTCCTTATAGTTTCATACAAAATGGTACCATGGTCAAGACCCTATTTGAGTATAATTAATATTTAAAGTTTTTATTATGTGATTCATGGGTGTTTGGGTGAAAAAACATCAAGTTTTCCAAAACTAGGTTTGCCTTAGGGTTTACGTAGGGTTTTGGAGTTCCACTATATTAATGATGGTTTATAAAGTATGGACCTCCAAACCAAAACTTATTTCCATGGATATTTATTCCATATAACCCTTAAAATTTCTTGAGAATATTTAATTCCCATGAAAAATATGTGTCAATATATGAACATAGGGAAGTGAAATTGTAGTCTTTTGTAGGTAATATAGACATGTTATCAGTCTTAACCTTTTCTAATAAAGGTGTCCCCCTAAATTTATCTCAATGCTAAATGTATTTAAAGTATATAAGCGTCCAAAATTATAACTAAAATAATTTTCCCTAAATCCCTTTATGGTGAAATATCCAAGCATTTGAATAGATGCCTCAAACTAGTTGCCTAGACTATGCAATTTGAGTTAGTCTTCTAAGACCAAATTGAACTTTTTATGCTTTCCACTATTTGAAAACTCCTTCCCAAGTTATAAAACATCATTCCATATCTAATTATTTTCATGGGTATATTTATGAGGTTCTGAGTGTTTCATGTGTGATATTGGAGCTTGAGACCTTAAAAGTGGCCTTTAGGCCAAACAGACCTAAATTGAGTGTTAAGGGTTTAGATGGTCTGTAGGTGTTTGGTAATGAAAGATATAATAACACCTATTTTTTACCTATTTATATCATTTTAAATATCCCTTATATGCTCAAAACCCTACTCTGCTCCTCTTTCTTAAGTGACTAGTTATAGGTCACTATTTATACTTGTTTGGGGATAGTGTAGAAGATTGAGTAATCTCTTCCCTTATTCATTATGGAGTGGATGGAGTTTAAACTTCAATTCATAACCTTAGATTGTATAACACCCTCAGGTATAGGTTATATTTCATCTATCCTCTGTACACTCTTGACTCCTCTACCTTAGGGTTTAGACATAGTCAAGTCTTTGAAACACTTAGAGTCTGAGTTTGGTGATTCTCTATTTCAAATTGAGGTTAATTTCATCATATAACCCCTCAATGATGCAATTAAATTTTTTATTCATATGTTTCATCTCTCATAATAACTCAAACATATGGGAGTGCCCATAAATTTTGATACAAGCCTATTTTGGCTTACATTAGGCCTAGTTTAGATCATTTAGGCTCTTTGCTTCTTGAACCTAGTTTTATCACCTAATACACTCAATAAATTTTCCTAATTCACCTTATCATGTTTTTTAAACCTTTATATGACCTCAACCATGATGCACAATTCCTTATCTAGTATACACAAGCCTATTTAGGCTTAATTAGGCCTATTTAAATCATTATGTCTTCACTATCTGCTAGGATTAGTCTAATTTAATGAGGATGATATGAATCCTTCATAAATAAATTAAAACTCTATGTCCAATCATCCAATAGTTCTTTCTTTTCAAAGTTCAATGTTCATCTTCCCTCTTGAGATCTGCCTGTAGGTGAGATCCTAGGCTTCTTTCTTGGCTCTTAGAGTCAAGTTTGACCTTGAATCCTCTCTCATACCTCTTATATATTTTCATGGTTCCCATAACCAACCTACCTTCATACCTTTACTAAATTCCCACTTGAACTCTCCTTCTTAGGTCCTACTATATGTGGTGATTCAATGGCCCAAATTATCCTATTTCTAACAATCAACCTATAGGTGACCTTATTAGGTCTACAGATTGTGAGGGTCTCTCATTTAGGGGGAGTGTTAATTGGTCTCTTTAATGAGATTAGTGATTGAAGATATTTTTTATTCTCTTTATATCTCCTTGAAACCTATTTAAATTTCTTCAAAATCTAATGACCTATTAGTCCCTTCTAATCCTGTAGTCATAGCCAATGCTTCTTTGAAACCTAGATTAAGTCACTCTCTTCAGGAGATTTGAAATCATATTGACCCTATCCACCTTATTTCCATTTCCATCCTTATTCATTATTACTTAGTGCCTCTTAATGTCTTCAATATCTCAACTCAATAGTGGTAACCTGATCTTCTTATTTTGCACAGTAGGCATGATCTAATTGTGAGAGGTGTGCCTTACATAATGGATTGAAGATAAATGATTGATCTATATTGAACCCTATTCACCCTATCTCTCATATTCCTATTTATATTTAAAAATAACCTTTAAGACTTTCCAATGTCTTTAAGGATATATTAACCTCCCATGTGACTAATATGTATGGTAAGCCTATTGGTGATAGATGAGGGTTTATTTGACTGTGTTAACCTATTTGGATTGGTTTGAAGGCATTGATATCCCTTAACCTAGATATCCCATTTTTCATATATTTTATATCTATTTTGATTCTCTTTTTAATCTTCTTGCCTCGATATCCCATTCCAATAGTGGTTACCCTTAATACACAGTCTACTTAAAAGGCTTATAATGACTAAGTGAAAGTTGATGTTATAGACTAGGCTAAGAGTAGATATGGTTGGTGTATGGGATCAAGATGAATATGAGTAATTTAAATATATCATGATGAACACATAAAATATCTTATTTCAAATTTTTTTTGACTTTGAACTCTTCACAGTCACCATAGTGATATAGGGTTATACTTGAATATGGAGGTCACACAATTTTCTTATGATAACCACCCTAGAACATGACTTGAAGTAGTCCCTTGACCTGAAATATATAAGTATGTAAGGAAGAGGATATTTTATGAGATATTAAAGGACCATTACATGTTTTAAGGCATCCCTTTATTCCATATTTATACCCTAAATGCTCTGTAACATAGATACACCTCTCTGTAGTCTGCAAGATGAAGAAAGCATGAGGTCTTTCTTGCTTCCCCACCCACACATGTGAAATGAGGTTAGAGGGTGATGGATATAGGCTATGATTATCTTAAATAACATACATCAAACATTATTTTTCATAAAAACTTCAATTTTTCATCAAAATCATTGCCATTTCAACTCCTTGCATGGATAAACAAGTTCATTGGAGTGGGTAGATTGTTAAATAATGTTCATAAAGTATAAAATATTAAACTATATAAAAATTACATATATTTTAAGGTTAATATATTCCTTTCCTCTATCCAAAGTTTTAGATCATGATATTCTCTCTCCAATCCCTACTATCCATAAGTTGAAGGGTTGTCTTGGCTGCAAAAGAGGTAGATGAAGTAAGAGGACAAGTTTTGAGTTTGTATTGCATCCTCCTATCATGAAACTCCAACAAGATACCTAAAAAGGACCCACATGTAACCCCCTAACCTCCTTTGTATGTAATAGTTTGTACAAATCCATACAACTCCAAGAAACTCATGAAAAGGTCTCTTTTCCTACATTTTCTCCAAATCTCTAACTTTGAACCACCATTAAAGGATGAAATGAGAGGTAAAATAATTTAATTGACCTTTTAAAATAGTTTATATGGTATGTTGAAATAGGAGAGACATATTTTGGCACATGGGGTCCATTTGGCCAGTGGGAGATGTGTATGGGCTTTAAAAGGGGCCTTTAACTATATGAAACACAAGTCATGACTAGAGATTAACATGGGACTTATTTAAAACATTTTATAATGAAATTTATATTAAAACACTTCCCTTTATTATAGGTTTTATAAATTATAAAGGCCTATAAGAGGTGTTTGATGGCTTAAGGGGTGTTTATGACAACTTGATACTTGAATGACCAAGTTATGAATAATGACATCAAAACACTATTATACCTTCATGAGACATATTGAGACTTACCTATATCACTCCATGATCACTATATCCACTTTCACCTCACCAAATAGGCCTAAGGTAGCCATAACACATGAGTTCACAAGTAGAAACTATGACACTCTTAACAAGGCTCAAAGACTCTCAATAGGACCAATAATGAAATGACCATGTAGGAGATCACCATGAGCAAGATATGATAGTTTTCACCAAAATTTTTTGATTTTAGGGGTTGATATTTATCCTATGAGACCAAAATTTCAATAGGTCCTCAACAAAGTTAGCATTCAATCTTAGCTAATGCAAAAATCACTCAAATTTAGATTCTACCAAGGTAGAATCAAATTTTATATAGAGAATGGTTAACAAGTTAAGTAATGACTTTATGAACATGCAAAATAAAATGTGTAATGTTTTAGGATAGAAAAATAATCATAATTTTAGGTTTCCAACATATAACAGGCCTTTTGACAAAATTACAAATAATATGGAATAATAACAAGCTAATAAGTTGCCTAAGATCAACATAATAGAGATAACCTTGAACAATTAGTGTAGAGTTAAAAACACATAAAAACATCGTGAGCTTAATTATTTTGAGTTTTGTGCATCATTTGAAATATTCCAAAGAGAAATGATGAGGTAGGATTTAATGAATAATCCACTAGAACCACTCCATGATCCTAGTTTCTTAATCACAACTATGGTATTTGAAACATATGAGTCTCCTTTCCCAAGAGATGATGACAATGAACCAAATGACAACCTAGATGACATTCACACTTTCTAAATATTCTATAGAGGTAATTAAAATTTGAGGAACAATAAATTGTTCACCACATCTACTCCTACAAATAACACAACTATCCCCCTAGATTTGAAGACTAATAAAAATTCACCTCCCCCTAAAGGGAATGAACATCCCCAGAACATGAAGTGAAGAACAAAGGAGGGTACAACATCATTGAGGACATGAATAAAATAAAATCAAACATAACTCTTCATGAGTTGGCTTATATTACATAATAGAAGGAACTCTTGTGGAAGTTTATTATAGGGAAACCTATTGCATACAATCCCAAATATGTTCATACAAATGTTATATACAAAAGTAAGCTAGAGGAACCTCCCTTATTATTAAATATCAAAGAATTTGGTAAGAATATATTTAAATACTAATTCAATTCTAGATCTTTATCTACTATAATGCCAACATCCATATGTCAAAAGCTTGGGTTGACTATAATCCCATCCAAGAGCAAGGTTTCATAGTTGGACAAGACAATTGTGATTATGGTTGGAGAATTAAATAATGTATTCATTTAGGTTGAATATGAGCCATATGTATAGATGACTATAGACATACTCTTGGTATATATCCCAAAAGGATATGGATTGATACTAATTAGGGATTGATCAATAACACTAAATGGATATGTGGTAATAGACTTTTCCCACATACGAATACCATGGAGAGGAATTCCAAATCAAATTTAAATTGATTGGGAGCCTAGGATGAAACATATACTGGGAAATAAAATATCCAAACTAAATAATTTACCACTTGAAATATGCAAACCCAAACTCAGAGATAATATTCAAAATAGTTTAACACAAAACTATATTTTATTATTCACACACTCTGATTTGAATAATACATATATGGGATATTATAGATTATATAGGAAAATCATTTCCTATAATGATGGAGATTATCTCTCCATCAATTTCTCACTATATCCCAATATTTTATATAAATAAAAATATATAACAACTAAACTATATTCATAATATTGTTGTAACAATATTAAACTTACCCTAACAAATTAATATACGATTTACCTTTCGGTAAATATCTTAAATTTACACAAATGTAAAACCCAATCCCTAACATTCCCCCTAATTTTTTTACATGGTACAAAAACATTCACACTCTTATCTATAGTATGTTCACCCCTTGTATTATGCCCTATTTGACTCGTGACCTTAATATAAAGAGAGTCTCACTCCTCCCATAGTTATATTGGTTTACCACAAACCTTGACATGAATAGGACCCATCAACTATTCACCTCATGTGATTTTCTAGATCTCTACCATAAACCCTTTTAAGATCCATGAATTGAATTACATTGGTACTTTCTATCTTTTTACAATTTCTTTACATCAGGGAATAATGTTTGGAATTTACACACACAAATATCATGAACAAGCATTATTCTTCTACTCTTATTTGCATAGTAGAAATAAAAAACACAACACTAAAAATAACACACTACACTATGTCACCACATCATTAGTGTGGCCCTATCATTAGTGACTAATGAGAGGTCACTAAAAGACCTCCATCCTCTATGTGTCCTCTAGCCTCTAGTATGGGATACTGCTCACTCAGCTGGTATATCAATGTAGCTTAGTTTCATGTCATTTTGACTAAAATGGGGTCCCCCCAATAATACTGACACATATGACATTTGACTTAATACATTGGAATCACTCAAAAATTCATCCTTGTACATTTGAATACTTTATTTATGACTCTTAACTCTTCTTGACACTTTTGAGAATTTTTATGAAACATTGACACTTGTTTTTATGCTTTTGATTTTTTATAGCATGTTAAACAAACCAAATTATAAATATGAATCTCAATTTAAATGACACATAATAATCATAATACAAAATACACTCATTAATGAAAGTCTTAAAATATTGATTTTGCAAATCAACTTTGATGAAGGGATTGACCCAAAAGATAACTATATGACACATCTAATCAAAAATTTGACCGTTTGACAAATATTAACATTGACTTCAAATTAATTCAACCTTTTTAAAAAAATAAATAAGTGACATTAATGACCCAATAATAAAATTTTGACTCTTAATATTTATATTGACTTTGTGACATTTCAATATGCACCAAACAAACTAAAAACAATAATGAACTAATACCTAATAAAAATAAATCTGACCTAAAAAAAAAAAAAACTTAACACAAAATGAAAGTATAATAACCTATTAATGATTCAACATTGAATTTCTTCATGTCTAGATGTGGAATGTCAAGCTTGAGTATACCAATGCCAAGTTTGAATTTTGAACATAGGTCATGGAGGGTTTTGATGCAGATGAGGATCTAAGATTAATGTAAATCCAATTGGATTTTCTTGAAAAAATATCTCTAATATTTTTCACCACATAGGTAGATCATTACTTTGAGCCAAAAGATTCTATTTACGATGTAAGAAATATAACATGACTTGCAGTAGTCATGATCTAATGATGAAATAATCATATCAAATAATACACATGTGTTGTACTATTCATTAAATCATGCATTGACTTGAGGGTCAAATCTTGCCTTTTTTAATAGCAATAATCATTAATTTTTAAATTCACAAAATTACATCCTAAGATTTGTAGACTAAAGGACATGAGTTGATCAATCTGATAAAGGACACTCAAGTTAAACCAAGTGAGAGGAGCTAACTGTAAATTGGTAGATGGTTGGAAATATCATGTAGAGGGAATATGATGGATGATTCAAGAAGAACATTGGCAGGAATACATTAATGAATAAGTAGATCACACAACTCTATGATGTGGAAATCCTTTGATAGATCTTCACTTTGATGGATGTTTCTAACCTTTTATGGCTCCTTGCATGTAGCTGATCATTGGCACAAACATGAATTTTGGCATGTTATATTCAAACCTAAATTGTTAAGCATAAAGACATCAGATGCTAGTCCACAAGGTCTAAACCAAAGAATATTTAGAACTTCCACACATGAAAATCTTCATAGAAAATTTTCTCATCACTTGGTGTAAAACATAGTATAACATATCCCCTTAATTTTTTTTAATATTCCATCACAAACCATTGATATCCTTGCTCTGATACCACTATTCCAAAATAAAAGAGCCAAACCAAAGAATTTACCACATGCAATGTGTAGATCCAAACTTAGAGACAATCTTTAGAATATTTAACACAAGACTATATTATATTATTCACACACTCTAATCTAAATAATAAATATATGGGATATTAAAAATTATATAGGAAAGTAATTTCCTATAATAATGGAGATTATCTCTCCATCAATTTCTCACTGTATCTCAATCTCCTCTATGAATAACAATATATAACAACTAAAATATATTCATAATATTGTTATAAGAATATTATGATGACCCTAAAAAACTAAAATACTATTTACCTTTTGGTAAAAATCTCAAATTTACACAAATGTAAAAGCTAATGATCCAGGCAACAATTTAGGTGACAATTCGGGTGACAGTTCCACCCCAATTGATGACAGAACTTCCAGGAGCCATAACTTTTGTACTGTAGCTCTAATTGACTCACCGTTTGAACCGTTGGAAAGATAAGAATGAGGATAATGTCTTGAGATGGCATGTATATCTTATTGATGAATTTTTATCCTAGAAAACCCAATGGAAGTGCGCTAAATTTCAATTTTAGTAAGTTTCTAAAAATAGTAATTCCTCATTTTTTATATTGTTTTAAATCTTTGAAGTCAAACCAATTAATATAACTCAAGATTGGTGACCTTCCACATCCTCCCCATGCTTTAAAAATATGTATAAATGAAGAGGTAACCTGAAATGTGAAGATAGACATCTCTTTCCAGAGATAAGCATATAATTATTTTGTGATCTTGAGTAATACTACATCTCTTCTCAGAGAATTCATTGTTACTGTGTTATTTCTAACTTATTGAAATATTTATCAGCTAGAACTTCTGAGTTTTGGACCAGATAATCCCTAAAAACATCCCATTAGGGAATAAAATGCCAAGAATGAAGAGGTTAGTTATAAATATCCTAACCTAGGGATTTACACCTTCACAACAAAGTGTGAAATACATGAGTCATAAATTCATGGACCTCCACAATTATGGACTCTTCATTTTGATGGTGCAAGATCTAAACAAGGATCTGGTGTTGGTGTCAAACTAGTTAAACCACATGATAATAAGTACCTATTAGTGCATAGATTATAATTCCTTTGCATGAATAATAGAGAAGAGTATGAGGCACTCATCTTGGGATTACAATTTACCCTCAAGGATAATTCCAAACATCTATTTATTCATATAGATTCAAAGATAGTGATTAATTAGGTTGGGAATAAGTACCAGTACAAGTTGTCATATATTAAAAGGTACACACACAAGGCCTAGGATTTGATTTAATAATTTTAAGCATTAAATATAATGGTAGTTCCTAGAGAAATGAACCAAGCAACTAATTCATTAGATACTTTAGTGGCCAATTTGGCACCATTATAAGAATCCAAGTTATAGAGATTTTCTATAGAGGGCATGCCTTGCCCATTGATTATTGATAATGTGGAAAATTTCTAGGTGTTTGAAGATGACCAGTATATTGTCTAATTTATAACTAGTTTAGGGTAGTTTTATTCTCAAATCATTGATGATAAAGACTTCAAATACTTAGGTTAAGATGAATTGGGAGGAGAAGAATTTGTCCAACTCAAATAAAAAAAATTACCTTTGGGAATGGTTTCCTTAGAAATAACATTTTATATGGATCCTCAAGCCCAAGAGTGAAGATAACCCAAAATCAATGAATATAAGTTCAATATATAAAACTTATGGGATGAGAGTGATCCAAATTATGTCAACATTGGTCTCAACTACACTCATAAAGAAAAACAAAACATAAGAGATTTTCTCATTCAATATAGGGATGTGTTTGCATGGACTTATGAGGACTTAAAAGTTTTTAAATTAATATTTATCACACATACAATCCCAATAAATAATTAACATAAGCCATTAAGACAAAGGCAAAGGCTAGTAAATCCAATTTTAGAACCCCCTTTCTATAAGGAAGTAGGAAATTTTTTAAGTGCTAGAATCAGACATCCAACTTAGGTTGCCAATTTGGTACCAATAAAAAAAATGACAAAATCAAATTATTTATTAAGTTTAAGAATATGAACAAATCTTTTAATAAGGATAACTAACATCTACCTTATCTAGATGAGTTAATCTAGGTAGTAAGTTTTTTTGTAATGATGTCCTTCTTAGATGGGTTTTTAGGCTATAACTAGGTACTAGTGGAATCTAAGGATAGAATGAAGACTACATTTACTACAGAATGGGGTGCCTATGTATAAAAAAGGATACTTTTTGACTTGATTAATGTAGGAGACAACTTTCAATAGGATATGGATCATGAATTTAAATACTGATAAGTAAATGCATAATCATCTATATGGATGACCTCATTATTTTATCAAAGAATAGAACCAATCATATAAGCCATTTACAATCAATACTTAAAATATGTAGAAGGTTTTCATCTATTGAAAATCTAAGAAGAGAATATTTTGTGTCATAAAAGACAAATTATTTAGACACATCATCACCAAGGATGGGATCATGTAATGAAATTACTTATACATTCACACAAAATGATTTTATATCACACAGAATAAGAAAATATGAGAGATCACACAACAATAATTGATAACAAAGTAGAATATTGGATAATATAGAAAAGCCACTTTGAGGGGAAAACCTCCAAAATGATTCACTAATAAAAAATACTTAACATAATCTATAAACACTAACCACTACCTTCTATATATAGTCTACTTAGCTAAGGTTATTCCATAGGCTGACCTATCTAAGAACATAGAGAAATGTAATAAGTATATAAAAGAGGTATGTAATCCATAAGTTAGCCACACATATCCCTAGACACACCAATGGTTAAGGGTGTATAAATCCCCTACCCTTCAAAACAACATTGTCTTCAACATTGTGGTAACTCTAGATGTTATTGCATAAATGCTTCATCTTCCCAAGTGGCATCTTCACATGGTAGATTCTTCCATTTGATCAGGTACTTTGTAATCACTCTAGAATGAAGAATCACCTCAAGATCAATAATAACTCTTCCTTCCTCATCCAATTTTTTTAATTATATTTTAATGTTAACTCTATGCCTAATGACTTTCTTCAAGCATGGTACATGAAATACTAGATCTATGAAAGTGGATGAAGGAAAATCTAACTTATAGGCCACACTACCAATTTTATACAAGATCTAATAAGGCCCATAATACTTAGGGGATATATTTTATCCTTTTTTTGTTTCTTTAATTACATCTAATTATATGGCTTCAAGTGAACAAAGACCCAATCACCAATGTCAAACTGCCTCTCACTTCTGTGTTGATCTGCCTGTTACTTCATGCAATTCTAGGCCATAGCTAAATTTTCACACAAATTTTCAAGGAACTCATATTCATGGTGAATATGTTATTCAACTACACAAACCTTAGGATGGACCTTCAAGATTGAAGTGATGGATGGAGGGTGGTATCCATACAGTGCCACAAAGGGAGACATTTTGGAAGAATTATGAATAGAAGTGTTATACTACCATTCAGCAAGTGGTAACCAATAAACACATTTATCTTATTTATCAAAAAAAAATAATGGAGATATCCTTCTAAACATTTGTTGACTATCTCAGTTTTTACATCATGTTGAGGATGATAAGATGAACTATGAGCCAATTGGGTGCCCAAACATGTAAATAACCCAGTCAAAAAATTACTAGTGAAAATGGGATTTCTATCACTAATAATGATCTTAGGGTCCCATGTAGTTTCTAAACTATGTTGAGAAAATAAGGAGGTACTCTACTAGCAAAAATGGTTGTGATAAAGAAAAAAATGAGCATATTTATTGAGATGATCAACAACAACCATGATAATATTATGACCATCAGATCTTGGTAACCCTATTATGAAATCCATAGATACCTCTTCCCAATGTTGGATAGGGATGGATAAAGGTTGTAAAAGACTTGGGGTTTTTATGGTTTCACCTTTGTTTTATTGACATATCATACATTCAACCACATTTTTTAAGACATCCCCCTTGAGTCCTTCCCAAAAAATTCCTTCCCATTCTAATTGCGTTTCATCTAGCCAATGTACCTACAAAATGGTTATGGCACATAGCAATGCCTCAACTAATTCATCCTTTCTAGATAGTGCATCTACCACCACATTGTCCTTGACTTTTTTGTAGACTATTTTAAAATCATAGCCTAACATCTTAATTGCCCATTTTTGTTGTTCTTCAGATGATAACCATTATTCCAAAAAATATTTGAGACTATCATGATCAGTCTTTACCTAAAAGTGATGACCCATCAAATAAGGTTTCCATTGTTTGACTACATGTAAAATGGCCATCATTTCCTTCTCATAGATGGGCTTGTGTTTATTTTTACCCTTTAGTTTATGAATTTAAAATGTAAGTGGTATACCTTCTTTCATGATTGCAACACCCATACCATACCCAGATGCCTCAGATTCAACCACAAAAGTCTTGGAAAAATCAAAAGTGGCCAATATTAGAGTAGTGCACATAGCCAATTTCAATTTTTAAAATTCTTGAGAAGCTACATCAATCCACTAAAAGGAGTCTTTCTTCAACAAATAGGTGAGTGGGGATGCAATACTTAAATAATTTTTTATAAACCTATGATAGTAACCAGTTAGCCCCAAAAATCCCTGTAGTTGCTTGAGTGTCTTAGGAATTGACTAGTCTACCATTGCTTGATTTTTTTTACGATCAACTTTCACTCCATATGAAACTAGATGACCCAAATATTAAACTTCACAAGCCCCAAAAGTACAGTTGGAAGTTTTGGCATATAATTGATGTTGCTCCAAAATGAAAAGTACCTATTTCACATGTTGTAAATGGTCTTCCCAATTTTTACTATAAATGAGGATATCATCAAATAATGCCAAAACAATTTTCCTTAAAAATGGCCTAAAAATAGTATTCATCAAACTTTGAAAATTAGGTGATGCATTTGTTAGACCAAAAGGTATAACTAGAAACTCATAATGGCCCTCATGAGTCTTGAAAGCTATTTTAGGTATGTCTTCATCATGGATCTAGATTTGATGGTACCCAGAACATAGATCTAACTTGGTAAAATAAAAAACACCATTCAATTCATCTATAAAATCATCAATGATAGGAATAGGAAACTTATCTTTGATAGTGTACTTGTTGAGTTCTCTATAGTCAGGGCACATCCTCCAGGTGTCATCTTTCTTTCTCACCATGATAACTAGTGAAGAATATTCACTTTGGTTGTGGCAAATGATTCTTGCATCTAACATTTATTGTACCATATTTTCAATTTCACTTTTATGGGTATAGGGATACCTATATGGCTTGATGTTAGGTGGTGTAATAGCAGGAATAAGTTTGATAGCATGATCATGCATGCGACTAGGTGGAAGTCCTTTTGACATGTTGCCAAAAACAATAGAATGGGCATCAATTACTTTTTAAAGATCAAGAGGTGGATATGGTTGTACTTCCATGGAAAAAAATTGATCTACAAATCCTTCAATACCCTTACAAAGAATCTCTATCATTTGATTGGAGCTAACAAGTTGTGGAGATTTAGCCCTTAATCCCCTTAGCCCAAATGTCCTTTCTTTAGAATGAAAATGCATGAATAATTCTTATAAATTCATCTCAATATTGCCTAAAGTGGTGAGCCACTATATTCCTAAAATAATATTAGCTCCACCCATGGGAATAACAAACATAGGAGAATCCAATAAGTAGTCTCCCATGGCCAGCTTAATACTATGGCATTTTCTTGAACAACTGACAATACTACCATCTACAATCATAACCTAAAATTTTGGAGTTGTATAAATTAAATGGTTCAAATTAGTATCCAAATTAATATTGATGAAGTTGTGTATGCTCCCAGAATCAATCAAGATAGTGACCTTCTATTTCTTAAGGAAACCCATCACCTGAAGAGTTTGGGGAGTACTAATACCTGAAATGGAATGAAAAGAAATAGTAGGATACGAGTATTTAGATTCCTCCTTAGGACCTTTTACATCCTCACCATGTACTTATTCATCATCTTCATCATCATTGTCACCTTCAATGTAAGACAACTTCTTTTCAGCACAATAATGGTCTTTACTCCATTTGCTATCATAACCATAACATAACCCTTTGGCTTGCTTCTCCTCAAATTTTCCTTGTGTTAATCTAGTGGGCTATGGAAATGATGGTGATATAAAGGTGTGATCATGACTAGTAGTGAAATTTTTCCTTTTGACCATCTCTTTTTCTTCTACCATACGTGTTATAGGGATAACTTTTGATACAAATGTTGGGTTAAACATTCAAACCTTAAATTGGATTCTATCTTTGAGGCCACCCAAAAATAGATCAGTCAAATTTTCCTCAGTGATATCTTCCACCTATAAATATATATTCTAAAACTAATGAATATAATCCTTCATAGTTCCTAATTGTCATAGTTTGGTTAATTGGCTGAAATAGTTCTTAAAGACCTTATTCTGATAATGAGCCAACAACTCCTTAGTGAAAATAGACCATGTAATAGGAGCACCATTACTTTTATTTTGATCATATAACCAATGATACCAAATGAATTTCTCAAGTTCCAGATATAGAGATGCCACTATCACCTTCTAAGAACTAGGGGTTTGATGCAGCTCAAATAAATTCTTGATTTGGGTAATCCAAGTTAGAGGATCCTTACCATTGAACTTATGCATGTCCACTTTTGGAAACATTGGTTTCATACCATCATGGGATTTTTTGGTGTTGAGAGGGGGATTTGAATGCTAAAATGGAGGGTTGTTGGGCTAAAATTGAGATGTAAGGGCAACCAATTACATAGTGATATGATGTAATTCATTGTGAACCCCATTAATCTCTATGTGCATCCCTAAAACATTATCTTGGACTACAAAAAATTCATCATGCCTCACCAAGTTATTTATGTCATCTTGAAGCTAATAAATCACCAGATCTAAAGTTCTAGATTCTATGTCATTAATAAAAGGAGGCTTAGGAGTTTTGTGCCCCAAATTTCTTCCTCAAGTACCAAGACCTACCATATACAAACCCTAGGAGGGTTTTTACCCCAAAAAAAGTGTACCAAGAGATGGTACCATTGTGATCACCTTGACAAGATGAATCTCATGACTGTCTTTACTCACAAGGGTAAAAAATTTGGCACCAAAAAAGTGTACCGATAGAATATACTATCATGATCATTTCATTGAGATGAATCCAATGACTATAATTTTGCAAAGGGAAAAAAAATCTAGACTTTTTTTCTAAATATTTTTTTTCAAAAAAGTGTTTCAAGCAATACTATGTTGATAGAAAAAATTAATTTGTACCAAATTACAAGTTATGTTTTTTTTCTCCCACCACTCTCAGAAGCCACACCTCGTTAGATCCAAAAAAATGCCATAAGAAACTTGCCCAGATCAAAGATATAATACCATTTGTAATGAAATTACTTATATGTTCACATGGAATGATTTTATATCATATAGAATAAACAAATATGAGAGATCACACAAAAATAATTGACAACAAAGTAGAATACTAGATAATATAGTAAATCCACTTTGAGGGGGAAACCTCCCCAATTATACACTAATAGTAGAATACTTAACATAATCCATAAAGACTCACCACTACCTCATATATATATTCTACTTATCCAATGTTATTCCATATACCAACCTATCTAAGAACATAGAGAAATGTAACAAGTATATAAAAGAGGTATGTAAGCCACAAGTCAGCCACACATATCCCTAGACACACCAATGGTTAAGGGCATATTAGATCATCATTAATCTAAAAAAATTTTAGGGGATCTCAAATATAACACTCTTAGGTAGTAATAAATAACTCAAATCCTTCTTTGGTAAGATCAATTTTATGAGGAAATTTATATCTAGTTTTGTATATATTGTTAGGCCTCTAAATGCAATGTTCAAATAAGATGCCAAGATGTAATAGACACTAAAATCATAGAAATATTTCCAAGTCATTAAGGATGTCATTACTCAAGCTCTAAATTTGATCATCCTAGACTTTAATAAATATTTCTTCTTATATTTGTTTGCTTTAGATCACAAAATCTATTGTGCTTACCCAAAAAAGGGATGAAAGTGAGCACCCTATTATGTTCATGAGCATAAATCTAAAGGAAGTAGAGATCAAATACTCTATGATAAATAATCATATTTATGATCTTGTCAAATAATTAAATAATTTTCCACATTACATTTTAAGGAATAAAACTATTGCTATCATGTCAGATCCAATTGTTAAGCTCACTCTGGGAAAAAACAAATTGGGAGAATGTAGAGGTAAGTCAATGAAAAATTTATAGGAATTTGACATAAAAATTAAGACTGATAAAATTATTAGAGGGTAAGGCATCATTCAACTTATGAGTGAGCCTAATCCTTGCATCATGATTGAGGAAATAATCAAGGCCCAAGTATCTACAAGAGACTAGTATGTTAATATCATTCAATAATTACTCATAGGCAATTATCCTCCTGAACTAACCATAAAACAAAAAAAATCTTTAAGGCTTAAGATTTCTCATTACATGATTAAAAAGGGGATTCTTTACAAAATACATTACAAAGTCATCTATATAAGATAAATGTCATAGGAATTATCTCATAAATTCATAGAGAACATGCATCAAAAGATAGGCAATGGTCATCCATATGTAAATACCATAGCACATAAGATTATTAGAATGGGATATTATTGGCCAACTATCTTTAAGGATGATCACAACCACATGAGAACATGCCACAAATTCCAATTTTTTTTTAAAAGAGAAGTTCACGTAATAATTCCACTAAATCTTGTGATTGAAGAGAGACTATTTACCCAATGGGGATCGAATTTCATCAGCATTATCAATCTAAATTCTTTAGCTAGACACAAATTTGTCCTTATGGCTATGGACTACTTCACTAGGTGGATTGAAGTAGTAACAATGAAAAATGATATAACCCAAGATGTAATAAATTTTATCAAAAATAAAATCACAACAAGGTTTGGTAATCCCATCTCTCTAGTTTGTGATAATGGGCTAGGATTTTAATTAGTTGAGTTCATTGAATGGGCCCATGACAACCAAATTACCATTAGATCATCAACCAATAATTACACTTAGGGAAATATATTGGTTGAATCCACAAATAAAATTTTGGTTGATGCTATCAATAAGTCACATTTAAGTGAGTCAAGTGAGTGGCATCATCTATTGAAGTATGAAATTTGGGTAGATCAAACTAAATATAAACAAGCTATCAAGGATTCACCATAATTTATTGTATATGGACATCAACTAGTATTCCCAATTATGCTCAAAATACCAACATATTAGTTCATGCAGGAATAAATGGAACCTAATGAGAATGTGGAGTCCTAATTATTGGACATAATATAAATGTAAGATTCAAGGATATAAGCTTTACACAATTTTAGTGAACACAAAGACCTAGTCAAAAGATGGTTTGATATAAGATCAAAACCTAAAGCATTTAGAATAGTTGGCCTAGTGATTCTATGGGACAAAGACCTTGAAAAGAAATGGCATCATGATAAGTTCACCCTTTCATGGATTATACCTTATTAGATATCAAAGATCATGATAAATAATGCTTTCCATTTAAGTGGACCTCCAAGGTAAAAAAACTAACATATCTAATCAATGGGCAGTTTTTGAAGTAATACTTCATGGTTATACCATCTAGAGATGCCCTTGAATAACAAAAAGTGTTTTAGTAGAGGTAAGAGTATATTAGGTTTCCAATTTCCTAGTTGGGTTTTCTATTTTCTATCATTTTTTTCATTAGAGTAGTTTCATGCTTTTTAGATTGGTTTTTTCCTACTTTTTGCATTTTATTTCCTTAGATTAGTTCCTTGTTTTCTAGAGTATATATCTTTTATTTCATGACAATTTGACCAACCTAATATCTATCTAACCATGTTTTTCATGCATGCTTGAGTTGGTAAATAAGTCCAAAATAAGAAAAACAAGCATGGAAAGAACATCAATGGAACACACAATTAGTTTATCTACAAGTTTTGCACCTTTATGTTTGAGATTTTCAAAATCTAGGTATGCAAGGAAAAGTGAACTAAGATATATTAGAATTGAATACTTTTCTTATATATGTCAAATATGCTCTTGCTAATTCATTCAATTTTTGAAAGTCTTTTCATATCCTTGGATCAAACACATTTCTCATGTTAATACTTATTTAAAGTAATAATCATTGATGTAGATGTGGCCGATAGGGACATTTTACACTAGCTCATAGTGGTTCACATCCCCTATTTTCCATTAATATTTGCAAAAAAAAGAGTTTAAATGCATCCTAAATGGTTATCAATAAATCTAAAAGAAAATATAAAGATGATCAAAAACTCACATGATGAAATATAGTCAATGCATCATGCATGATACAAAATTATGGAAGGAGAAAGGGATGAATCAAAGGTATCTCTATTAGTGATATGGATACTTGGCTAGTAGAACATAAATGATTGAGTTTCCTTTATTTTTTAAATAATTAATAAATCATAATGAAATCTATAGTCTAGTCTAAGTCTTTGCTAAAAAATTTCAAAACAAGGCTACAATAACATCACTTAATCACACACAAATCCAAGGTATGAACAAGGCTAGTTTATTGCTCAAATTTTTGGTAGTATCTTTCATGATTTTAGTTTAATTATTTTTCTATGGTATAATTTATGTTTTATTTTTAATTTCTAACTAGATATTTTGGGTTTTCAAATACTCAAGAGTATTTCTCTTGGAAATCACCATTTATTGTACTCAACACACCCCACCCTCATTTTTGTAAATAGGGATCCATTATAAGTCTAAAAACCCTAGTTATGATTTAAAAGGATTTTTAATTTGAAATAACATGAGTCCTTAGCAAGGTTTTAGGTCTCAAATATCTTAATTCCCATATTCATGGTTCTTGTTAAGTACACTATTGTATGTCAATACAATTAATATCTTCCCATATCAAGATTTTTTACACTTTATGTGATTTACTAAAACTAAAATATTAATGGATTTCAAAAGTTGTTACATATATGTAGGTCTTATAAATTTATATGAAAATTACAAATGAAAAATCCTAAGTCTTTTAGGTTTTTGTTACTTTTGGTCTTTGTAACTTCTGGCCATCGATCAAATTGGTCTTCATGTGTTTTGCATGTTGCACATTTTGTCTTCATAGATTTTATACATCGCATGTTTTGATATTAAAAATTTATGCATTTAATATATTTTGTATTCATGACTTTTGGGCATTTCAAATTTTACACATCATGGATTTTAGAATTTTATAACTTTCATACTTCACAACCTTCAATTTTTTGTTACTTTTAATTTTTAGAATTTTTTGGTCTTTACACATTTAGTATTCATGGATTTTTGTCTTCACATATTTTGGTCATCGTGTGTTATGGACATCACTAATTTTGTCCCTCACATATTTTTATATTCATGCATTATTTCTTCATGTGTTAATGTAAAATGGTAAAGGATTATTTTGTCAAAAGTTATGATGTATAAAAGCTATGGGCCTTCACATTTCATGCATCTAGGGCATCATGTGATTTAGCTAAATCAAAATTAACAAAATCCATGAAACTAAAATTCTTATATTATGATCTTGTTATAACTACATCAACAACAAATTAACAATTAATGCTTGTCTAAGAGATGAAAATGGGGCATCCTCTAAACACATACAATGTCTATGTGGCATACCTACTAAATGGAGCTACCAAAATTGAATTAAGAAAGAAACACAAGATTGAATCCATTTGAAATTAATGAAAAATGAACTATAATTAATGAATACATATTTGAGCTATGTGATTGAATTCTAAAGAGACATCTCGTTATCGATTACTAAAGAGCTTAAGAAAAAATGATTTATATAGAGAGTTAAAAGCCCTGGTTTTCTACATTCACATATGAATTTATTATAGTGATCAATCAATTGAATTATCATGTAAATTATATAAGGGAACTAGGTATCTAATGAATTTATCTAGGAATCAAGGGGAGCATTACCACCATCAAAATTATCCATCAAGGATTCCATGGAATACATTGATAAAATCTTTGACTCAACTATGTTTGATGGTAGGTTTGAGAATTATAGAGTTGTATAGGATGATATGGATAATTTTGATGCTCACTCATGTGAGGATAGATTATAAATTGAGGATAAATAATTGGTGGTTGATTTATTACCATTTAAATACCAATAATTTTACTTTATAGCTACCAAGTCCAAAGTGATGTCCTATATTGGCCTACTTTGAGACTTGTTATTTTTAGGCAAAGTATATGATGGCTTCCTACATCATTTCAATCAAAAAATAGTCATGGCTTGAATTTTAGGAGATTATTTTTATGGGTACCTAAGGCTTAGACTTTCATATGCCACATATGATGGACATAGAATCATATTGTGGAAGAAGACTAACATAGTCAAAGACACATTAAGGAAATGGATAATACCAGGAGAAAAGTTAAGCCTCAAGGCCACTACTCTTATTATCATCACCAAATTCAATATGGGAGTTTGCTTTAGTATGGCCTTACTAAATAGATTGTATGGATGTGTTACCATCCATTACCTTTGTTTTGAGTGGGTGTCATTACTAGACTTACTAATGAATTCAAAATTAACCTTGGCCCTAGGAGAAATCATTAGTGCCAAACTTTAGGAGAAAATGTTCTAAAAATATAAATGATCAATCTATGGTCATTTTTCATGATGTCTTATTTGATGGTGTGGTCATGATAATAGTCCACATGCATAATGGAATGCTTTGGAGCCTAGTCCCAAACTATATAAAAAATAGAGTATGTGAATTATATATACACATAATATTTTTAAATTTATTAATTACCAATGATTTATATCTTTAGGAACCCATCGAGTCTCAATCTCTCTAAGTGCACACCTTAAAGGGTGCACTAAGAAAGGGGTGTGCAAACCATTGGAGCTTCACAAGATTGTTTCCCCTATACCACCACTTGCTATCAATCAAACCTTCTTTTATACACTTCCCTAAGTCTTACCCCTATCTTTCACTCTCTCCCAAAAAATTCACCTCCTTATTTATCCCCTTTTGAAGACTAAAATGATTTTTGATGGTTTACATTACATTTTTATCTTGGGCATACCTTGTATTCAAATTATTAAAAGCATGTTATGGGTATAGGTCATTTTTAGCTGACCTATATCAAGATATAACTTTTTTATCAATTAAAAATATAGAGTCAATTGGGATGACCCTATTGGCTAAACTTTCAAAAAGATTTAGGGTTAGATTCAACTATATATACACATTTATTTCACCATTTCTTAGAGAGAAAATTGAGTTAATTATTTAGTTTCTCTTATTTAAAATCTCCTCTTCCACCATTCTACTTGAGGAGTTATTGCTTAGAGATTATACTTAGAGAAGAATCTTATCTTGTGTAAAAGTATTAGATGCTTTGGTTTTTTAGTGATCCTTAAAAACTACAACAACCTCATGTGAACACCTTTGGCCAAGGGAGAGATTGAGTATCAACATGTTAGTATTCAAGGTAAGTATCTCTAACTTTACTCCTCTATTTTATTAGATAAAATTAGAATAAGTAATGGTTTTTGAATATATTTCTCTCTTCATGCATTAGGGTTTTATCTATACATAGCTTAATTAGGATTATCTTATGCATGTTTACTTTTTATGTTTATTTCCCCCACTTTGTGCCACAATATTTGGTGATCACTAGATTGGATTTTAATTTACTTTCAATTTACTTTGTGAATATAAAAACATAGGACCTAGCTAGGGTTATTGCATAATGTTCCTTGACTCGAGGCTTTGGAACCCTCTCTAGTGATGTTATTATGGTAAGATATACTTTGGTTAGGTGTAGTAGATCCATCTTGGTCATGACCTTAAATATTTAATGTATCAACAATCACAAATGTAAGTAGGATTTATCTTCTTTGAGCTAGGGTTGATTAATAGATCAGTTACATTTCCATTTGTATACATTCTAGTGAACCCAACATGAATCAAACCCTTGTAGGTTTTATTTCATGCTTTAGTTTTATCATTATATTATATTTTTATATTTTTTAGTACTATATCAAAAAAATTGGTATAGTTCTAATAGTCCATGTGTAGGTTTAACATAGTTTCTCCAAAATAACTCTATTTTGTTTGTGTAGGTCTTCTCCAAATATAGGTAACTGGATTGATCAATTTGGCATCACGTTATTTTTTAGTTCTAGACTTGCATGCATAGTTAAACCAATAAACTCTCTTTGAAATTATCATTTTTCAACATATAGGTCTACAAACATAATCAAGCCAGTTGACTTTGTTTGTAACTTATTTTTAGCACATAGTTTTTACAAACTCTATCAAGTCAATCAATTCTGTTAGCATAATTTTTGAATCAACACTTGAGTATTACAACATAAATTTTTTCAATCTAAAAATATTAAAACCCACCAAGGTTCATTCTTACTCTTTCTATTCTTTTAGTTTTTCTTTCTCAATACCATTTTTCATAATTTTGTATTATGTAGAATTATATCCTTATAACTGACTGGGTCGATTAACCCGACATAGTTATGTAGCCTATTTTATATCTAGAAGACACAATCAACTGGCTTGACTCTGTTCTTCTAGGTCTTACTTATGCAAAATAGAAGTGACCCAATCGATTCTATTTTGCATTGATTACATATAGTTTTACCTAAACCAATTTTATACTCTTCACAATCAAGGAATTAACCTCTTCTTTTAGTAATTAATTCACCTTTATTTTTAGTTGATTGCATGCTTATAGTAACAAACATAGATTAATTAGGTGTATTTTTAAATTACTAAGCTATTCACACTATTATTCTCTTGTTACACATACTTATAAATCATTTTAGACATAAAAAGCATTAAAATTTCATCTTCCCAAGGTCTATCTACTTGGATTTCATCACCAAGGGGGGAAGCTGACTTAGTTTTTTAGCCAAGTAGAAACATGTGGTTGATGGCATATATTGTAAAATTTCTTGAAACCCTTATCACTATGGGATTGTGAAGTGAGGGGGTAGGCCCCAATACCAATCTAGTACCATTACCAATATAGATCCCTTTCAATGTAAACTTCTTGAAACCATCCTTAGATTACTTTGTAGTTCTTAATTACAACCAACTTCCCATCACATTAAATTTAAACTTCATTATAACTAATAACACTTTAGAATGCCCAATTATTTAGTATTTACTTTCAATTTGTTGCTTACTCTTTGATCATTGTATTTTGCATTGTAAAACTTGCATTAGCCAACATTGGTGTAAGGTCTATGTTGTGTGTTCTAATTAGATCAATTACATTGATCTAATTATGTATGTGCTTAATTTAATTTTCTTAGATATTATCTTGCAAAACCTTTCTCTATTTTTAGAACACTATCATCCCTATCGACATAGTCTCTTATAGACTATTTAGAATATATACCTATAGTACACAGTCAACTTGTGTGACTATGTCTCTTTATCTTCCTATTCAACCCCTATCTAAGTAGTACATAGTCAATCTGATTAAATGTGTCTTTTTATTTCTCAACATGTTTTATATTCAATAATACACATTCAACCTGCATGCCTATGTCTTCTTTTTCTTTTTTCCATTCCTTAGTTTACATAACAGTCAACTAGTTTGACTCTATACCTGTTGGCCAACACTATTCTCTATCTCATTGATTATGTCTCTATTTTATTCTCATTCCCTATTCTTTCTTCAAAAATCATGAAATTATGTATCATAATTTTTTTTGGATAGCCTGAATCTATTTAGACACTATATAGGATGTTATTTTCTACCTACCTTTACTTCCCAAGAGGATCCTCACTCTTGGAGTACCCATTCTCCTCCCTCATCTTTCGATTATAACATGGTTCAAATCACTCAAACTAATTAGATTGGTGGATTAGGTCTTTTTTGAGATAATTCCCATCTTCAAATATCTCACCATAATGTGGAGGCAATTGACACAAGTCTATCCCATAGGGAATTTAACACCTATCAACCCTTACCCTAATAATAATTTAGGGAATCTCCCACAAACACTAACCCACTAATTGATATAACTTATATTATTGCATAGATAGTAAAATAATTGAAAATAATGCAAAAATATAACACCTCCTAAATTATGCAACTACAACATAATTTGATCAACATGGATAATCAACCTCCTATTATTCTCCCTCAAAAGAATTAAAAATTTACTCCTCCACCTCTTATAGATTCTATGAGTAATGTCATCCCCAAACCTATCATGAAAAATAAGATGATTCAAAATATACCAAATGAGCCTTTATCCCCTTTCATTATTTTTATTGATATTGGTAATATATCTCTAACTATTAAATATGATGGGACTAAAGACCCTACATATTTTCTTAAGAAATTTGGCAATCTTTACAAAGAGGATCCAAACTAATATTTTTGACACAAATAAAATTTTAGTTAAAACCTTCATCAGTGATGTATTATAATGGTATAATCAACGTTCCTAACAATATATATGATAACTATAAGATTTATTCAATCTTTTAATTATAAAATTATAACATAATGATCTTCCCAAAAATTGCCTTAGTCATTTCATTAATGCTAGCAATCTCCCACCAAATCAACTCAAGATTTTATCAAAAGATGAAAATCCTTAAATCATAAGGTTGATCATAACATGACTAATGATAACTTATTTAAACTCTTTACAACAATATTAAAACCTTCACTCTAATACAGGGTTCAAACTTTCACTCCCAAAACATTAAATGAGGCTCTTGACCAAGCTAAGCACCAAGACTTATTAATGAAATAGTTTGAACCTAATACTAAAATAATTAATGGATATTTTCAACATTCAACCAATGTGATTATCAATAATCCTCCTCAACCCAAAATAGGAATAGGAAAAGCTAACAATCCTCAACCTTATCATAATTTATTTATTGTGAAACAAATGAAATATTTTTTAGCACCATCTAAACCATTATGTACCCCAATAATCCCCCTAAATGGTATGATCCTAATCAATTTTGTTGGTTTCATACTAATATAGGTCATTCTCATGAAACATGTAGAGGGATTAAAAAAAATTATATTTATTTTATGCTTGGTGATTCATTCAATCATGATTCCATGATCAAGATCTATCATCAAATTATATTACCACTTCTCAAAAGAAACAAGATTCTAAAGTTTCTTCTTCTAACAACCCACAACTATTTTCTACATCTAACCCTAAATAATCCAACAAGGATATTTATGTGATTGACAATGATTATGATCAATATTACACAAATCCCCAATATGTAAACATGGTTAAGGCCAATTATCAATGCAAACTATCTCACAAAGATCCCATCACCAAACCAAAGAAATTGTCTTTAAAAGAGAAACTTCTCAAAGATACTACTACTAATCACTTATCTTCAAAAAACTATGAGGAACCACCTCCTCCTTTAGAATATCCATCTACTTCTCTTCCTCCTAAATGTATTTTACCTTCTAAGCCTCAAGTTAATTCCTCCTCTTCCAAAACCCATTTGAACTTCTTAGAAGAACTCAACTCTATACCTTGTAAAATTACTCTCATGGATTTAGTTCATACATCTCCTTATCATCATAAGTTCCTAATGCAATAACTTCACAAAATTGAAGAGCCATCTCCCTTAGAAGAAGAACTTTCTTCTCATGAGCCTCAACCAATAGAAGTAAAAACCATCAAATACATTTGTCTTTATTTGAAAGCTTTCATAGAGTTCCTCAAATAAGACATGATTAATGATGAAATCCTCTTTCAAGCTGATGATCCATTGTTATTTATTAAAATATACATTAATACCACCCTCATTCATAAATTATTAGTAAACAAGGGGTTAAAAATTAATATGACATCTCTTTGTCTCATTAAACAACTCAGATATAACAAAGATCATTTCAAACAAACTCATTTACACATGTCATAGATTCAACAAGAATAATCAAAATCCACTTGGTTGTATTTGGCTCCCTCTTACTATTGGACACAAAACTATACAAAATAATCTCATGGTGCGCGATTTACCATTATCTTATAATATCCTCCTAGGTCACCCATGGACTCATCACATGAGGGATATTGCCTCTTCCAAAATCCAATGTATCAAGTTCCCTAATAATGGTAAATAGTATAAACATGAGGCCCATCCTAACCCATAGAGTATTCAACTTCTTAATCCTAAATCTCAATATTGAATTCCCACTATTATAAAAACTAATAGTACCCCTTTACCCAAATTCATCAACATGAATCCAAATTTACATGTCACTCTTGTTGATTTTGATGATGATGAACCCAATGAATTTCAAAATATATGAAAATACTACCAATTTACCTCCTTACATTTTAGAGTGGCTTCCTCATTATTTATTACCTCATGATTGTACCCTACCTCTCATTAATGAGATCACCGATTACCCTTCTCCATGTAATGCCAATGAAACATCTTATATGGAAGATTATTTCACATTTAATGATTATGGAGTGTCTAAATTATTGAAAGATCCTTTAATTATGTCACCACATAAATTTAGTGATCTAGTCATCTCACCTTCTAGAGTTTCTTCTAAGTCACAAGCATGTACAATTTATCCAACTTATGATGATAACTACATCATGTCCCAAGCTCAATCATGAGACTTGGATGTTCAACATTATAAGAAAACTTTATCCCAAATACATGATTTCAACCACAATGTTCATACCATTTCCATTAATTTTAAGTTAGCACTTGAATGTCATGTACCTCCAGTTAATTCTCTAATTCTTGATACTCCTTTGGTGGTTGAGCAAAACTTAGCCCTCGTATCTTTTAAAATTTTAGAACCTACTATACTTCCTCTTACACTAATTTTTATACCTGATCTTCTTCCCATCAATAATAGTAAAGATACACCAATTCAATATGATCAACCTTCCTCTATAGTTGCAATTACTTCAGAGATCACCCTTGATGTTATGGCCATAAATGTGTGCTAGATAAATTTTTAATATAATAGCCATGGTAACAAAATTATTGATATTAAAGTAGATGTGGAATATTATGGACCTCTGCCAATGTTGCCTAGGGATGAATCCATCCTTGAATTATTTCATGCTTGAGAATCTCAAATTCCTTAACAACATCACAAAATTAGAAATTTTAAGCAAGAGGTCCCTCATTTTAGCAACTTGATTGCTAGCATTGATCTTAAAACCAATCCCATTTCCTCTCTTCCCAACATACCATATCATTTCTATGATGGAAATGCTATGATTATTATGGAAACTACAAAAATCAAATATGGTACCCCCTCATGCCCTCAACCTATAATAGTCTCTAAATAACTCACATCAATTAAACATGATAAATTTAGTTTATTCTTCAATAAATGTCATGAGACTTTCACTTGGTCATATCAATACATGCCAGGCACTAATCCTAGTATCATGGTGCATAACATCATCACATATCTCGATGCTAAACTTGTTAGACAAAAACAATATAAATTTTCCTTTAAATTTTCTAACTTATGCTATAATTAAATCATTAAAATTTTAGATTCCAAATTTATCAAACCTATGGACTATTCCATATGGGTCTCCAATATTATCCCTATTCATAAAAAGCTACCATGGTCATTCACAGTTTTATTGATTTTCATAATCTCAATATTGCTTGTCCTAAGGACAACTCTCTATTACCTTAAATTTATGCCATCATAGATTCCACTACTATATATGAAAATTTTTCCCTCATGGATGGTTTTTTGGGTTACAATCAAATTCATATCGCTCCTATAGACCAACACAAGACCACTTTTGACACAAAATGGGGTACCTATTGCTACGTTAAAATTCCCTCCAGCCTTAAAAATTATGGAGATATATATCAATGGGATATGACTCACATTTTTCATGATCTTATCCCATAATATTTTGGAAACCTATGTGGATGATCTCATCACTAAATCCAAAATCTGCAAAACTCATCTTTTTGATCTTGCCATCATCTTTGATTGACTCATCAAATATAAAGTTAGACTAAACCCCTATAAATGTGTCTTTGGCATCACATTTAGTAAATTTATAGGGTTCTTAGTCTCTCTTCATGGTATTTATGTTGATCCCACTAAGATTAATGTCAATGTAAACATGCCTATTCTTTGTTCCATTCTAGACATTCGTACTTACCTTGGCAAGCTTGGGAAAATATGATGTTTTGTCCCCAAAATGGCTTATCACATTTATTCTATTAATTCCTTTATAAAAAATTTAATGCTCTTGAATGGAATGATCCTTTTCAAAAATCATTTGAAAATATAAAATAATCATTATTCTATATGCCCACCCTTTATCCACCTTCTAATGCATGTCCTTTAATTTTGTACACTTATTCTACACCCATATCCTTTGGGATAATAGTTACACATTAAGATGATACTGGAAGAGAGTATGTTATCTACTATATTAGTTGATATCTCATTAATTATGAAAAAAATTATACCAAAGTAGAAAGTGATTTCCTTGCTATTTATTTTGTAGCTGAAAAGTTTCATCACTACATGCTTTGTCAAACAACTTATGTCATAGTTCATTTTAACCCACTTATTCTCTTAATATTTTATACTTGGAGACATATGTGGCAAGTTTGTGGTTATTTTAATGGAATTTTATCTCCACATTATCACACAAAAATATATCAAAGGACAAGTCATTACTGACCAATGCATCACAACACCCATACTTGATATCAATCACCTTCAAGATAGTCTCCCCAATGATAACATCCTCTATATTGATGGCTATAATTAGGATCTCTCTTAAATATTACTTCCATAACTTTACTTCTGATTTAGAAGCAAGTAATTAAGAATATTCCTGTATCAGTCTCGATACTACTAAATCTAAAGTAGTCATCAAAGAACTTCCTGAAATTAATGTCAATTTACACAAAGACGCTTGGACCCTTCACTTTGATGGTGCCAAATGCCTCCAAGGAGCTGGGATAGGTTGTATCCTTACTATTCCTCATGGTAAAATTATTCATTTGGCATTTTGACTTACATTTGATGTCACTAATAACATGGCATAATATGAAGCATTAATCCTAGGCTTGAGAGCGGCACTTGACTTAGATATTACATATATGCATGCTTTGGGTGACTCATAACTCATTTATCAATAGTTTAATAGTTATTATCAATGTAAAATTGAAAATATTATAGATTACCATCACATGGACACTACCCTTACCAAATAATTCACTTCTTTTACCATCAAACCCATCACTAGAGATCAAAACTCTATCACTGATTCACTTACTTCTTTAACATCATTATTTCATAAACACCAAGTCCTCACTTATTCTACCTTTCTTATTCAAATAATACAGTCCCCATCTTCCATCTAACCATAATATTCACTTATCTATCATATTTAGGTTGTCACCATTCAATAAATCCCATGGTACAAAGACATTATCTAATTCTTTGAGCATCAAACTTATCCTCTGGATACATATTCCTATGAAAATACTTGATTTTTCAAATAAAATTTCAAATATGTATTTATATATATCACCCTTTATTATCATAATGTTGAAGGTAACCTAATATTCTATGTAATTAAATAAGAGGTTACTCCTCTCTTTGAACAAGCACATGGGGGAATTTATAGTGGGCATGCTACAACATGAAAATGCGTATGCATGAGATAATTTTGGCCTTCTCTTCAAAAAGGTGCTATCAAGTTCACTAAAATGCATATTCCTTTCCAAATTCATGATGATCTAATCCATTTTCCACTAGCTGAGCTCTAACCTATGAAATCTTCTTGGCCATTCTCCATGTGGGGATAGATATCATAGGCAAAATACCTCGATCATAGGATGGACATGTCTTTATCACTGCCACTGAATATTTTACAAAATGGGTATAATCTATGCTTCTCTTAAATGTCATAGGAACCACTATTTATAAATTCATCCTCAATCAAATCATTTATCATGTTGGACTTCCCCATACTATCATTTATGACAATGGTGGTAGTTTCAAAAATAAGGATATGAAATATCTCTATTCCAAATTAAAAATTTCTAACAATTTTTTCATACCATAAAATCCATAATTCAATGTCCAAGCTAAGGATACTACCAAAATTTTCAATAAAATCCACCAAAAGGCAATCCATGAAACTTACACTGATTGGTATCTTCATTTATATCTCATACTTTGGGCCTATTGCACTAGCCTATGTACTGCCACTGGGTCAACACCATTATCATTAGTCTATGGTTATGAATATTTCCTCCCATTAAAAATTGAGCTTACCTCTCTCCATATATCTCTTCATAGTATCATACCTAATGAGGAATTACATGAAGCTTGCTTTCATGATCTTGATCTTCTTGATAAGCATTGTCTCTCCGCTCTATAACATAGTAGCCAATAAAAGGCTTGTATCTCCAAACAACATAATAAAAAGTTAAATTATTTCACTTGAAATATTGGTTATATAGTCCTTAAATTATACTATACCCATTATAAAGAAGGCAAATATACCCAAAAATGGTGGGGCCCTTATTTAGTAAAATATATTCTTGGTCCTAGCACGTATCACCTCCAAACTAATGGGCCTTGTTTTCAAAGAGACCACCAATGTGAATTTCTTAAATAATTATTTTCCTTAGATATTTCCATTATTATCATTATTTCTACATGTTATCCTACTAACACTTTTTGAAGGTTTTCTACATGACTCTCACCCTCTACAAAAGTTTCTTCTTTAACAAACCTTATTTCCTTTTTTTGGTTCTTTGGTTTATTTATATCATGAGTTACAATGTAAAACCATGGATATGACTTAGAATTCCTCATGATTTTATCTTATTTTAGTGATTTATTATCTTCCAATACATTTTACACCCTATTAGGTTTTTATTTTGTGAGTTGTAGTGTAAGACCATGGATAAGACTAGGCCTTCCTCATAAATACCATATTTCTCATTTTTATTTTTCACATGATTTTTTCATCCTCTTGTGTTTATCTCTTATGAGTTACAATGTAATACCATGGATAGGACTAGGCTCTCCTCATAAAATCACCATTTTGTATCACAACACCTTTATTAAACTAAGTGTTCCTTTTTCAAAATGTTAAGAACTAGATACAGGTTTTTTATCCCTTATTCTCAGCTTTGTTTTTGCTTATTTTATAAATAAAAATTTCATAACAATCTATGATATCATGTTTCCATACACCTTCAAATATTCTTATGATAAACAATCATACTTCTCTATCATTGTATCCCTTTTCACCTTTGTCACATTTTTGTGATTTGAAGTAATTCAAATTGTTTCATGTTTCATTACCCTTGATTTCCTTTCCTTTCATTCCACTTTGTATGAACCAAGGTCAAATTAAAGATAACACTTTTATTTCATATGAATAAATAAGACTCTTAGACACCATGCTCTCTAAGTTCTCTTTCTTATCTACCAAGTCCTGAAGTTTTTAAATGATAGTCATTTTTATCACCCATGTTTGGTTCTCCAAATCCATGTGGAGGAGGAATAGAAAAATCCATAAAAATTTAAAATCCAAATCATTTAAAATAAGAGGCACTGATCAAAAGGTAACATATAAAGTCAAAATTCAAAATGACACCAAAATATGTGATTAATAACACATCTCCTATCCCTAATCAAAGCTCAAAATCCACTACCAGCCTTGTAATAAATTTGAGGTCCATTGGAGTGTGGTAGGCCAATATATTTGGATAGGAGAATTCAAAATAACCTATGGTGATACCTAATTTCTCACATAAGTACCCAATCTTCATAGTGGACTGATGGTTTTGTAAGGGATCATGAGGAATGGGGAACACATTGTGAGAAGGTAGGTTTATTTTAATTTTCATGTATATAGCCTTCATGGGATGATATTCATACTTCATTTGATAACCCAAGATTTGTGTGGCTATGAAAAGTTTTTTAGAGTCCTTAATTTCAAAATTCCTCTTGTTTTGACAAACCCAATTTAAGTGTCTTGAATACAATAAAGAGTTTCTCTACCTTGATTTTTCCTTTATTTTCCCCTCCTCCCATTTCATTTCCCTCCTTGATAGGCAAGTTTGATTCTAAATATATTTTCCCTCTTATACATTCCCTCTTCTTCACATCTTAAAAACATGATAGCACTACTTTGTTTCAATTTTATCTATCTTTAAAATTAAAAACTATGCTTGAGTGACTATGGATTATTTTCTTTACACCATTGCTTTAAATTTTTATCATTTCCTTGGTTTATGTGAAAATATTTCCATTTTTGTACCTCTTTTTTTGGACAACTGCATCCATTTATATTCTTTCATGTAATTTTCCATTATTGAGTGAGGTTGGCTTGTTACTTCTCACTCACCAATGTTATTTCCCCTTTCATGCACTTTTTCCATAGATGATTGTGTAGGGATTGCTAATAAACACTCATTAATATTGTTTTACCATTACTTACCCATATTTGTTTAAGTAAGGATTGTTATTGCTTTTACATTGATTTTTTATTACAATTTTTCCTTGTATCTTTGGCTTGACTTGGTTTACTTGTCTTTCTTAGTTATGGTATACTTGTTTTTCTTCAGTTATTTCATATCCTTGTATTTTTGGTTACCTAATTTAATCTTAACTTTGGACTTGGTATTTTGGCCCTAACTTAGCATTTGTCACCCCAACTTACCCAGTTTACAATTACATCATGCTTACCTCAAATAAATTATCTTGGATTCCTTGCATTTTTTTTTTCTCTCTCTTTAGTTTTGTATCATTAGGTTTTTCTAAAGTAGTCTTTGTGCCCTACATGATCAAAACTAAAAACATAGTAGACAAACATCTAGTGATAAAATTAAACCAAGGTACGTATACATTAATTTTATTTATCATTATTTCCCTTTCAGTCCTTTACTTTTAGTTATTTTATAATTTATTTATTTTTAACATTGTGTGTTGCTATGTTTTTTCCTCAAAGCACCATCCCATGTTGTACCTGAGTGACACATGATGAGATTCAAGTGGGTCATATGTATCACATAATATTTTCAAACTCTATCAATTATTGATGTTTTCTCTCTTGACAAAACCCATCAAGTCTCAATCTCTCCAAGTGCATGCTTTAAAGGGTGCCCTAGGAAAGGAGTGGATAGACCATTGGTGCTTCATGGGATTATTTTCCCCTATACCACCACTTTCTATCAATCCAACCTTCTCCTTTACACTTTTCTAAGCCTTGCCTCCTCTATTGCGTGCTACTCAAAATAATTAAATTCCTTACTTAGCCCCTTCCTAATCCTAAAACCATTTTTTATAGTTTACATTACATTGTTAGTTTGGGCTGACCCTATATTCAAATTTTTAAAATCATGTTATGGGTCTAGGTAAGATTTGGCTAACCTAAATTAGGATCTAACTTGTCTTTACCAATTAACAATAAAAATTTGATTGGGCCAACCTTGTTGGATAAACTTTAGGAAAGGTTTAGGGTTAGATTCAAATATATATCCACATTCATTTTTCCATTTCTTAGATATACAAATAATTAATTATTCATTTGTGATTATTTACAATATGTTATTTTGTCATTCTAATTAAGGATTTAGTTCCTAGGGTTTACACTTGGAGAATAATATTATCTTATGGAAAAGTATTGGATGATTTTGCCTTTCTTAGTGATCATTTCAAACCATAACAACCTCTTGTAAATCACCTTTGGTCAAGGGAGAGATTGAGTCTTGATAGGTTCATCTTCAAGGTAAGTATATCTAACCTTACTCTTCTATTTTAGTAGATAGAAGTAACATACATAATGGCTTTTGAATATATTAATCTCTCCATGCATTAGGGTTTTACCTATACATAGATTAATTAGGATTCACATACATGTTTACTTTTTATGATTATTACCCCCACTTTATGCTATAAGCTTTAGTGATCACTAGATTATATTTTAATTTACTTTGTATTTACTTTGTGAATATGAAAACATAGGAACTAGATAGATTTATTACATAGTTTTGCTTAAGTAGAGGATTTGGAACACTCTCTAATGATTTTATTATGGTAAGATATCCCTTGGTTAGGTCTAGCAGATCTATCTTGGTCATGACTTTGAATACCTAAAGTATCAATAATCAAAAGTGTAAGTGAGATTTATCTTATTTGATCTAGGATTTATTAATAGATTAGTTGCATTTCCCTTTGTATACAAATTCTATTATTTCTTGTATATTTTTTCCTACATGCAAAATATTTTTATAATTGTTGAGAATGTGTATCCTCAAGCCTAGAGGGAAATTCATGAGAATCCATTCAATTAAGTCTTAGATTTCATCAAGAGCACACCATGGCTAAGGGGGAATATTGGTTGTACCTATATTACATAGTAATAATGATAATGGGAACCAAGGTTTCACCCTTATGTCTCCCTAATATGTCTTAGTTAAATTGGCAAAACAAGAGATGGCATACTAGCTCTAGTGGAGTATTTATGAGGATACGAGGAAAAATAATAAAGGTTTATTTCATGCATTTTGCATGATCATAAGTTGAATGAATTATACAATTAGGAAGAACTTAAATGATGTTGGTAGCATAAGATAACTATATTCATTAGTGTCTTTATAATATAGGGATTGGGACCCATATGGTAGCATTTAAAATCATGTCATAGGCTTGGGAATACCTTACCAAATACCTATAAACATGAATTCCTTTTTATAAATTCTAAAGATGATGCAAGGTTCTTATCTAGGGTATAAATGGCTAGGTTGATATATGATCTCCTAAGATCAATTCAAAGGGATCCCCTACTTATGATTGTATATTCACAAACTTGACTTCCACCTCTAGGTGGATGTGTTGCATCTAGCTATTAATCCTCACATCCTTCTTAGTTGGTTAAACTAGAAGGGGATCCTTCCCAAGCACCACCACAGGATGTGATGACCCTTATGAAGCAAGAACAAGGTGTGGAAGAGGCCCCTTCTACCATGAGTTCATTGGGAGGACCAGAGGAGCCAATAAATCTTAATTCTTTTGACTCTATAAACTCTAGTATTCCTAATATTAGTATATTACCTACTACTTTAGACATATATGTTTCATCCTTCACTACTCATCAAGTAACTCCCCTAGTTGATAAAATAACACTTTATTAAAGAGGAAGGTAAGGGCCCCTAACAACCTTATGAGTTTAATTATTGGGACATCATCATAGGAGAAAGTTGTGGCCCAAGGGAAAACACCAAATTAATAGGATGAGGATGATGAGGAATAATTTTAAATGTCTAAGTTCTTGAGTCTCCAAGGACTCAAATGGAGGACACCAATGGAAAAAAATTAATTAGGTGATGTCCCTACCACTATTGTTTCTAGTTTACCTCCAATAGTTATTGTCGCCACTACCATTGATCCTTTCCATTAATATTTGGATAGTATAATATCATTATATCCATAAATTATTGGGTTAAATATTGTGATTAATATCCCTTCCACTTCCCAAGTATTGAAAATATCTCCTAAGGCTAAGAAGGTCCATTTCTAGTCAGCAATAAGAGTCTTTATTTTGGATAAAAGTTCACAATTCTCTATTCCATTTACTTAGGTTTTCTTATGCAAAATTCTACTACATCTCAGCAAAATTCAATTGTTTCATCTACCAGATATAGTAAGAAGATAACCTATACTATGCATTTAATTCCCCAAGTGGGAAACTTGGATCGGTAGCAGATCATTTTCCCATCTCTTTTGGATCCACTCCAATTAAGTGTACCTTAGAATAATTTTTGTCTAAGGCCACTCCTTAGGATATCCAATCAATTGACTCAGGGGAATTTGTAATTCCCTAATGGGTAGTAGACTTAAAAGACCATGTAGTTCAAAAACCTAATTTGGTGATCATAGATCTTCCCACTATAAGTTTTATTTTTGATAAATCAATAGGGATAGTCTATAGGGTTATGAAAATGAAAATACAAAATGAATATGGTAGGGAATTAATCCTTGAGGAAAAAGAGGATGTCTTTTCTCTATCCAAGAGGAAGAAAAAGAGAGCTAGGGAGTCTCTATTAGAGACTCTAGGTTACACTCTTGATGAGGATAGAGGTGTTCATGTCCTGATCCCCAAACCTAGGCTAACATGGGAATGGCCCTAGGTTGTGGGTTACCTAATTTTAGCGTCATACCTAAATATTTTAAGGTGCTAACTCTCATAATTTTCTCTTTTTAGTGCTCTTTATAAAACCTAAATAGCTGGGATGGAAAGGGTAGAGAAAATGAATAATGAAAACCTATCCTAAAATGTGGTGATGCACCATTAATTCAACTATCTAGTCTTAAGATTTCATTCTCAACATAATAATGGATTAATCATAACTAAATGGTCATCTTCTTGAACCATATGCATAAATGTTTCATGTGGAGGTTATACTAGATGGATGGAATACCAATATTATGGCTAGTATGTCTATTATAAGAGTCTCACTAACCATGATACACTTCAAAACTTCATTATCTATCCTTATACACTCCTCATGACCTACATAATATACCTCTTTAACACCTACATTAACAAAGACCTGCAAGGGAAAGAAAATCATCACATTTGCATATCAAAAAGTATAAAAACACTAGGATATCACCATGAATGAGCTACAAAGTTTGTTATTCAATCCAAATAGATGGAAAAGTACAAATTATGGTAGAGTATCCTCATACCAACCTGAGGGATACAAACTAAGGAAAAAATCCTTGAATACATAAAAGAAAAGGATGAGAGAAGGGAAGAATGGTGTAGGAGAGTGGATAGGAGGGTCATCAATGACCAAGTCCACTTAATAATATAGTTCCAATAGTCACATATCTTTGTCCCATATTTTCATGAATTTAACTTCCTTGAATGCTCCTTGAATGAGGTGTTAACTTTGAAATTTAGGTAAGGGAGGCTAAGTCGACATCAGTTACATAATGTCAAAGGTTTGACCATGCTTAGAATATTTTATTATGTTCCATATAGTAGTTCCAAGATGAATTAGGCCACCATAATCATGTATTAGCCCACACTCTTTCAAGGCAAGTTGAAAAGGTCAAGGAAAATGTCTCATTTCTCCACCATAGTCATGAAATGCTAAACCCTTAACCTTTGACATATCTAGGGATATTTATGGCTAACTTGTGGCTTACACACCTCTTTTATATTCTTATTAAATTTCTCTATGTTCTTATTTAGGTCAGCTTATGGAATAACCATGGATAAGTAGACTATATATAAGAGGTAGTGGTTAGTCTTTGATCATTATATTAATTATTATGCTCTTATTGCATTGTTTTGGATATTTCCCCCTTGAAGTGACTTTGTTATATTATCCAATATTCTACTCTGTTATCAATTATTGTGTAATCTCTTATATTTACTTATTCTATGTGATATATAATTATTTTATTTAAACATATAAGTAATTTCATTACAAGTGGTATCAAAGGTTTGATTTGGGCAATTTTCCCATGGAATTATTTTTTTGGATCTGGTGAGGCATGATTTTTGTGAGTGAAAAGAATGAAAAAACATAACTTGTAATCTGAGAAGAATTAATTTTTTCCATCAATGCAGTTTATTCAAAAAGCTTTTTTTTTTAAAATAAATAAATAAAAAGTTTGGAAAAAAAATTCCCTTAACACATTTACATTCATTAGATTCATCTTAGTGAGATGATCATAATGATATATTTTATCGATACACTTTTTTGGTGCCAAAATTATTTACCTTAGTGTGTAAAGGCAGCCATTAGATTCATCTTGGTAAGGTAGTTGCAAGGGTACCATCTCCTAGTACACTTTTTTTAGGAAAAAAACCTTCTTAGGGTTTGTATATGGTAGGTCCTTATACTTAGGGAAGACAAGGAGGGAAAAAAACTCCTAAGACTCCTTCTTTTAGTGACATGAAATTTGGAACTTTAGATCCATTGATTTTTTAACTTCAGGCTAACATAAATGGCTTGGTATAGCATGATAACATTATTACAATTTAAACTAATTTTTCAAGTATACATAGAGAGATTAATGGGGTTCACACTCAATTGCATAATATTACTACATAATTGGTTGGCCTTTTATCTCAACTATAGTCAAACAACCTTCCACTTCATCATTCAGGTCCTCTTCTTAACACTAACAACTCTAATTTTGGTGTGAAACTGATGTTGCCAAAAGTGGACATGCATAAGTTTTATGTTAAGGATCCTCTCACTTGGATTACCCAAATTAATAATTTATTTGATCTATATCAAACTCTTAGTTCTCAAAATGTGATAGTGGTATCTCTATATTTGGAACTTGAGCAGTTCATTTGGTATTACTATTTGTGTGCTCAAAATAAAAATAATGGTGCTCTTATTACATGGTATATTTTCACTTATGAGTTGTTGGCTCATTATTAGAATAATGTCTCCAATAACTAATTTAGTTAGTTAACCAAATTTTGACAAATAATAACTGTGAAGGATTATATTCATCAATTTTAGAATCCATCCTTACGAGTGGAAGACATCACTGAGGAAAATTTGATTGATATTTTTTTGGGTGGCCTCAAAGATAGCATCTAATTGGAGGTTTAGATGTTTAACCTAGCATCTATATTAGAAGCTATCTCATGGGCATGTGTGGTTGAATAAAAAAAGATGGTTAAATGGAAAAATTTCACTATTGGTCATGATCACACCTTTCCAGCACCATCATTTCCTCAACCCAGCAGATTGACACCTCAAAGAATTGAGGAGAAGAGAGCCAAAGGGTTGTGTTATGGTTGTAATAGAAAATGGAATAAAGACCATCTTTCTGTTGAAAAGAAGTTATTTTACATCAAAGGTGCTAATGAGGATGATGATGATGGGAAGGTAATTGGTGAGGATGAAGAAGGTCTTGAGGATGAATCTAAAGACTCTTAGCCTATTATTTCTTATCATGCCCTTTTAATTATTATTACTCCTAAAACTCTTAAGGTGGTGGGTTTCCTAAATAAATAGAAGGTCACTATATTGATTGATTATGGGAGCATACACAACTTCATCAATAATAAGCTGGTTGCTCATTTGAACTATTTCATTTATCCCAATCTATAATTTTAGGTCATGATTACAGATGGTGGTACTATTAGTTTCTCAAGAAAATTTCATAGTATTAATCTAGCCATGGGAGACTACTTGTTGGATTATCCTATGTTTGCTATTCCCATGGGGGAGCTAACATTGTTTTGGGAGTATAGTGGCTCACCACTTTGGTCACTATTGAGATGAATTTCCATGAATTATTCATGTGCTTTCATTCTAAGGGTAGGACATTTGAGCTAAGGGGATTAAGGGATAAATCTCCATAACTTGTTAGCTCCCATCAAATGACAAATATTTCTTGTAAGAGTGATGAAGGATTTACAACTTGCTAGTTTTCCATGGAATTTCAACCAACTCATCCATCAACACCTCCTAATATATAATAATCAATTGATTCCCATTCAATTATTTTTGGTGACATGCTAAAATGACTTCCACCTAACTACATTCATGATCATGCTATCAAACTTATTCCTAGTAGTACACCATCCAACGTCAAGCCATACAAGTATCCTTATGCCCATAAAAGTGAAATTGAAAAGATAGTATAGGAGATATTGGAAACAAGAATCATTCACCATAGCCAAAGTGAATATTCTTTGCCAGTTATCATAGTGAGAAAGAAAGATGACACTTGAAGGATATGCCCTAACTACAAATAACTCAACAAGTACACTATCAAAGATAAGTGTTCTATTCCTATCATTGATGATTTTATAGATGAATTAAATGGTTCTCTTTATTTTACCAATTTATATTTATGTTTTAGGTATCATCAATTCTAGATTTGTGATGAAGAAATAGCCAAAATAGCTTTCAGGACTCATGAGGGCCATTATGAGTTTTTAGTTATGCCTTTTGGTATAACAAATGCACCATCCACCTTTTAGAGCTTGATGAATATTATTTTTAGGCCATTTTTGAGGAATTTTTTTTTGGTATTTTTTGATGATATCCTCATTTACATTAAAAATTGGGAAGACCATTTATACCATGTGAAATAGGTACTCTCAATTTTGGAATAACATCAGTTGTATGTCAAACCTTTCAAATGTTCTTTTGGAGCTTGTGAGGTTGAGTATTTAGGTCATCTAGTTTCACATGTAGGAGTGAAAGTGGATCCTAAAAAAATTCCAAGCAATGGTGGGCTGGCTGATTCCTAAGACACTTAAGTAACTAAGGGTATTTCTAGGGCTAACTAGTTACTATCGTAGGTTTGTCAAAAATTATGGTATAATTTCAGCCCCACTTACCTATTTATTGAAGAAATATACCTTTCAGTGAATTTATATATCTACCAGGGTATTTGAATAATTGAAATTGGCTATGCGCACCACTCTAGTGTTGGCCACTCCTAATTTTTCCAAGACTTTTGTGGTTGAATGTGATGCATCTAGGTATGGTATGGGTATTTTAATCATGTAAGAAGGTAGACCATTTGCATTTAAAAGTCATCAACTGAAGGGTAAAAATCAACACAAGCCCATTTATGAGAAGGAAATGATATCCATTTAGCATGTCATCAAACAATGGAGGACTTATTTGATGGGTCATCACTTTTAGGAAAATACTGATCATGATAGTCTCAAATAGTTTTTGGAACAATGGTTGTCATCTAAATAACAATATAAATGGGTAACTAAGATGTTAGGCTATGATTTTGAAATAGTTTACAAGAAAGGCAAGGGTAATGTAGTGGTAGATGCACTATCCTGGAAGGATGAATCATTTGAGACATTACTATGTGTTATGATCATTCTGTAGGGTAGATTGGATAGAGGTAGCATGATCAAAATGGGAAAATGATAGTGTTACCCATGATTTGATTTAGAATATTCATCAAGGTTTGGGTGGATTTGAAAAATTTACATGGAAGGGTGATGTATTATGGTATAAATACAAATTATACCTATATAATAATTATCTTCTTAAACAAAAAAATCCTTCATGAACTTCATGAAACTCTAATTGGGGGTCTTTCAATATTTTTGAAAACCTATCATAGAATCAATCAAGATTTTTTTGGGAAGGACTCAAGGGGGATATTCAAAGATATGTGGATAAATGTATGATCTATCAACAAAATAAAGGAGAACCCATCAAAACCCTAGGTCTTTTTCAACCTTTATCCATCCCTAGCCAACATTGGGAAGAGGTGTTTATGGATTTCACTACAAGGTTACCAAGATCTGATGGTCAAAATGTTATCATGGTTGTGGTAGATCATCTCAGTAAGTATGATCATTTTTTTTATCACAACCATTTGTTTCTAGTATAATAGCTTCTACTTTTATCAATATAATTTATAAATTGCATGGTACCCCTAAGATCATTATCATTGATAGAGATCCCATTTTCACTAGCAATTTTTGGATTGAGTTATTTATATGTTTGGGCATCCAGTTGGATCATATTTAATCCTATGATCCTCAATCATATGGACAAACTAAGGTTGTCAAAAAATGTCTATAAGGATATCTCCATTGTTTTATTTCTAATAAATAGGATAAATGGATTCATTGGTTGTCACTTGTTGAATGGTGGTATAATACTTTTGTTTATAGTTCTGTTAAAATGTCTCCTTTTTTGTCACTATATGGATACCACCCTCCATCCATCACTTCAACTTTGAAATTCCATATTAAGGTTCATGCAGGTGAATAACATATTCACCATTAATAGGAGGTCCTTGCAAGTTTACGTGAAAATTTAGCCATGGCCCAGAATCACATGAAGTAGTAGGTAGATCAACACATGAGTGAGAGGCATTTTGACATTGGTGATTGGGTCTTTGTTCACTTTTCTAAATATAATAATATGTCCTTAAATAAATAGAAAAATGATAAAAATTTGTCCCCTAAGTATTATGGGCCTTATTATATCTTTCAAAAAATGGGTAGTGTGGCCTACAAGTTAGAGTTTCCTTCCTCCACTCACATACATCTAGTATTTCATGTATCATGCCTGAAGAAGGTCATTAGATAGAGTTGATACTCAAACTAATTTTCCATAATTGGATGAGTAAAGAAGAGTTATTCTTGATCTTAAGGTGATCCTTCAAATTTTCACTAAGTATATATGGTCTAGAGTGATTAAGGAGTACTTGATCAAATGGAAGAATCTACCTTGTGAAGATGCCACTTGGGAAGATGAATCCTTTGTGAAAAAACATCTAGAATTAACTCAATGTTGAGGACAATGCTATTTTTAATGGGAGGGGCATGATATGCCCTTAAAATTTAGTGTGTTTAGGGATATGTGTGGCCAACTTGTGGCTTATATACCTCTTTTATATTCTTGTTACATTTCTCTATGTTCTTAGTTAGGTCAGCCTATGGAATAACCATGGATAAGTAAACTATATATAGGAGGTAGTGGTTAGTATTAGATCATCATATTAATTATTTTACTCTTACTACATTGTTTTGTAGGTTTCCCTCTTGAAGTGGCTTTTCTATATTATCTAATATTCTACTTTGTTGTTAATTATTGTTATGTGATCTCTCATATTTGCTTATTTTATGTGATATATAATCAATTTATGTGAAGATATAAGTAATTTAATTACATGAAATATGCATTAAATTCCCTTCAAGGGTAATTTACCAAGCATGACATCCCTACATTTACTCATTCTATTGGCATTTTAATGCCAATTTGACTTCCTTTGATGACCAATTAGGCTAATTAGGTCTATTAGGGCTAATTGCCTACGTGTTGAAACTTATCAACCATTAGAGACCTAAAACCAAGATTAAAAACCTATTTATGAATATTATCAATGCTTAAACCATCATTTCCAACCATGATATAAGTTTAGAATAAGATTAAGAACTTGAAACTTCACTTCTCTAAGCTGACTAATTCATCTCCTCTTAAGCATGGTAGATTGGTAGTTTTGAATCCCCTTGTATAGATCTTTAAGGTTGAATCCTTGGGTATGTTAAGATTTTACAATGTGAATCAAGTCTCAACATTACTTCCCTAATTATTGGAATAATTATATACCATCAAACATCCTTCATTCTACTCAAAACCCTATAAAAAAGCCTATTTTGAGGGTTTCATATAATGTCTATATAATAAATTACCATAGGAGGATTCCCCTTTGATTTATCTTGACCTTACATAAGCTTATCAAGTCACTTCAGGGTGCTAGGTTTCTAAAATGCCATTTTTTATTAGACTTGGTGTCCTTAGCATTTTAGGGAGGTTTATGATTAGTCAAGAGTCTTAAGTATGGTTCATGTAGTATAGACATCCAATTATATAACAAAATCCATGAATTTATAGGGAATAAATCTACCTAACTTCCATTAATGGCTAGGAAACTAATTCAGATGATGGGAAAAATATGAGTGCCAAAATGTGACCTTAGGGGATTTTGTAGGCCATTTTTGAGTTCTTATGTTCTTAACATTCATTCATAAAGTTTTGCCTCCTAATTCCAATCAACCTATCACATATTTTTAGTTCAAAAGGGTACTATAGTCATATAAAATGCAAAAATTGGTAATTTGAGCATGGATAATAACACCCAATCCTTAGGTCCCTCTTGTTTTCTCTCATGACCCTCTTAGGCTTACTTTCACTAATTCTTAGTCATCCATGGCCTTCAAAAATTGATCCTAGTTAAGCCAAGATCCTCTCTTCATGAATAATCTATCCCCTTAGGCCCCATCCACTTAGGACAATAGCACCCAACTTGGACACTAACACTGGACCTTAGGGTGTCTAACTTTTAGTGCTATTATTTAAGTGCATCTTAGGCCCCAATAGTCATTTCCTTCTAGATCCTTATCCTTAATCATGTTAGCCTAACATGAATTAATTTAACCCATGACCAATATATCCATATATAATCCCATTTAAAGATCAAGTAGGAAGGGTTGGCAAATATCACTAAATAAGCAAGAATACAAGCAAGACTACTTAAGCAATCTTCCTTATTCTCTGCATACAACCAATTTATAAACTTTCAAGCTCATTAAAATCCTTACACCCGTCCCTATCCATCTCAATCACACCCAATTTTAGCATTTCTTGCATTCTCATATCACAATTGCACTAAGCACTTTTAAAAGGAGAACTACATATGGCTTGATCCCTCTTTGAAGTATTATTATGTAGACAATGTTCTCACACATGAGGTGTGAAGCATGTCCAATTAAACTTACACACATAAACCCCCCTCTTTTCTCAAAGTCCTATTCAATTTTATTATATATCTAGGATCAAATATATATCAGCTCTATAAGGAACCTTGTTGATAGTTAGGCTCTAAAAATTCACCGACAGGGTCACACAAATATAATGAATGAAACCTAGAAAGATTAGATCCTCAATAAAATAGAGGTATAGGTGGACTACAGTGCTAGTGCCACTCCTATATAGTTTTGACACTCCTATCTAATCATAAATGAATTTTATATCTTATTTTGTGACAGTGTCTCAGTCTTACATAGTGAATTCTAGCCTCTATCTTAGTCAGATCAATCAATTTCTAACTAAGTCTTGTTTTCTTCCCCTTATTACTATTTTTAGAAAAGTTTGAATTTCAATCAAATTTCATAAATAAGTGCCTTAGTAATTACTTATTTATTTACTAATTTTATTACTCAGACCCTTTAACTAAATTAGGAATAATGCACCAATATTCCCAAAATTGTTAAATCATTTAGTGAACCTGACTTACTTTGTTTGTGCATAAAAACCCTAGGGTAAAATTCCTACTAATTTTCCTATAAATTTTTGAATTTTTACTTTAATATTTAAATCAAAAATTCATTTCAAATTTTAAAATTTAGTAGTAAATTTTTAAAATAATTTTCTTCAAACCCTAGTTGACTATACTATGTCCTAGTAATTTTCCAATGCTTTTTCAACTTTTTGCTAGCCTATTTAAATACAAAAATCCATTCAAATTTCAAAATCTAATAGTAATTATCAAAAACATTTATTTTTCAAAACCCTAGTTCCATCTACTAGATCCCATTAAATCACTAATTTTTGAACAAATTTTTAATTTTTTACTTGCATATCTAACTCAAAAATTCAATTTGAATTTCAAAAATCATTTGTCAAAATTATCATCTTTCAAACCCTAGTTGCATACACTAGGTCCTATTGCTTGTAATATATCATGCTACATTCTAAAATTATATTTAAAAAAGGGTTTCACTTATTTATAATTATTTCTTACATTTCTTGCACAAAATAAGGAAACCATCATTGGTCCTATCATGTACATGAATGATGAAGTCTATCATATGTTATTACAAAGCTTTATTCTTTGCATTTCATGCTTATTTTTATAAGGGATGATATTAAAAAATTCATTGCTAAAAATACACAAAATTTTAATATTTATTTTACATACTCTCTCTCACTCATATGGAAAAAAATTCAAGTTTATTATGCTAAATACATTATAAATGTCATAACACATGTCAAAGTTTCTTATGCATTCATGCACCAATTCCTGCTTTCTATCTCTCATATGGAAAAAGTTTCAAATTTATCATGCTAAAAATGTTAGAAATGTTATGATTCATGTCAAAATTTTCTAAACTTAGTGCATAATTTTATGCTCTCTACCCTTCATTATCTATCTCTAATATGGAAAAAAATTCAAGTTTATCTTTCTACACATTAGACACATCATAACACATGTCAAAGTTATTTATGCATCAATGCATAGTTCCATATTCTCTATCCCTTATTTGATATCTCTCATATGGAATGTTCTCTATAATCATATTTATATACAATTTATAACTCCACTCACATGCATTTTAGCCCATACACATGGTTTCTACCTAGATGTATAAGCCTCCTTGGCTACTCTCGTTTCAATGTCATATTTCATACAGAGGAAAGAAATCCATTTTCCTCCTCTCCCTCAAAAGTTTGATAGCTACTTTCCCTCTAACCAAGTCCATGCTATCAACCCTCCCAAAGGTGAGGTAGTATGTATTTTTGTTCCTAATGCATACATTCAGCCTATAGCTTCTTCAAACCATCATCAGCATATGTGCTTATATGTTCAATCAAAAGCAACTAGGGCTTGTACTTGTGAGACTCTAAGGGATCAAATCACCAGTATGAGAAAGTTAATTTCAGATTTAAAAACATATAATTATTTATTACATGAAAATATAACAACATTATAAAATCATATCATAATCCAAAAGCTTCAACGGCACCCTAGTGCCAATCATGTCTATGTACCTTCAACTAGTCAATTGGTTGCAAGCAATGTTACATATCAAAACAAGAAATTATAACAAAGTAACTCTACAAATAGTGATTTAAAAAGCATTCAAATATCAAATAAGAGTTCAATTGAGGTAGTAAGAGAAATTATTTAATCTAATTTGATCAAACTACCTCCTTTACATCTAATGAGAAGATCCAAATATTATTGTGTATATCATAGAATGTATAGGCATCATACATATTCATGTTTGGCATTACAAAAATATATACAATAGATAATTTTTAATGAGGACCCTATACAAGGTAAATTAGTCAAGCAATCCATAGTGACATAGGAACATATTCACAAAAGGTCCAATTTAGAAAAATTATAAATGTGATTACCAAAGCATAACTTAGAATAATAAAAAGATCAAAAAGAAAAACTAGAGCAATAAATAGTAATGTAATCATAGGTAAATCATGAAAAAAATTCAAATCTACCTCTCCAAAATGAGGCTCAACTTTCAAAATAGTATGAGTTTGGTCAAAAATATCTACAATAGTTTGATTATCAAGGTCAAGGGTTGGGCAACCATTCTCGAGGCATCACTAATCCTATTCTAGCAGTTGATAATGTTTGTCACCAAGGTTTGGGATTTATTAAACATCCTAAGACAAATCATTCATAGGCACAATTTTTTAAAGGAAAAGATCCAAATACAACAAAAGTCAACACTATCATTCCATGGGCTCAAAATCAAGATGATAATGATGAGTGGAATAACATAGGTTATTATGATTTCCAAGATACCAATAATGAATCCAAATATTTAGAATCATATTCATATCCATTCCCTCATGTTTCAAAATCATGCATGATCCCTTTGTTTGATATAGGACACCATGATAGGGAATCTCCCATAAGACTCATCAGTTAGTACCATCTCTTCTCAGCTTTACCTATACATAATTTCTTATGATTGATTTTACATATCTAAAATATATCAAAACTTCAAAAATAACAATATAACATTTCAAAATTCAAAAATAATACAAAATTTCAAAATATAAAAACATTCAAATAACTCAAAAACACCAAAAACATTTCAATTGTATGTAGCGTCCATGCTTTACATTGTTACTACTATGCTAGACTTATATTTGTTGTTTTATGTTTATTATTTATTGGTTTATCTACATTACCATGCTTCACTTGATATTATTTTAGTGTTTGTAGTGACATCTAGATCCTTGATTTTTTCACCTTACCCATTGAGGGGGTATCCTACTACATTCAAGATATACACTAATACATTTACCCATTGGGGGCATCTTCTACATGACTACACCATCTAGATTATGTATTTCATACATCACACACTCTAGTTATCATGTTGATGTACATTATTTTATATCTTACATATATTACTTGATTGACATTTCACTAGTATCTAGCACTTGTGTGTTTCTTAGCATATACCTAGTCTTGTACTAACATGTCTTACATACATTCAATTCTTGATTTGATTAATTACATGAGTTTGTAATTCTAATTTCTTGCATGCTTTATTTTATTTCTTAGCATTATCTTGATGTGATTACATTTCTTAGTTCTTATTTATCTCTTGTATGTATCATAGGAAATTTTCCAATGTTCTTTACTTCTATTCATGTGTGTGACTTAGGACATTAGTCAATGTCCTTTACCTATACTCCTTTATGTGATTGTGGCTTTCACACCAATTTTCTTGTTTTAATTTTGTGTATGTGGCATTTAAACATGACTTGTATGCTTTATTTCTAGTTTGAGTGACATGTTCCCATATCCTTTATTTTCTTGGCCCATTGGGCACCCTTGTATGTTTCTTACTTCTTGCTTTGTGTGCTTGTTTCTTGATTGTTTTTTATTTTTGCAATGCCATTATCCACATCATTCATTTTTCTTATTTTATTGGATGCCATGATGGATATCATGTTCCATATCTCCTTGACCAAACTAATAAACTAACAACTAAAATTTATAGCTTTAAATTCTAGTTCATTATATTACACATGTTATTACATTGTTATATCTATTTGGGCATACCCCTATTGATCTAATAATCTTTCAATTCAAGTCATGTTATATCTTGAGATATCTTGTTGATTATCATTTCTATATCATGTATATTTCTAGTATAACATACTTAAATGGCTTCTTATTTTGAGGAAAATCATGGCAAGATACCTATTACTACCATTAGAAGAGGGGGAAACAAGTAGGGGTTTTTTATACAAAGATCAAAGCTCCTATCAGTCAAAAAATCCAATTTTAAAACAATAAGAATAGCAACTAGTCATCAAACCACTTAGAATAGACCAAGGAGACAGTGAAAATATTATAAAAGTTACAAGATTCTGCCTAGGACAACATCACCCAACTTGGATTATAGCATCAGTGCCACTAATGTCCACTTTTAGTGCTCTTGTCCAAATAGTAAAAAAACTAGACTTTTTAGAAGTAGGTAGAAAAGTAAGTTTAGCTATAGTTTTGCACAACCAAACTAGTTTAAAATTAATGGTTTTTCATACATTTTTTCTTAGAGAATCCAAATATAGGTGAATCATGTGTGGCATGATGGCTCTCACTCCTATTTTTAGACATTGTAGTTGATATAACTTTTAGTTAAGAATCCATGTTCCAAACACTAGTGATTGGGGGTAATGTGCATGGCATATTTCTTTTCTTTTACTTTCTAAGTTCAATATTGGTCAGGCATTCTTATCACTTGTGTGCCTTATTCCATCTGTAGGTGGTTTTCATCATTTTGGAATGGATTTCATACAAGCCTAACTTCCACATTCTTGAGTTCTTGATTTCCCAAGTGGCTTTCACATAAGCCTAGTGCACCAATTTTAAAGTGTATTTCATACAAGCCTAATCTCCATCTTTTGGAGTGGCCAAGAGTGGCCTAGTTTCTAGCATACATTTAATTATCCATACCAATGTTATCAAATCATAGTGCATTCATGGGCTTTAGGATCCATATCATACAACACACATTTCATACCATTATTAGATCACCTAGCTTCACTTTAAAGGGCAACAATGGAGCCAAAGGACCAGCTAGCCTTTATATTCTTAAACCACTTATTTATAGGGATTGGACACACATTCTAAACATTGATCAACACATGAAAGATCAAATATCTTCACTTAGTGGGTGATGATGGATCCAAAGGGATAGCCTTTGCATTATTGAGCCAATCTCAAGGAATTAAGCACTTAGCTCCATTCATGATATTACTTTTAGTATAACATTATTCAACACATACCCAACACACTCAGCCTTATTCAACATCACAATAGATTTTGTATTGGTTTGTGTACTTGGTGAAGTGTATTCATTGCTTTCTCATCCTCTCTCTCTCTCTCTTACCTAGCTTTGTATGTTCTTGTTTTATATTGCATATAATAAGAACTGATTTACTCTTTATTTTCCTTTTGTAGATTCACACTTATAAAATGTGCTCTCTATGTATTATCTAACATTACTCAACATCACACAAGCTTCATGGGCTTCACCTTTGTAGGTAAGTTCAAGTACACTTTCAGGAAATGTAGTCATATAAAATGCAAAAATTGGTAACTTTAGCATGGATAATGATACCCAATCCTTATGTCCCTCTTGCCAACTCTCATGGACCTCTTAAGCTTACTTTCACTGATTCTTAGTCATTTATGGCCTTTCAAACTTGATCCTAGCTGAGCTAGGACCCTTTATTCATGACTAATTCAACCCCCTAGGCCCCACAAACTTAGGATAATACCACCCAACTTAGAAACTAACATCAGACCCTAGGGTGTCCAAATTTTGGTGCTATTGTCCAAGTACATCTTAGGCCCTAATGGTCATTTCCTTTTGGATCCTTATCCTTAATAATGTTGGTCTAACATGAGTTCATTTAACCCATGACCAATAGATCTATATATAAGCCCATTCAATTATAATTTGGAAAGGGTTGGAAAATATCACTAAGCAAACAAGAATACAAGCAAGACTAATCAAGAAATATTCCATATTCTCTGCATACATCTATCCTATGCACTTTCAAGCTCATTAAAATCCTTACACCAGTCCCTATCCATCTCAATCACACCTAATTTTAGCATTTTTTTACATTTTCATATCATAATTGCACTAAGCACTTTCAAATGTACAACTACATATGGCTTGATCCCTCTTCGGAGTATTGGTATGTAGGCAGTGTGCCCATACACAGGGTGTGAATCATGTCTAATGTATCTTACACACACCAACCCCCCTCTTTTCTCAAAGTCATATTCAAGTTCATTAAAGATCTAAGATCAAATATAAATCAAATATACAAGAAACCCCATTGAGATTTAGGATTTGAAACTTCTCAAATAGGGTCACATAGATATAACAAATAAAACCCAGAGAGCTCATATCCTTAGGATAATAATGGTAGATGTGGACTATAACACTAGTGCTACTCATGTCTAATTCTAACACTCTTATCCAATCACAAAATGAAGTTTATATCTCAATTTGTGATAGTGTCATAGTTTTGCATAGTGAATTTTAGCCTTTGTCTCAATTAGATCAATCAGTTTCTAGCTAAGTCTTGTTTTCTTCCCCTTATCACTATTTTTAGAAAAGTTTGAATTGTAATTAAATTTCACAAACTAGTAGCTTAATAATTGCATATTTATTTACTAATTTTACTACTCAAACCCTTTAACTAAATTATTAATAATACATTGATATTCCCAAAATTGTTAAATCAAGTACCTAAAACATACTAGGATCTTTGGTCCTGAGAGCTCAAGTGGTGGATGGGTGAGTGCTTGAAATTGACACTTTAGCTACTTGTGTGTGGGGTCAGATGTTTTAAGAAATGTTTTTGGGGTATTATAATCTTTCCATGTTTCACACCATATAAAATTTCTTCTATCATGTAAAAATAATATTCATATCCCCCCATTTGAATGTATCACCTATTGTAGAATCATGGAGGCAATTTGATATAGAGGTAGGGTATACAATAAGGCCTATGTGACTATGTTTGAGGCCTATCAACAAGATATTAGATTGAATTATTGAGTGTTAGGAACCTTTATATTTATATTTAGTACTTATGACCATGTTTCACTAGTTTAAATCCCTCTAAAGGCTGAAATTTACCTTTTAGGCCTCCTAATAATTAATTTTGCTTGCTCAGCCACCCAACCTATTTACCTAGACATGCCTTGGTCTGAGATAAAATAGTGGTTATAAAAACTATTTATATAACAAATATAATGATATATATTAAATTTAATACTCATTTTGGATATATCCTCCAAAATCCAATACTTGATCATACCTATAAGGCCCTCGGATGGCCATTTTTTCTCAAACTAGCCTTATACTACTTGCTAACTGAATGGCTGAGCATGTGAACCTAAGTTTCACCCCTACAACTCTCCCTATAATATTATGATGTTAGTATGATGTTTTTCATGACATTTAATTCATTATTATACTTTTATGATAGTCTACCAACACTCCTTTGCCTATCTTTCATTTTTTAGGGTTTGGGGTCAATGGCTTAACCTGACCCTTAGAGGTCTACAACATACCCCTTGTGTGTTTTAATTGATATTAAACATCTTAAATGTAATTTATAATATTCCCTATTACTCTTATGTCTTATCATATATATTCAATCCTCTATCATTAATCTTAGAATGCCCTAAATCAATAATGCCCTATCTTCCTTCATTGCCTTCATGTAAGAGTTCCCACTAACATGTATGCTTAAATAAGGAAAAATATATGAAATATATTTTTATCCATTTGGTGTGATGATGTAATATTTTTATAATCCCTTCATACCCTCATGTTTTATCACTTCTCATGCCAGGTCCTTCATCAACTTAGATTTTGTATAACACATGCATAATCTCCTAAGGTTTAGATACAGTCTTTACCTCATTTTTACTACTAAACACACACATAATGTTATATATTAAGTTTACCCAATATAATTTAACCACTATTTTCATATGTTATCCTCTATACTTTGCTTCACAAGTCTATTTGAGTCAGTGTTTCTTCATATCCTGTAGGTTTTACATTTTGACCTCTTGGTTGAGTATGTTGATGCCTCTATATGGGTGTTTTATACCTCTTTGATGGCATGGGTCCCACTGGGAGACATTTATAAGCTTAACCATCCCATAATTTTGACTAATATAGTTTCCTTCTAACCCCTATAACATATATTCTTACTCCCATATATTGATTGGAGGTGTCCATCATGTTGCATCAGGTCTTTTTGAGGGGGGTAAGGTATGATGCTCATGTATTAGGGATTATTGAGTAATATTGAACCCTTTAATTCATTATGAGATAACCCATATTACCAAGATGTAATCTTACCAATCTTAATACTAAAACTTGACTGTTGACTATAGGTTTGCTTTTGTGTGTTATTGTAGGTGTTCACTCCATTATGTTAATCTTTCCTAAGGAAGACAAGAGTATATTACATGAAGGTGATAGGGTTTATTGACACACTAACTCTTATGGTTTCATAGGAGACTCCATAGTCTTATTAAATCTAACCACTACTACCTATGCTAAGCCATCTCCTCATTTGTCAAGTCTAAATCAAGGTAAGTGGTTGTAGGTGTTGATTAGGTCTATGAACATGCTTGGAGACTTGATGAATTATGAGATAATGAACCATATAACACCATTATCATGCCTTTGGGATCCTTAATTATCCATATTTTTTATTTCATTATATTTATAAATTAATGCCAAGCTTTGACTATCCTTTTAATGCTCAATCACCAAGGGGAGGTTTACCCTGTGTACAAACAAGATAGTCTAATAGTATAATTTGAGGTAGATGATCTATTATAACTCTTATGGTGATCATGTATCATTTATATCTACCTATCACTTATCATTGGTTTCCATTATCTCATCTACTTGTCTTTGAATGACCCTCCTCCATTATGCCCCTTATTACTCTACTATAGTAGCTAGACAACTAGTGTAGATTCTCATGAGGTCTCTTTAGTAAGAGGTAAGACTAATGTGCATCCAATATCCATGACCTCATATCCTCTAAGGTTTACATGGGTGTATGGAGGTTTAGTGGCATGTTTTAGTATTTGGAGTGAGGAGGATGAATGGGGAAGGATGGACATGGAGTGACAAGGAAATGAGAAAAAGAAAATAGGGGAATACACAGTAAAATGGCAATGATGGTGAATGAAATGATAGAGAATAGATCATGGTTGAAATGAATGACAAGACTCCCTCTAAATACAATTAAAATGCATCTTGGAGAACATTAGACCATTCTTAATCTAACATGAATCTTTTCGAGACAAAATATAGCATATATAACCTAGAATTGAAACCTTAAAAACTCCAAAAAAATATTAAATTTCATGAAGAAACCTTAATTTTTGCAAAAGAGGGACTGAGTGTGTTTGAGGTGAAGAAGATGGTATTTATGCCTCTTAAGGATACCAAGGATATGGAGAGGCCTATTTTCAATAACATTAATGTGTTTCATCATCATTCTAACATCTCATTTTATGTATTTGAGCCACTCCATTAACCTTGTAGGTGCTTTTGGACTATACATAGTCCATGTCAATAGTGACCTTGAACTATGCATAAGTCCTCTTATTTTGAGGTCTTCTAAGATGATACTAGACCATAAATTATTAAAATTAATAAGGAAAGTATTATAACCATAAATACACCTCTAAAACTCTCTAAATCACTCAAACCAACTACTGATGAGGACCTTCAACCTTGTTCAATACAGTCAATGCTCCTATAGATTGCACATAGAGACCAGTCATGGAGATTTTCCCCTTATACAAGCTCACACATGTGATAAAAACTTGTAAATTTCCATGGGATGATCTTTTAAGACCTAATAAAATAAATAAGTCATTAGATTAAGAAATCAATTAAAATTTCATGAAAACTGTTGGATTGAAAATGGCCTAAGCAGATGAGAGGTATAAACACATTCCTTAACTTATTAAGGAAGGTTCATAAAGTTGGGGGGACCAATATTTATACAATTTTTCATGATTGGAATATTTTTGAGTGTACTTCTCAAGGACAAGAGCTAGGACCCTAACTTTCCCTCTCTTGTATGATATATGTAAGAACCTAAGGGGTTGTATAAGCTTGCAAATGAGGGTTGAAAATGTGTAGACTGGTTTTAGACTTGAAAAGAATACATTTGACATGAAAAATTGTATGGACATCATATATGAGCTAAATTTCAACCTATGGTGTTTTTTTTATGGTACAATTTGTATATTCTATATAATGTGTAGAAAACTATCAAAATTGTGTTCCTCCTTCATTTCATCTAATTTTAGACATTTCAAAACCATATATTGATCAAATTAGGATCACCATGGATTAAAAATCTAATTTCAAGTATGAAAAACACTAGAGGGAAGTGCAAAATCCATAAATTTCCATGTGGGGTCCACTTAGCTAATGAAAAGTTGTGGGTGGTTCATAAAAGGACCTTAAGTGTCATGAAACACATATGGGAAGGTAATTATCATATATGACATATATTTTAGTCCCCTTTCAATATAATTAACACATATTTTCCATTTTTCTAAAGTTTCACAAGGTGGCATAAGCTCATGAAGGGGGTTTAAGGCGTCATAAGGGGTCAAATGGACTTTAGGATGGATATGTCATGTAAAATGACTTTAAATGTATCTTGATACCCATTTTAAACCCTCAAACACTATCACAACACCTTTATATTTTTAAATAACATTATATTACTCAAGTAAGGCTATGACATTTATTAGCTTCATAACTCTTGGAAATGATCTCTCTCAAATTAAAACACTATGGCATTCATTTTATCATCACAACGACTTCAAAACACTCATAACACAATGTAATAAATCATAAAACCATCACACATAATGATTATCATGATAAGGACTCCAAGATTCTAATTGGGACAAATAATATGTGACCATGTTGGGTGTAATAATAAAAAAGGCTAGAAGGATGGCCACTAAAAGTTTTTGATGTAGGGGGTTGACATTTGGCCTATGAGGCAAAAATGTCAACATTTCTAGTGAATTTGATGGGTGTCTAGCCGAATAGTCAAGGGAACCCAAACACTTTCATGATAAAGTGACTCAAACAAGAAGCATAAGATGATGAATACTTGAAATACCCAATTTAATTATGCCTTGAGACCTCTTGGAGTTGTATCAACAATAAGATAGACACAAACAAAAAAATAAAACCAACCTAACACTAAAAAACACACCTAAAAACTAAGTATAAATAAGGGAAATTATCAAATAAAAAGACACTATTTACAAACTTGTGTAAAGCACTTATTTGGATAAAGCATCTAACCACTACAAAAATGACCTAACTTTTGACTTCAATCCCCTAAGATCAAATGGGAATGTTCTATGATTATTATGACAACCTGATGTCAATATTTCATTAGATTATTTGTGTTTAATTAGACATTAATTATTATATTAAATCTTCCACCTATAGGTAACACTCTCTTGGCCACTAGGAAGAGTGACTAGACCATCTGGCTTCATTCCTAAGTGCATAGGTGGAGTGTGAGAGTCAAGAACCCAATAATATTCCTCCAAAATATTCTTGTTTTGAATTATAAGTTTTACCTCTTCTTTAATCAAGGGAGGCAACTAATTCTATTCATTGGACTTCAAGTGATCAACTTCCCAAGCATCCTTGACAAGATCTTTCTCTTCAATCTTTGATTGGTGTAAAGGTGGGGTGTCTACTTCAAGCACAATTCTTCTAATTCCTCCAAAAATTACATATCCTCATAATCAATGGATAAATCATATAGATGAGTTTCATTTATACCACCTACTTTCAAGATACCATGTTACTCATTCACCTTCTTTTCTTGGACAAGGTCTTTGAAAATCTCTTGGTTTATTAAAGGTTGCTCATATTCATCTCCAATTAAAGGTGAAAATTTATCAATCCATTCATGTATAATCTCATCTTATATTGGTACTTATAAATTTGCATTAATTTCCTCATTTGTAACATTAGCTTGTTGTTCAACCTCATCATTCAAGTCTACGTTGCTAAGTTGCTCGACTTCACTCAAGAATTCCAACCATAGTTGTTACCACTAATCTTCCAATGGATCCTTGACCTCAATATCAATAGCATTATGATGAAGTCTATCATATAGTTATTTTATTAGGGAAGGATCAACTTGTGTATATTTTACATCATTTCTAACATCATGACATTACAGCTACTACTCATCATCTAATTTCTTCTTATGTTCCAAACCTAACTTGTAAGGATGAAAAGGAGTCCTAATCTGAATCTCTTCTTCATAGAAACTAGAAGTATCTTCTAAAAAATTCTCTTGAGCCTCAACTAAAACCATAACACTACCAATTTCTTGGATGACTACCCCTTCATCTATCAACCTTTATAGTTTATCCACCGTGATTTAATGTTTATCTTCTAATTTTGATGCACTTGACTTCTCTAAAAGAGAGGAGATGGTGGGTGGGTAGCATATTAATTTAATCTACTTGAAGTTTTTAAGGGTATTTCTCCAACTTAGGATCTTAAGAGTACCAAACTTAGAGAACATATCCAGCTAGTTGGATTCTTAATTTATCTCATCATTTTCTAATATGATTGGCTACTCCTAAGTTACTATAGTATGAAGGATTGAGGATGTACTTGAAGATCTTGAGAGGCTATTTGAAATGTATTCCATACCTACTCTTCCTTCTTCATTCTCCTTTTTAAGGGTAGGCATGATGAATTTTGGGTCTTTGGCATAGGAAGGCTTCCAAGTTGGGGTCTCTTCAGGGTTTTTCATAGGCATAGGATCTTGAACACAATCATATTACTTTGGAGAAGGAGGGTGAAGGCAATATACCTTTGGAATGGTTGGAGTGTGGGGTTGACTATGGAATTTAGAGAGTGACTCAGACCTAATTATGACTTCCACACCATGCTCAATTTTACACACTATATAAGATAAGTAATTAGATAAACACCCCTAACTTTAGTTATAAAATAACTAGCCAAATACATAGAAAATCAAGGTGACAAGTTTGCCACAATAAGGTCTTACACAACTAAGATCTTGGGGTAGGAATGGAGGGTAATTTTAAGGTTATTAATAATGAAAAATATTTTCATGGGGGATCCATTCCACTATATCTCAAAATTAGATATAGGTTCACACATTAGGTTCAAATTATCTACTACCAACTTAGGGATGATTGAATGACTTGCTTTGTCATTAAGTAGACAATTGTGGACTAAGAAATCCCTTATGATTAGAGAGGATATAAATGGAGATGGGGTGATCAATTTAGATAATTATGGATGATTTTAGGTGTATTTTGATGAGTAATAAGTGCTTGACATCCAATTTCATTTTTTTGCCTATGGCACTCTTACAACTTGTCCCTTTCTTTTTTTATTTATCAATTTATAAGTGCAAATGGTAATTGCTTGGTATAGATTGATTACAAGGGGAAGGGGTCATTAATAATATTTATCATGAGGGTGAATAGGTTTCCATGTAGGTGAAGGAGGCTCATAATATGGTGGATCGTCTTGGTAATATGTAGGATGTGCATTATATGGCTGTTAAGGACCAGTGTATTGATCATATGGGATATGACAGGGTGGATATGGGGTGGAGGGTAGTAGCCTACCTCATATTCTTCCATGACTCCTTATAAAAAATTTGTATCAAATCAAAACCATAATCAAAAATATTATTACCTCTGAAATAATGAAATCACCAATACCTCTAAGCTTGAAAGTGATTGCAAACTTTCCAAAAAATGCTTGAATCTAATCAAGGTGACTGTAGATGATGGTATTGATGTCCTTAACTTCCAAATATCTTCCAATGTCTTTAGAATATGTTCCAAGTCACTTTAAATCAAACCCACTATGCATGCCATAACTGTTAGGGAACTTATGTCACACCTTTGCTAAAGATATAAGTGCATATGTCTTGATCCCCAAACCTAGGATAACATGAGAATGACCCTAGGCTATGGGTTACCTAATTTTTGGGTTAAAACTCAATTTTAATGGGTTAACTACCCTAATTTTCTCTTTTTAGTTTTCTTTATAATAAATAAATATCTTGGATTGAAAGGGTAGATAAAATACATAGTGAAAACCTATCCTAAAGTGTGGTGATGTAACATGAATTCAACTATCCACTCATAAGCTTGCATTCTCAACATACTAATGGATTAATCACAACTAAATAGTCATATTTTTTAGCCATATACATAAGTGTTTCATATGGAGGTTGTACTATATGGATGTAATACCAATGTTATGACTAATAGGTCTATTAAAAGAATCTCACTAATTATGATACACGTCAAGACTCCATTATCTATCCTTCTACACTCCACATGACCTACATAAGACACTTCTTTGACACCTAGGTTAACAAGGACCTACAAGGAAAATAAAATCATCACATTTTCATATCAATAATTATAAAAACACTAGGATGTCACCATGAATGAGCTGTAAAGTCTATTATTCAATCTAAATAGATGCAAAAGTACAAATTCTAGTAGAGTATCCTCATACCAGCCTGAGGGATATAAACTAAGGGAAAATCCTGAATAAATAGAAGAAAAGGATGAGAGATAAGGGAAGAATATTGTAGGAGAGTGGATATAAGGGTCATCAATGACAAATTCCACTCAAAAATATAGTTCTAATAGTCACATAGCTTCCTCCCATCTTCTCATGCATTAAACTTCCTTGAATGCTCCTTTAATGAGGTGTTAGCATTGGAATTTAGGTAATGGAGGTTGAGTCAACATTAGTTACACAATGTCAAAGGTCTGACCATGCTTATCATAGTCTATCATGTTCCATATGGTAGTTATAAGATGAACTAAGCCACCATAATCATGTAACAGCCCACACTCCTCTGAGAGAAGTTGACAAGGGCAAGGAAACTATCTCATTTCTACACCATAGTCATGAAATATGAATTAAATGCCCTTTAAGGGTCAGTTACCAGGTGTGACATCCCTATATTTACTCATTATATTATCCTTTTAATGCAAATTTAACTTCTTTTGATGACCAATTAGGCTGATTAGGCCTATTAGGCCTCACTACCTAAGTGTTGAAACTTGTCAACCATTGGAGACATGCAACCAAGATTATAAACCTATGTAGTAATATTATCAATGCATGAAACATCATTTCCAAACATGACATAGGTTTAGAATAGGATTAAGAACTTGAAACTTCACTTCTCGAAGTTGACTAATTCATTTCCTCTTAAGCATGGTAGACTAGAAATTTTGAATCCCCTTGTGGATACCTCTAAGGCTAAATCCTTGGGTATGTTAATATTTTATAATGTTAAGCTTTCGTATGGAGGCAAGGTCTATAATTAGGCCTGTTTGATTGTGTTTGAGGCCTATCACCAAGATAGTTAACTAAAGTGTTGAGTGTTAGTAACATTTAGATAGATATTTAGGACCTATAACCATGTTTCACTAGTTTAAATCCCTCTTAAGGCTCTAATTTACCTTGTAGACCTCCTAAGACTTGATTTTTCTTGCTTAGACCCTAGCTTGTTTGCCTAGACATGCCTTGGTTTGAGATAAAATAGTGGGTATACCCACTATTTATATCACTATTAAAATGATATATATGACATTTAATACTCATTATGGACCTCTCCTCCAAAATACAATAGTTGATCATACCTATAATGCCCTTAGATAGCCATTTTTTTCTCAAACTAGCCTTATACTGCCTACTAACTACATGGTTGAGCATATAAACCTGAGTATGAACCCTATTATTATACCTAGAATATTTTGAGGTCATGATGATTTTTAAATGACATTTAAGTCATTATTATACTTATATTATAGTCTATCAACACTCTTACTTTGCTTATCTTGCATTTTATAGGGTTTGGGGTCAATGGCTTAACCTGACCCTTAGAGGTCTACAACATATCCCTTGTGTGTTTTGATGTAACATAGACCTCTTGAATGGACTTTATAATATTCCCTATTGTATCTTGGGTCTTATCATATTGATTCAATCCTTTTACATTTATCTTAGAATTCCCCAACTCAACATTTCTCTATCTTCCTTTAATGCTTGCTTGTAGGAGTTCCCACTAACATGTATGCTTAAATAAGGACAAGTTGTGAAAGATATTTTTCTCAATTTGGTGTGATGGAGGAGTTTAATAACTCAATTCATACCCTCATGTTTGATCACTTCTCATCCCAAGTCCTTAATCAACTTAAACTATGTATACCAAATGCACAATCTCCTAGGGTTCAAATACATTTAGAAGAATGAAACTCTGAGGTCTAGATTTTAAAGTATTTACCTCATTTTTAGTAATAAACACACCCATAATGTTATATATTAGGTTTCCCCAAGATAATTTAACCACCAATTTCATATGTGAGCCTTTAGACTTGCTTTCATAGGCCTATTTGAGTCAGTGTTTCTCTATAGCCTATAGGTATTGCCTTTTGACCTCTTGGCTGAGTATGGTGATGAATCATATTATATGTGGGTGTTTTATACATATTTTATGTCATGGATCATTTTAGGATACCATTTTAAACTAAACCATCTCATAAGTTGGACCAAGACAGTGGCCTTCTGACCCCTGCAACATAACTTCTTACTCTCATAGACTAACTATAGGTGTCCATCATGTTGTGTTAGGTATTTTTTAGGGGGGGTAAGGTTTGATGCTCATGTATTAATAATTATTTATTAATATTTACCCCTTTAATTCCTTAATAGACACCCCATAGTACCATGATTTACTCTTCCCAATCTTAATACTAAACCTTGACTATTGACTATAGGTTTGCCTTTGTGTATTATTGTAGGTGTTTAATCTACTATGTTAATCATTCTTGAGGAAGTCAAGAGTATATTACATGAAGGTGTTAGGATTTGTTAACACAATAACTCTTAGGGATGCATAGGAGACTTCATAGTTTTTTTAAACCTAACCATTACTACCTCTGTTAAACCATCTCCTTTTTTATCAACTCTGAATCAAAGGAAGTGGTTGTAGGTGTTGTTTAAGTCTATGAATATGCTTCAAGACTTGATTAATTGTGAGATAATGAACCATATAACACCCTTAAAATGCCTTTTAAATCATTAATTATCCATATTTTTCATTTAATTAGATTTCAAACTTAACGCTAAGCTTTGACTATCCTTTTAATGCTCAGTCACCAACCAGAGGTGTACCCTATGTATGTACATGACATTCTAAGAGTATAATTTGAGGTGGATGCTCTATTAGAACTATTATAGTGATAATGTATTATTTGGATATGCCTATAAATTATCACAAGTTTCCATTCTCTTATTTACTTTTCTTTGAATGACCCTCTTATATCATTTCCCTTAATACTCTGCTACAGTACCTAGACAACTGATATAGATGTTCATGAGGTCTCTTTAGTAGGGGGTAAGAATAATGTCCATATAGTCTCCATCATCTCATAGCCTCTAAGATTTTCATGGGTGTATAGAGATATAGTGGCATGGTTTATGCTTTAGATGGAGGAGGGTGAATGGGTAATGATGGACATGGAGTGAAAATGAAATGAGAACAATAAAATTGGGGAATACATAGTAAAATGGTAGTGATGGTGAATGAAATGATAGAGAATGGATTATGGTTGAAATAGATGACAAGAACCCCTCAAAGGCCAATTAAAATGCATCTTCAAAAACCTTAGACCATTCTCAAGCCAACATTAATATTTTGGAGACAAAATAAAACATATAGAACCTAGAATTGAAACCTTAAAAACTCCAAAAAACCTTAAATTTCATGAAGAAACCTTATTTTTTGCAAAAGAGGGACTAAGTGTGTTTGAGGTGAAGAAGATGTTATTTATGCATGTTAAGGCTACCAAGGAGATGGAGAGGCATATTTTAAAGAACATGAAGGTGGTTCATCATCATTCCAACATCTCATTTTATGTATTTGATCCATTCCATTAACCATGTAGGTGCCTTTGGACTGTACACAGTCTATGTCAACAGTGACCTTAAACTATGCATATGTCATCTTCTTTTGAGGTCTTATGAGATGATAAGAGACCATGAAGTATTAAATTTTAGAAGGAAATCATTGGAACAATAAATACACCTCTAAACTCTCCAAATCACTTAAATCAATTACTGATGAGGACTTTAAACCTTGTCTAATACAGTCAATGTTTATGTAGGATGCACATAAAGACCAGTCATGGAGATTTTCCACTTATGCCATCTCACATGTGTGAGAAAAACTTGGAAATTTTCATGGGAGGATGCTTCAAGATATGATACAATAACATAAGTCATTGGATTGAGAAAATTTGATAAAATTTCATGAAAACCATTGGCTTGAAAATGACCTGTGAAGATGAGAGGTACAAACACATTCCTTAACTTCTTAAGGAAGGTTAATAAAGTTGGGGAGACCAATATTTAGATAATTAATCATGATTATAATTTGGTTGAGTGTAATTCTCATGGATAGGAGCTAGGACCTTAACTTTCCCTCTCCTGTATGGTATAAGCAATAACATGAAGGGTTGTCTAAGTGTGAAAAGGAGGGATAAAGATATGCAGATAGGTTTTTGACTTGAAAGGAATCCATTTGACATGAAAACTTGTAGGGACATTAGACATGAGCTAAATTTAAACCTATGGTGGTTTGTTGTATGGCACAGTCTGTATAATATGTATAAAACTATCAAAATATTGTGTTTCTCCTTTATTTCCTCTAAGTTTAGACATTTAAATGCCATATCATGATCAAATTAGGAGCACCAAGCATTAAAAATCCAAATTCAAGTAGGTGAAATGTTGGAGGGAAGTTTAGAATCCATAAATTGTTATGTGGAGCCCACTTAGCTAATGAAAAGGTGTGGGTGGGTCATAAAAGTACCTTAAGTGGAATTAAATGCATATGGGAAGGTAATTGGCATGGATGACATCTATTTTAGGCCCCTTTCAATACAATTAACACATCATTTTCCCTTTTTATCAATTTTCACAAGGTGACATAAGCTCATGAAGGGGTTTTAAGGGGTCATAAGCGGTTAAATGGACTTTAGGATGAATATGACATTAAAAATGACTTTAAATGCATCTTGATCCCCATGTTATAGCCTAAAATACCATCACAACACCTTTATATTTCCAAAGACCACTATATTACTCAAATAAGGATAAGGCATTCATTAGCTTCATGACCCTTGGTAATGATCTCTCTCAACTCAAAACACTATGACACTCATTTTATCATCACAAGGACTTAAAAATGCTCATAACACAATGGACTAAAGCATAAAACCATGACACATCATTATGCTCATGATAATGACTCCAAGATTCTCATCAGGACAAAGAAGATGTGACTATGTTGGGTGTAATCATAAGTAGGCTATAAAGATGACCATTGAAAGTTTTTGATGTAGGGGGTTGATATTTGGCCTATGAGGACAAAATGCCAATAGTCTCCTTATAATTAGTATTTTTTAACTTACTATGGAACATATAACAAAGCCTTGATGGAGCCCCACAAAGGCACTGGACAAGCTAGGGAAGAGCTTTAATAGGAATTGAATCAAGTGCTAGAGTAACAAAAAATTATCCATGTTCCCTAAGAAATAGATGAAGACATCCAAAATACAACCCTCAAGCTATAGAACATTCTGGATACCATAAATATATTGAGAATTAAGATGTCTCCCCATTTGATTGAGACATCTAAATTATTTAATTCTTTAAATGGAGAACAAGAATAAATCAAATTTTCTCATAAACTACACTACCAATGAGGCATTTGGCCATTCATACTTGATGACTCCTCTTGAGGTGAATAATTCCCTCAATTTGGTGGTTATCAAAACCCAAGAAGCTAAATAGTGGGTATCTAGTGTATAAGCTTTAGTTCTAAAGTCAATTAAGCATGAAATATAGGTTATACAAATTTTACAAGAATTAAAGTTGTCTCAAATAGGAGACACTTTGGGAAATTTGATGGACAAGGCTAATTTTGATAAGCTAATCTAGTAGGTAATTATAAATTTCAAATGGGGTCTTCAAGGATGTACATTAGAAGAGATTGAGCAGGAAATTAGATTCTATAAAAAGAAGGTGATTGAATTATATATATTCAGAATGGAGTTTAGAAATATAAAGATAAAACACAAATGCCTATTAACAAAATTATCTAGGGTACAAAGATCATCCCTTATAAACATAGACATAATCAAGACTTAGTATGATCAAGAATACAAGTGTTATCAAGACTAAATGGTGAAGATGTAGGCTGTAGTAGGAACTTTGAGTTCAACTCTACTTACCACTCAAACTCCATCAAATAATTCAAGTGTTAATCCCTCGACCATGAGAGCCTAAAACATAAACAAGCCTTAGTCTATTGAGTTAGCATTATATACATTTTTTTCATGAGATTTAATGTATATAAACTAGGTTTTCTTCTATTTGTATGTTATTCACGTTGCATTGAGAGTTATCTATAGAATATTGTAACATGCACATGTTACATAATTTTTTAAGTAAATATCTTATTATGAAGATATAGTTTTGGCCTATCTAATTATACATGTAGAGTCTACATTAACATAGAACTTTCATTCTAGTCATTAGCATGTAATTCTTGTATTGTGTATGAAATTGGAGGATGAGGTGACCCCTTATATATATATATATATATATATATATATATATATATATATATATATATAGACACACACACACACACACACACACACACACACACACACACACACACACACACACACACACACACACACACACACACACACACTTATTATTTTCCCATTTCAAAAGGAGTTGGATTTTTTATCAATACATGAAGAGATATTTAGATTTTCATGTAACTATGTAATATGAGTTTCTTCTCCATATTCCTGTGATTTTATTTTAAATTTATTTTAAGCTAATAACTCAGTATTTCATTATATGCAATAGCAGTTTTGAAGTTTCTTGTTTACTCAATTATTGAAGGTATCTAAATTCAAATTAACAATAACTATTTTGAATTGACATATATCATAATCATTAAGTAAGGATATTGAGTGGTTTTGGATATTGCATAAGGGTCTCTTTTGATATAGCCTCAATCTTTACAATAAAAAAATTAGGTGCTCTTGGTGTCTTAGTCATAACCTCTCATTCTGGTTTTGCAAAAAATATCCTAGTAATAGAAACCTTTGTCCATGATCTAGGAGATAACTATGTGGATTTCCTTAGACTCATAATTGTGTTTATGGTTTAGTATGTAATAACACCTAATTATAAGAATTATTTTCAATCCCTTGTGCCTTTTGAAATTAGTTTGAAGAAAAAAATATTTTTTAATCATGAACTCCTTTTCTACCTTACCTTCTTACCTATTTTGGGTTTATTTTGAGATCTACCCACCATATTTTAGACTATCGCCCATAAAACCCAAATAACATTTTTATCTAATTTTAGGTTTCACTTGACCAAACACACCTAGTCAACAACATACATGCTCAATAGACTATTCCACCACTTGGTTGTTTAACTCATACCTACAACTCATATCCTAGAGTGGATTTTACCCCCATAGAGATCCCAAAGTGTTAAAGTCTACCTCATTCATGAATTAGGTTTGCATAAAACCCACATCAATAGATTTTACACAAGGATGGTGAACTAACCTAATGAGCAAGCCAATTAATAGAAAACTAAGAAAAATAGTATTCAAAATTTATATAACTGATATTTCTAAAAATAGTAAAATACAACTATTAATATATATATTGCAATGAATTGAAAACAAATGATACTTGGTTTATTGTGAACATGTAGGTATGATCTGAAACAAGTTAGAAGTGAACTGAAAGATGATCCTAGAATAGTAATCAAACTATATGAATATTCTTTATGTGGCATCATATACTTGCATAGTATTTAGATAATTACATCGATGTAGGTGTCCTATATAGAATATAGACTAGATATGGATGAGAAAAATTGGAACCTTATGTATTTTTCACCTTTATTTTAATGTCTTTAGATTGTGTGCACATTTTTTCACTCTTTATCAAATGACTAAACCCTAGCTCTTCACCCTTGGAGTGACCATGTGAAAAATAGGTTGGTGGATTCATAGTGTTGAGTTTCCCAGAGGACCCCTCTATCAATGGGTGTTGCCCACATAGCAAATAATTTGAAGAGGGACTAAAACATATGTATTTATCCCCTATGTTTTGGCTTATGTGTGCATAATGATGCAAGTTGTGTTAATCAAAGACATGCAGTGACCTAGATTGTAACATGGAAAATATGTCTCATGAACTGGTATTCAAATGCTTAAAAACTATTTAAATATTTCTACTATGAATAATATAGAAATAGGTATGAATAGGGATGATTTTCTCACTTGAATGCCTTTTGATATGTTGCCTTGTGAGTTTTAGGTGTTTTCTATGTGAGGAATGAATGAGGGTTGATCTTGTATATATTCCAAACCCTTTTATAAATATATTACACTAAATCACTTAAACTAACTTTTAGGATATGTTTATTTTGAAAATTAGATGACTTTTGGGCATTGGACACTTTTTAGGAAAAGTGGACACTTGCATTGATGTAGGTGTCTATTTTGGATGTAGGTGTCTATTTGGGATGCAAGTGTCCAAGGAACTAGAAATAAGTATAGTTCTATAAATGATAGTGAAGTATAATAATCAGGTTTAGAGATTTTCTACATAATATATAAGTCTAAGTCATCAGAATAATAATTTAGACTAAGAGATAAGCAATTTAGGCACAAAGAGATAGTGAATGTCGGTATTTTGATAATACATAGGTCTATAAATAAAAGGTACAACCATGATAGGTATTTTCCAAGTGTACAAGACTGAGGTACTACATAAATTATATTTTAATATCTACATTTCCCCTACATTTAATCTAGTAATGAAATTGATAGTTTAAAAGAAAGAAATGCATACCAAGGTTTATATAACACACCTTATCTTTGTGTGAACCCAACTTGAGTTTTTTATTGGTGATTGACCTGAAACCAAGAGCATGATACATTATAGAATTAATGTATGAAATCTAAAATTTAAATAATTTGAAATTATTTAAAGTAGAAAGAGTAAAGTTAGGGTTACACCTGTGTGTTGATGCAACCATCTTAACTTTTGGAATTTTGATTTAAAATGATGCCTTATAATGAAGCATTAAATTTGAGATTAGGACAATTATGAACCTACAAATGCATATACACACACACACACACACACACACACACACACACACACACACACACACACACACACACACACACACACACACACACACACACACACACACACACACACACACACACACACACACACACACACACACACACATATATATTGGTGGATGCATGCCCCTAATTTTGGTGTAAAGGTGAGTTGAAAAATGACCACTGAGCTTATTTCATCTCAATTTTGTAACCCAAATATGTGCATAATCTCATGAATGTGAGTGATTTAATCAAATCAAACTATATATCTAGTGAGGGTGGATGATTTAATAAAATACAACCTATAAGTATAGTACAATTTTATGATTTAATCAAATCTAACTTATAATATTGGTGAGATTAAGAGATTTAATTAACTCAACCTTACAAAGGTGAACAAACTACTACAATAGATTGGATCGATAATAGTCTATAATATTATTTGAAATCTAGAAAATGATTTTGATTTTGTATGTTTAGGTGCCCTTTACATGGCATATGCACCTTATATATATATATATATATATATATATATATATATATATATATATATATATATATATATATATATATATATATATATATATATACATATATATATATATATATATATATACATATATATATATATATATATATATATATATATATATATATATATATATATATATATATATCTCAAGATAAAATATGTGTATAATAACAATACCAATGTATATAACGTTGGCATGAATATGTATCTAAATCATATAACTATGAAATTTGGTGAATCTAAAATTAGTGTAAGTATTGAGGAAAACTTTCCATGACATGCCATAACTAAATTTGGTAAATCTAAAAACTAGTGTAAAATTGGAGAACATGTTTCCATAACATTCCCTCACTATAATCTAGAAATGTTGAGTACTAAATAAGTATGGAAGTAATGTATTTTTGACATGCCCCCACTAATATGCCCTACCTTTTGAGGTGAGGGGAAATAGAATTAATAAGTTACCTTACTTAGAAAGGATAAGATAATTGTATGAGTTGTGTACATATCATGTAGCATATAGGAGTAACATGTATAGGTAGATATATAAATTAGGTATGTATTATGTGATCATATCAAGTCCTAAGATGCATGATGTAGATCATGGAAATGTATAGAAAGTAATAATATAAGCTCATCCAAAAATAAATCACACACATAGTATCACTCAAAATCAAAACAAATAGAAATGGTCCAAGGAGATCTCATATAAGGGGCATGTTTAAATTCCACACAATCAAAAGGACATGACTTAGTTAAACATCCACAAAGCATAGAATGACATATTCAAATGTCTAAATAGGCAAGTAAAGGCATATGTGCCACAATAAATGGAGCATATTCAAATGCTCAAACAAGAAATATAATGTAAAATAATAGGAGGTAAGTAAAATAGGCAACCAACATGACCATTATGTAATAATTCATAACATATATGTGTTGGTCTCCATATGTGACCCACAACAGAAATAACTATTGGATTAATTGGTCTGAAAGGACAAATAAAAGCAACAACACATGGAAAAAATAATCCCCTTATTTTTATAATTTTATTGGTTAAACCGAAGGTTGGATAAATTTACATTCATTACTCTTGGAGATCAGTGGCAGTTTATCACTAGAAACTCAATCAATTATGTGCTATCTAAAAATTCCTAGTTGCATTGATTTAATTCCTTTTAATTCATTCACATAAGTAGGATAATTATAATATAATGGGAATTTTTTTCAAAAAAAACATAAAAATGAGAAAGGGTAAGGTAGATAAGTGATGGTTTCTTGATTGAAATATGATTTTCAATGTTGAAAAGATGAAGGCATGCCTGTTCACAATTATACCACTAGTTACCAGGTCTATTCACAACACTAACTAAAGCAACATAATAGGAAATATTTTGAAGAATTAATGGACATATTATTATAAAATATATATTAAATAAAAAAATTAAAATACCTATAGCTACTACATAGAAGGCTTGAAACAACTTCAAATTAAACATAACAAAAATTTAGAACTAATCACACTAGCTACTACACAATCTAACTACATATTCATTGGCAAATAAACATTATAATATCTTTTAAACATTAATTTACCTTATTTAATCATAAAAAAAGGGGAACTAATAGAGAATAAAATTAATTTTAAACCAAACTGGTATTGACTTTAATGTTATTTTCAAAAGTATTCATTGTGCCTTCAAGTAGATAATCACTAGCCAAGACAAGGAAAAAAAGGATAAGTCATAACCTTCCTTAGTTTATGTATATTTTTGGTGCATAAAAATGTCCCCCATTTTTATAAGACTTTATATTATCTTATATATAATAAAAATAATGGAACTCACCCCACATAGCACAAATCTCCCCATCATTTTCCATGACTACCTTTTGAATTTGTTGCAATATCCTACCCTAAAAGATGTTCCGCTTGACATGATGTTAAAATATTATATCCATGTCAATCAAGTTCTCTATGTTTATGACACCTTTATAATTGAATGGTCACTTGAAGATTCCATCCCCTTAGACCAAGTATTCTAAATGATCCTTCAGATTTGGTCTATGTGTGCCCAAGTAGGATAACTTGAATAATTTCTTGATTTCCTTTAAGTCTTGATTGGTTTAAGATATTTAGTTACATGATTTTTTGAATTAAGCCTATAATATAGCCTTTTTATTCCCTAACCCAACTAGATAGTTAGGTACTCAGCCATGTATGGTGTTATGTAGTTACAAGTCCTTCAAAATAGGTTATTTGATCAAAGTAATAAAAGGCCATGTGAAGTGAAAATGTCATTTCCTAGTCCACTTTCCTTATACCTAACCATAAAATTGAGTCCCATGCTCTATTATTGTCATGGTCCACACATCCTCTACTCACTCTTCTACTCCTTAACCTTTGTTTATGATTTTAGCCTTGCCTAAGTTATTGGGATCATGCCACTTGGCATGATCTCAACTACTTGGGCGATCATTGTCGATTGGTCTTGCCTTTCTCCCCTCAGGTGATAGCATCCTCATGATAATGCCACATGGAATCATCATGGGGCTCTAGGTCCCTAGGTTAATTCATTATATACACTATCCACCCATGTCCCTAAGCCCCTATGATGATGCCACATGGAATAATTATAGGGTTTTAGGGATTTAGGGATTTTTGAGTCTATTGACTCCCTCTTGGGTCCCTAGGTCCCCATGATGATACCATATGGAATCATCATATAGATATGGGGACTTGGGGATTTTTGATATTATAAATTACCTCTTAGGTCCTTGATTCCCCATGATCATGCCACATGGCATCATTGTGGGGCTCTAAGGTCCTAAGGATTTTTGAGACTATTAATTGCCTCTTGGGTCCCCTAATACTCATAACGATGCCACATGGCATCATCACAAGGCTCCAAGGCCTTATGTATTTTTTGAATATCAACACTATCCCCTAGTCCCTTAGGTTAATGAAATCATGTCACATGGAATGATCTCAAAAACTCGAGGCTCTAGAATAATGAACTAATCTTTTGACAAAAAAGGACTGTAAATAAATTATGTTATGTTGACACTTTTCAAAATCCCATATATTTTCAAAAGACCTTAGGCTTGATGAATAAATTTGAAGGCCTAGAAACTATATTCCTAGACACCAAATCTTGAAAAACTTGAATAGAAGATCAGTCCAAGGTTAGTCTATCAAATATAATCAAAATTAAATATGGTCTAAAATAAAATCTAAAATAAACCAAGTAAATCCAAATACAAGATTTCAAAGAAACAATGTGAATATTTACAATAATATTTTGAAACACCATAGTCATAAATTACTTAATTACTTTGAGAATTAGGCCTAAAGTTCAACATAATGAAATACTAAGATTACCCCCTTCATATTAGCCCAAAAACAAGTTGAGATTAAACAATAATACACCAATGTTTCAAAGTAAGACTTCAAATGATCAATAATCAAACAAGATCAATGTTTAAACACTAGGGTGAATGGTTTTATCCAGAGAAAAGGGGTGATAAATTAGATTCCTAAAACATCATTTGATTTATACCCTATAATAAACATGAAACATACAACCTAATAATTAATGGATAAAATACCTAGATTCTTTAAGAAACACTTCAAGACTAATTTATTTATTCAAAACTCTAGATAAGGATTGTTTAAATCGTTATGAATAAATGACCAACTGAAGTAGATAAAATTAGTCAAACATGTTTGTGAGTCAAAGTCTAAAAGTGGGATTCACACTTGGATTTATAAATAACAGTCACAAATGCTACCATGTCATTTGAACAAGAATAGAGGAAGTAAGGTAGACAACAAAAACAAGAGGGTCCCCAATTGAATGCTTGAGAATGGGGTGTATTAGACCCAATAAATGGTGACATTTATGAGGATAATGCAACCAACATTCAGAACTCATATTTTAAATCTTCACCCCCATACAAAATAAAAAACTAAAAACTAATCTTTAGACAAAGTTAAAAGGATGAAGTCACTTAAGTCTGCTTCAACATGTGACATACTAAGTTTAATTTTGCTTAAGACCATCGGTGTGTGTCAAAGTGATTATTTTTGTATAGTTATTGAATCCACATGAAATAATTTAGACCTACCTAATAAATTACAACTTATAATAGGAATAAATTATTTGTTATTTATCTTGCGCGGGGGGGGGGGGGGGTGGATGGGCATTTTTTTACTACCAGACAAGCATACATAGCCTTGATAAAGATACTTCTAGTCCCACTCAAGGCCTTTCTACATTATTATCCTAGATAAAAGTATTGTGATGGATTTTATTGAATCAACCTTTAAAATAAGACTTGTATTTTGCATTTATGTCAATTTCCTTTGATTTATTTATTTTTAAAAATGTTTAATTATTTAGTCTATTTAGGGTTTGGTACCAAGCCATGGGTACAAGGATAAACTTGAAGATCTCATGATTACCAAAACAAATTCAAATGAATCAATGCTTCATTTTTATTTAGATATTAGATTAAGTGTAGTTGATGGATTTATAAAATAAGAGAAACCTTTCTAAAAATACACATGTTATGTTTAGAATCACATGCCTTCAAAATTTCAAAAATGTACAAAAGAATTACTTATATTTTATAAATATGTTTGAGAATGACCACTTACTATATAAATTCTAAAATTTGAATGAACCTCATACATAAATCAACCATTTATGATGGCCAACCCATTAAATCTTGAGGGAACCTTATTTTATCATGCTATTGTCTCAGATTCTCTACTTCTTTCCTAGACTTGATTTTAATGTAAAGAATATAGAAATCAAACTTCACTTCCTAGGACCAAAGAATAAAATAAATTCTCACGATATGGTAAGTAATTAACTTTGATCAATGTTGGGAAGGGAACACTAAAAATTACCAATGGTTTAAATTAGATAGACTAACTCAAACAAGTTGGGGGAAACAATTAGAATAAGGAAATGAACAAACAAGCCAACAAAAGAAAAGAAAATTTTTAAAAGAAAAAGAAATCAAACATAACCTGAAAAAGTGTGAAACTAAACTAAGAAAGTAGGTAATAAACTATATTGTATATATATGCAACAAACCTCATGACCCTCATTTTAAAATTGTGTTGGATAAAAAAATTGAGAAGTAATGCTTCAAAAAATGTCCACTGACTGGTAGCTATAGGTCATTTCCTTATAGACCCTTCAACCTAAAAGCATTATGTCCTAGTAACTCTATAACTTGATAATGACAAATCCAAAGAGGATTTAACTTAGAATTCTAACCTTTCTTATCATGGGCTATATCCCATAATAAAACCAAAACTCAAATATGAATACATTTCACTTGTGTTTTTCTATCAAACCATATTTTCAAAACTGCTTGGGACCTGCTAAAATTATGCAAGGATTTATACCTCTTATCATCCATATGAATAAGGAATAACAACCTAAATTTACTTAACTCATTTAATTCTATGTAGTCATAAATGAATTGATACATAGGTATTTTGAGTGTCATTAGAAATATTAGTTCCACACCATAAACTAACCTGAAAGGTGAACTCTTGAGGCTTTTTATATGTCTTGTTTGATCAGCCCACAAAGCATACTTGCATTAAATATGATAATTGCATGGGTTCCTTTCCACTACTTTCTTAATGATATTCAACAAGTTCTTATTTATGGATTCAGCCAAACCATTTCCCTTAGGGTAGTAGTTTGAAAGAACTTCAAAGTGATTTTATTTTGATATGGCCACTTGGTCAACTCCACTGATGGGAAGGTAGGCCCATTGTGTGTGTGTGTGTGTGTGTGTGTGTGTGTGTGTGTGTGTGTGTGTGTGTGTGTGTGTGTGTGTGTGTGTGTGTGTGTGTGTGTGTGTGTGTGTGTGTGTGTATATATATATATATATATATAATATTCAATCTCATAAAAGGTAATAAATTAACAATTACACTTCAAAATACATTTATATCAGGGTCATGATCAATCATGGATCCTCTAAGCCTACACTAAGGGATATCTTATTAGACAATGGCAAAGGAGAGGTTTCCAAGGCCTATATTCAAATGTCATTTTGTGATAATCCTAGAAATTTCTTATGATTGTAAATAATATTAAACAAGAAAATATACTAAAATAAATATGAAAGCTAATATAGTAAATAAATATTCAATCTGATTTAGTCTCACCAAATCTTATGGCACAGATGTGGAAGATAATAAATATACAAAGATAAATATATCTAATATAACATATAAATGATCTAAGAAATGAGAGATATAATTCAATACATTAGTTATAAAACATCTACTTATCAAAATATGAAGGGCTAGGAATATATTTACTTTGTTGAAGTGAACCCATCATGCCTCAATATCTCCCTTGGCCAATGGTTCTTTTAAAGGGGTTGTTGTGTGATTGTAAGGATCACAAGAATAAATAATCTCAAGGATACAAGACCTCTCATATGCATCTAAGACTTTTACAAGATAAGTGTTACTTCTCCAAGGTAAAAACCTAAGCAATGAAATCTCCTATTGATTATATAATCATATTTTAGAGTAGTAATGATGCAAAATTAATTGATCCTCTATTATAAATGAAATGAAATGGGGTATATATAGCCATGGATTGACCATAAACCCTCTTAGGATTTTAAGTGACATAGTTGGCATGATCAACCTCATTAGTATGGAAATAGAGCCATTAGGTCCTGAACTCTGTCAACTTAAGCCAACATAGCTCCATAACATGTGTTACACCTAGAATGGGTTCAACTCAATCGATGTAGTAGGAAACATGCTAAAAAGTGGTTTTTTATTAGTTAGGGGATATTTTGGGTTGTGAGTTGCTTAGGGAGATGTATAAGTGGGGTTTTAATGCTTAGGAAAATGGATAAGAGTAACTTCTATTAGTTTTAAGTGGTGGTATATGGGCCAAGAATCCTATGAAGCACTAAAGGTCAACCCACCCCTTTCATAGTGTACCCTTTAAGGTGATCACTTGGAGAGATTGATATTTGATGGGTTACTACAAGAGAGAAAGAATCAATCACTAATAAAGTTTGAAAATATTGTGTGTATACAGATGCCCCACTTGAAGTTCATCACATGTCACATGAGTGTATCATGGGATGGTGCTTAGATAAAGAATATAAAAATAAATGAAACTAAGCTAACTAAAAATGAAATATTGAAATTAATGTTGGAATTAAATGAAAGTAATTGAAAGTACCATAGACATACTAGGCATACCTTCTAATTGATTGAATGCATGAAAATATCTTAATATTTATTATGGAGGGTGTAATACCTATATTTTAGAAACCCTAAGGATATATAACTAACAATAAAATTAATGTGTGCATATGCAAGATGGTTAAGTGAGCAATGAGTAAATCTCAAAACTAATTAAATTATATATAAAATTGGCAAGCTAGTATTATTAAGTATAGGTTAGAACCAAACTATCAAACATGTAAATGATAAATGATGGCAAATGAATGTAAAACATACTAAACCATGTTGGGAATTATGTAAAACATGAATGAAAAAAAGGAATTTATAACATACTAAATCATGTTGGGAAGCATGTAAAACATTATAAGACAAAAAGGAATGTAGAACATACTACATCATTTTGGTAATCATGTAAAACATGAATGATAAAAATGAATTTAGAACATACTAAATCGTGTTTGGAATCATATAAAAAATTATAAGACAAAAAATAATTTAGAACATATTACATCATGTTGGGAAACATATAAAACATTGTTAGTAAATGAAATATCAATGCAATAAAACTATAACAAAGATATTCAAGCAAGTAAAAGGTAACCCCATGTAAGATAAATATTTCTAATCAAGCATAAAGAAAACATAATGATTGAAAATTAGAATTTAAATCAAAACATAAGGTATAAATCATACATAAATAAACATATGTAAACAAGTAAAATGTCCTATGTAAGATAAGTGAAGTCCACAAAAATCAAACAAGAATGTGATGGATAGATGAAAATTAAAATCTCTAAAGGATGAAAACTTTAAATTAGTTCTTGTTTTAAGATATAATGTAATAAATCACAGCCAAATAATGACATGACTAGTATGACAATGAGATGGTGTGGTGAGAAAAATGTGAAGGGATGTTTGTGAGGAAAACCTAGTCCTATCCAAGGTATTACAATATAACTCACAAAATATAAACCAAGAGGTGTAAGTAAGGAGATGTAATAAAGGATTTGATTAGCTAAAATAAATATCCAATAAGGGGAATATTGGAAAAATATTATTTAAATATGGAATTTGAGGCACCACATGAGTGATGTGAACATCCTTATCAAGAATGAGACACACTAGATAAGTGAGAAATGTTAATAAATATTGATGTCAAGGATTTAGGACACTTTTAATAATAAACACAAAGCTTGGGCTAACAAGTGAATTAAATAGATCATCCCATGAAGGTTCCATCCATGAAAATTAAAAAGGACCTCCCTTTCCATAACATGTTCCCCATTCCTTAGGACCCCTTATAGATCCATCAATATACTATCAAGATTGGATACTTGTGTAAGAAATTAGGTGGCACTAGATGGTATATGATATAATGAGACCTCTTACCCTTCTTACCCTAGTCTACTAGCCTTTTACAACATAATGGACCTTAAATCTTTCATGAGGCTAACTCTGGAGTATGAACTTCAACTAGAATAGGAGATGTGCCAAATAAAGAGCATGTATTTTGGTGTGATCTAAATTTTAATATTTTTTTTCATTTTAATCATTATCTTTTATTTATTTTATGATTTGGATTTTAAATTTTTTGTATTTTTCTATTCCTCCTCTATAAAAATTTAGAGAACCAATGATAAGGTAAATAGGTGATAAACATAAGAGATTTTATGCTTGGTTACTATAGAAAAGGACCTAAAAACCAAGGTGTCTAAACACTCATATACTTTCCCACAAGTAAGTGTGTAATCTCAAAATTGACCCGTATGTGCCTCAAATTATAGTAATTAAGGGAAAGAGGGGGATCATGAGAGATCCATCCATGTAATAAGTGATACAATGATGGATATGCTCATAGCTGATCATAAGGATGTAAAAATAGTGTTATGAAAAGGATGAGGCTATGTTATGAGAGTCATGTCACTAGATAATCCATACTAACCTACAAGGGATATAACACAAGAATTGATTAAAGTAGTAGTCATCCCAAAAATATTTGTAAATTAAATGAATATCCCAGAAAAGGGGGAAGTAAATAAGGGTCAAAATAATCCTAAAGATACTATCGTAAAGAGTGACATATAAAGATAATACATGATAATAAATGAAAAATTCAAAGGAACAAAAATTTAAATAATTAATGGAAGTGAAATGAAATAAAACCAAGGAACCAAAGAGGAAATAATGGTTCTAGTAAAGTGTGTTTGTGAGGAATACCTAGTCCTATCTAAGGTATTACATTACAACTCACAAACTATAAAGTGAAATAAAACCAAAGAACATAAATGAAACAATAGTGTAATTAAAATTAAACTAAATGAAATAAAGTACAAAAAATAAAAAAACACATGACAAACATAATAATAAAAATCTATTTTAATGTATATATCAAAGATGAGCATGTGAAATATAATCTTGTGTCTCAGAAGGTTTCTTGAAGTTGAATTTATTTGTTATTTTTTAATGTGAAATAAGATTGGACATCATAGGATGTCCCAAATGTTAAGTGGATGTAGGTATGGGTATCATAATATGCCCTAAAGTCTAAAGTGACATGTGTATGGGCATTGTGAGATTCCCAACATGTGATGTGGAGTGAGGTGAATTTGAACAATTAGAATGAACCACATTTGGATTTATAATTTAGTTAGAGATAGGTAAATGTGTTGATATGCTTGATTTTAAGTATTTTAAAATTTAAATAGGATGTGTAGGAAAGGTATGAAGAGGTCTATAAGGTAAATTAAGACAAATTATTATGCACTTTTGAGTAGGCATGTGAACTATGAAATCCTTGGGTTCATGTGACCTAAGAGGTTGAGGATCGACACATGCAATCACTAGTTTAAAATTGTTCATATTAAATAAACTTTCCTTAATGGTGTGGGAAGAAAGATCAACTATGTTTTGGATAACATTAATGGATTTGGTAAATTCATGGGGTGATTTTTATTGATCATTGGGTAGGTGATGTTGATGTGATTGTGATTCTTTAGATTGAGTTTGTGAGGAATAAAGATAGTCTTGACAATAGTTTTGTGTAAGAGTATCAATATTTAAATGTGGACCAAATAGGTGAAGATAATGACAATTATCATGAAAATGACCTATTATAGCATGCCACCAATAAAAAATATTAAGACTATGCCATTTTAGAACTGGTTTGGAAGGATCAAAGCTCATGGGTTTAGAGAGTGAAAATTTCATTTTAAGTTCTTCTATACTCAAAGGAGGGTGGGTTGGATTGAAATTGGTTGAATGGGATGCTCCCTTTTGATTTTGAGGAGGATTATATGAATTTATGTTATGATAAAATGATTTAAAAGGTTCCTTAGTAGTTTCTTGAGGTAATTCAAATTGAGTCATAATAAAGTCTTGCCTTTTTGCTTGATCTAGGGCTTCTTAAAAAGTTTTAGGGGAAAATATCTGATCTCTATATTGAAGAGGAGCTTTAAGAGTAGTAAAAAATATTTTTAAGAGAGTATAATCATTCATGTTATGGTCTAGTTTATGAGCTAGATACTTCCATCATTTGATGAAAGTGTGAGCAAATTCATTAGGAAGTTGTTTGACATTGATGAAATAGCTTATGTAATTTTCATGAAGGTCACTATGTTGGAATTCCTTTACTAGATAATTGACTAAATCCTCTAGTAGGGAAATGGAATGTCTAGGAAGTATATTGTACCATTAAAGTGCATCACTAACAAATTTTTTGACTAAGATCTTGGTGGTAATAAAGGTGTTAGTTTGGACTCATTCTTTATAGAGATTACCAAAATATTTAATAAAGATAATGGGATCTTTAATTCCATCATATGTAATAGTTGGGGAGATGTTTCCAATGTCTGTGGATATAATGAATGAAGCTAAAGGTTCATTTTGAATACGTTGAATAATTTTTTAATGCATGATTGGTTGAGGAATGATCTTCTTATTAACATATCTAAGAGGAGGGGGACTCAATTATGATTTGTTTGAGTCATGATCACTTGAGGTGGTTCAATAGCCATTTGTATTATATGATTTTACATTTTCATCATTTGGGAATTGTTATTTGTTTTCATAACATTCATTTATTGAATACTTTGAGAAATAATTTGATTTGTATCAATGGGAGGAGTAAAATTGACACTGGTAGGAATATTAGTTTTGGTAGGAGTATTCACTATATTGGTAGTAAGGGATGCATTATTTGATGGAGGATTCCCAAAAATGGCTGTAGGAGGAGGACTAGGGTGAGTAACCTCAATTGTATTACATAATGTAGTAATTGGTTTGGGATTAGGAACACATGAAGGAAGAAATTTGATAGTTTCATTTGAAGTGATAATATAAGTGAGGTTTTGATCTAAATCCTTGATTATGTATTTTTATTAACTAATTAAAAGCTGAAAAGAAGATATAATTATGAATATAATATGTTATTGAACTAGGTATTCCACCTACTGAACTAGGTTGACCTCCTACTAGACTGTGTTAAAAAAAATAGAGGTGAAATTAATTAGGTTGACCACCTACTAAACTATGTTTTCTAGTACCTATAGGTTTTATTAGGTTAATCTAGTTGATTTTTAGGAATAAAAATAGTAATATGTAATTATACTAGGTCCACCATGTCCTACAGAGTCAACCAGGTTGATCTATTTGAATTTTGGTAATAAAAATAAAATTCTAAAAAAGGGATAGAACAAACTACATCGACCATCTTGACTTAGTTGAATTGTGTAAAAATACAAAAAAAACTACATCAACCAACTTGACCTAGTTGGTTATGTATATACTTTTAACAAAACTAAAAAACTTTAAAAAAAATTATAAATTTGAAGTATTGATTGATTTTACTAAGAAACAAGAATGAGATATTTAGATAATTGATAAAATTAAATTACTAATTTGGTAAGAGTGAACCTATAAGATAGAATAATATTGATCAAGTTGATTTAGTATTTTTTCTTGAGAATGTTGAATCACATGTCTATTGAAAATAGAACTAAGTTGAGTAGATCGACTTATTTGAAAACATAGACATAGAGCCAAAATAGGTTGATAGGCTCAACAAAGTTGGAAAAATTACACACACAAATTTGAACTTGGTCAACAAGCTTTATACAGAATGGACACATACACATAGAATGTTAAACTAATCAAAAGAGTCAATCTAATTGACTATAAAAAATTGAAAATATACAAGGGTTAGATTCATGTCAAGTTTACCAAAATTTGTGAAATTAAAACTAGATAGATAAATAACTTATCCTACTCAATAATATTTGATCTCAGAGAATGTAATCAAATAAAAAGTACACTTGGAAATATGTTTATATCAAGGATATTGGATATGATAAACCTACACTAAGGGATATCTTATCACAAAATGACAAATGAGAGGTTTTTAAGGCCTTTTGTCTAATTCCATTTTGTGATAACCCTAGCTAGGTCTTTTGATTGTAAATAATATTAAGAAATCTAATATACTAAAAAAAATATGCAAGTTACTCTAGTAAATACATATGCAAGTTAATCTAGTGCTCACCAAAGCTTGTGGCACAAATGGGGAAGATAATAAACATGCAAATATAAATATATCTAATAAAACATATAAATTATCTAATCAAGGAGAGATATTATTAAATCCATTATTTCTATAAAATATACTTATCAAAATATTAAGGGCTAGGAATATACTTACCTTGTTGAAGTGAAATCATCATGCCTCAATCTCTCCCTTGGCACATGGTGCTTTGAAAGAGGTTATTGTGGGCTCGTAAGGATCACAAAGATAAATTATATCTAGGTTAAAATACCTCTCTTATTCATCCAAGACTTCCACCAGATAAGTGCTTCTTATATAAGGTTAAAACCTATGCAATGAAACCCCCTATTGATTGTATAAGTATATTTGCAAGCAATAATGATGCGCAATTGATTGATCTTCCATTATAAATGAAATGAAAGGGAGCATATATAGCCATGAATTGGCCTTAAAACATCCATGGATTTTATCCAATGTAGTTAGCTTGATTGGCCTTGTTAGGTGGGAAATAAAGCCATTAGGTCTTGAACTATGCCAACTTAAGCTTACATAGTTTCATAATATGCACTACACCTAGAACAAGGTTGACACGGTTGACGTAGTAAAAAACATAGTAAAAAGGGGTTTTTTATTAAATAGGGGTTATTTTGGGTAGTCAAATAATTAGGGAAATGTATAAGTAGGGTTTCAATGCCTTGAAAAATAGATAGCAGTAAGTTATATTGGTTTTAAGTGGTGGTATTGGGGTTAAAAATCCTATGATGCACCAAGGGTATATCAACCCCTTTCCCAGTTCACCCTTTAAGGCATGCACTTAGAGAGATTAAGATTTGATAGGTTCCTATAAGAGAAAAATCATCACTAATTGATAAAGTTTAAAAATATTTTGTATACATAGTCCACCTTGTGAAATAGTCAAGGGATGTATGAATATATCGGTGACCAAAAAAGAATTCAGATTTATGATGCTAATGAATTATATACCCCACTAAGAAAAGGGAAATTCTTTAATTAATGGTTAAAGGTTAATGACAATGTGAGTTTATCTATTTTTAAATGTCTAACATAGATGATAAAATCTCACATGAGCATGAACATCCTTAAATAGGGTTGGCCAATAATAACCAACTCTAAAAATGTTGTGAGCTATTATATTACCAAAAGGATGACCACTTCCTAATTTATCATGAAAATAATTCATAGAATCATGTGATTCCTCCTCTATTAAGCATATTAGGAATATCCCTTCATGATTTATATGATATAAAACACCTTTATTCATCATGTAATGGGTAGCCTTCAGTCGTAATGATCTCTTTTATGTCTTAACAAGTCAAATCGATGGAATACCATAAAACATGTAATGAATAATAGGATCATACCATGGCTATGTTTGTCTTCATACTAATTTTATTTAACAATAATAATTCAAGGATAAATATCATAAATTATTTTTGCTAGACCCTAACCTCAAATGAGTCTAACTAGCTTAAATTTAATGTCATATTCTTGAAGTTTTAAGACCCATCATCCTCTTCTTTCTCCAGGAACATTCTATCCTAACATAATTTTGATATTAAGATTTGGAACCATAACATAGACCTTAATTATCAATATTTAATGTCATAATTTATTTACTACCTTTACTAAAACATAGGCATGCTTATCTAGAACAAGTTATTTTAATTCAACTTCCTTAAAATTTATACTCATGAAGGATATAGGGTATTCTCCATCTTCCAACATTTGAGTAAGGAATGCAACGATTATATGATCAGATGTAAAAGAGTACATGTATAAATATTTTTCATAATCTAGGATAAATAAAATAGGTGATTAAAATATGGCATCCTTTATTACTTGAAATGATCTCTTTGAATTATGCATCCACTCCACTTTAGCTCCCTATTTTAACATGGCATTCGATGGTTTAGTTATTTCAGCAAAACCTGAGATGAATTTTCACACAAAAATTATATTCCAAAAAATAGTTTCAACTTCTTTTTATTATTTGGAAATTGAATTTTATAAATGGCATTAAATTGATTAGGGTCAATTGACATAGCTTATTTTGTAATTACATGACCAAGAAGCTTATCTTCTATCACACAAAAAATACATTTCTTTGGATTAAGTGAAATTCCAAACTTATGAAAACATTCAAAGATCCTTTGAAAATTTCTTAAATGGTCTGACTTATGTTCATAAAATCCTATCAAATCATCCATGTACACAAAAATGCACTTACAAATTATTCCTTCAAATGCAATGTCCATGGCTCTATGAAAGGTGGTGCTAGAATTGATTAAACCAAATGACATCTTATTATACATGATTGTGTCCCAATTTTTGGTGAACATTGTCTTAGATTGGTCTTCTCTATCAACCAAAACTTGAGTGTAACTTAAGAATCCATCGAGGAAAGACATCATCTTAAATCCACTAACCTTTTCGATGACCTCATTTAGAGATGGTAAAAAACAATTATTTGTTTGAAGCTTGATTCAAATTCCTAAAATAAACATAAAAAAGGATTTATCTATTCTTATTTTTATCTATTACTAAACTAGCTACCCAAGTTGAATTTCATATAAGAAATATTATACCAGTTGACAAAAACTTTTGAACTTCCTTCAAGATGAGCATATTAAGAACATGATTGAATGGTCTCTAGTTCTATCTAAATGGCTTATTATCAGGTTTCAAGGGAATATTATGTATCATGATGATGAGGTTAAACATATCTAAGTCACCATAAATAAAAAAATGATGTCTTGATAATGAATTAACATCCTTTGTAAACCCTACTTTTTTTCATCACTGCATTCAGGCCATATAGTGATGTTTTGAGGCTAATCATGCATCTCTATGTTAATAACTAGTGACCTTTAATTGGGTAAAATATCTATTTCAAGCATAGATACAGGCCTTTCTAAGTCAAATAACCTTTTCAATTATATCATTCCCATTGGAATCTGATTGTCTTTAAGGTTTAAAACTCCATCAACATCATAATGTCTTTCATTCAGGTCACTCTTCTCATCCTCATCAATCATTTATGCATTTAAAGTATTAGAATTAGAAATGAAATTTAAACTATGTATATCATCCTCAAATACTTGATTTTTTTTAAATTATCAAGATAGATGGATAAGAATCCAATTCAGTATTTTTTTAAATCAATACTATCTAAGTGTTTGAGGTTAGCTACTAAAAAAACCAATGAATCTACCATGACATTGTTAACTCTAAGAATGACAATAATGTTGAAATCATCAAAAGACTCTATCATGTCCCACACACAGTTCTTATACTTATTTAAATAAGAGAGATTAAATTGAAATTTACTTTATACCCAATTGAATACCAACTCAAAATCACCATATATATTTGATTGGTGGACATCATGCCTAGATGCAAATTGTAATCCCAAGATTAGTGATTCATATTATGTTATGTTATTCATATAGTGAAATTGTATTTTATATGATTCTACACACTTTATAACATAAGGATAAATAAGCACAACACCTAATCCAAACCCTTGTTTAGAATGTGTTCCATAAAAATACAAAGATTGCATACCTAGATTTTGATTTTATTCAAGTTGTTTCTTCATTTCTAGTTTGGTGGTCAGAGTATAAACACCCAAATCTGTGGAAGTAAAGTTTAATTATATATTAAATGCATTGTATTTTGTAAACATCATATTCATGTGTGTCTTTATATCAAATCTAATCTATTTTATCATTTCACTCCATGGTAGCCATATATGGGACATGTCTATTTCCATATATCCATTAAGAGATTTGGACCAATCTCTACTTAGTAACATGACATATGCATCTGGAATATTGACAAATTGTATGCCCATGAAATGTTACATTCTTGGATTAGCCTATTATTACATATAAGCATTGAATAATTATCCTACAAACTTGATTTTAGACTTATCTAACTGGATAACTACCTTATTTTATAGGGATCAGTCCCAATTTCCTAAAAATCTCACCAGACATGACATTGGTTAAGACACCTCAATAAACTAAGAAATTATGTAAATTATTACCAAAGATTTAGATTGTAATTACTAATGGTGGAACCTTAGTTTTGGTATTATGTATCATAGCATTTGTAATGTTTGTGACCTTATTTTTAGGCTGAATGATCTTGTCTATAAGAGACCTAAGAAGTAAATCCCTTTGCTCAGTGATTTGTGCCAATTCATGGAGGTTTATGTTGGATTATATCTTTTTCATATCCTCAACTATGTTGTAACTTATTTTTATAATGGTGGGTTGACTTCCACCTAACTTTGGTGGGGGTGGATCATTTATATATTTAATATTAGGTGGTGTAGCAACATTTTTAGGTGGAATTGACATGGTCAAGGGCTAATGTGACCTATTAATAAGAGTATAATTTCCTTTCTGATATTTTTTTAGTCTTAATGTCATTGGTACTTAACTCATATTTATTTTATCCTTCACTAAGAAAGTTTAGGGTCACTAAAACCATGTATTATATGATTTTTATTAACAAAAAAAATAGAATATTACTGATGCTTTCTCTCTTGTAGGAACACATCAAATCTTAATCTCTCTGAGTTCACACCTTAAAGGTGAAATAATAATGGGGTGGGCATACCATTAGTGTTTTTCAATATTATTGTTCCTATACCACCACTTACAACCAACACAAACCTCTCATATGCATTTCCCTAAGCTTTGACACCTCCCTTACACACTCCTCCAAGCAATTCATTACCTCAAATAACACATACATAATACAAAACCTATTTTTTTCATCCACTAAACACATTCGAATGGGCTGACCATGTTATTATAAATGATCACATTATGGGACTAAGCCATCCTAATTGACTTAGTTTGGGACCTAACTACTTTTTCTTAAAGAACTAGGTCAAATGGGTTGACAATGTCAACTAAAACTTTAGAATAGTTTAGGGTTATATACAGCTATATAAACACATACTTTTTTCCATTTTCATTAGAGAGAGATATAGATAATAATTAATTTGTGCATCTAATTATCCACTATTCTTCATGACGATTCATTGCTTAGGGTTTTATACTTCCTTTGGAGAGAATAATATTGTCTTGTAGGAAAATTCTTTTGGATTCATACAAGAAGTCATGTATCCTAGAGCTTACCTATCTTTTTTATCCTTACAAACCATAACAACCTCTTGAAAATCACCATTGACCAAGGGAGAGATTGAGGCTTGATAGGTTTGTCTTCAAGGTAAGTATTCCTAACTCTTGCTCCTCTATTTTTAGTATATATATTTACATATGTTGGCTTATGAATATGTTTCTATCTCCATACATTAGGATTACCTCTACATTGACTAGAGTAGAGTTCTTATTTGCATGTTTATTATCTCCCATTTGTGCCACAAGCTATGGTGAACACTAGATTAGTTTTACTTTACTTTGTCATTTACTTTGTTATAAACCATATGGCCTAACTAGGAATATTGCATGGTGTTACTTGACTAGAGGATTTGGAACCCTCTCTAGTGATATTTTGTGGTAAGAGACCCCTTTTTTAGATATATCAAATACATATTGGTCATGAACTAAATTTTTTAAATGTACCAATAAGTATGAGGGTTAGTTTGATTTATCTTCTCTGAGCTAGGATTGATTTGTATATCATCTTTACTTTCCCTTGTCATACATTATGGTGAACTTGACATGAAAATAACCATTTCAATTTTCCTTTCATGCTTTCATTTATTATTTTATTTCATATTTACATCATTATATCAAATATATTAACTCAGTCTAACATTTTTTGCATAGTTTTAACACACAATCGATTCAATCCACTTTATTTTTCTTTTTTTAGGTCATCCTTAGCCACAAGTAATTGGATTGATCTAATGGAATCAGTTCACTTCTTCACATACAAGTTTATAGACTTGGTCAACCCAGTCAACTTTGTTAGTAGGTTAAAAATATTCATCTAGATGAAATAGTATAAAAATAGAAAATTCAACATATTTAAAATCATCATGTTCATTCTCACCAGCTCAATCATTTATTTCCTTCATTTTAGTCCTATTTTTCATATTTTTTAATCTATAAAATTGCAATACTATAATAAACTCAGTCATCTAGATCAACCTAGTTTTATAATTGCTTCTTTTTAAGGAGACTAAGTCAAATAATTCCACTATGTTTCTTTAGCCCTTGATATAATAGATATAATTAATCTAGTCAATTATATTATGTATTATTTACATACTTGGTTGACCTAGTTGACCCTATACTCTTCAAGCAAAGGAATTAACTTACATTAATAGTATTTAATTCATCTTTCATTTTGTTTCTTAGTTGGTTAAATTAGAAAAAATAGACTAAATAAGAAGTTTAATTTATCAATTTAGTTTCACTAATTTTTATTTTATTCACACACTTCTAAACCAAATAATTTTAAAAAACATTAAACCAAATCTACCCAAGGTCTTCTTGGATTTCATCACCATCACCAAGGGGTAAGTCGACTCAATTTTTTGGTCAAGTATAAATACATGGTTGATGGTATATATTTACAAAGCACATAACACCCTTATCACTAAGGTATTTTGAAGTGAGGAGGTAGGCCCTAATACAAAACTAGTAAAATCACCAAGATAGATCCCTTTTATACTTAACAAACTGAAACCATCCTTATTTTTCATTTCTATTTCCTTTATAAATCCAATTCCCTATCAAACTAATTAATAAAACTATAATTTAAAACATTCAATAATAATCTCATATATTAGCATTTCTATTTTTATTGTTTTCTCTTTAATAATTATATATTGTATTGTAAAACTTGTATTGGCTAGCATAGATACAAGGTTTTTGTTATGAGATATAAATGGATTGAATGGTTTGACCTAGTTTCTTGTGTGTTTATTTAAATAATTTTTAAAAATAACACTGTATCATCTAGATTCATAACTATTAAAACCTATATCTACCTCCAAAACATAGTTGACCTTCTTGACTGTGTCTCTTATAATTTCCCCTTTCTCGTAGAACATGTTTTGTTTAACCCAATCTTTTACAGACCATCTTTTATTGTTTACCTTTAACACATAGTTAATCTATCTAATTATGTGTCTTTTAAACTCCCTTAATTTCACCTTCTTTAGAACACATTTAACTTGTTTAAATGTGTCTCTTATAGCTTTTCCTACCTACTATCTTACAATATAGTGTTGACTGGTTTGACCTTGTATTCTACCAGTTAATCCTCATTTCTAACAATTTTGGGCTTCCTTCCATCATCATGAATTTCTTGTTTGATGATAATACATAATGTAATAAAAAAAACATGATGAGATTCACCAATCCCAATATGTTTCTTAAGACACATTTGGTGGCACCAACCATGGTGCCACCCACATTACCAAATATGGGACTCCTCCTTATTCTTCCACATCACTTAACCCCTTATTTTCATTAAAAGATGAGTGTCACCTTGAATAAATGACTAAAATGATTGTTTTCATCAAATAAAATCCTCAACATCAAGTAAATGATCCTATAACCATCTACAACCTCATGACGGTACCTCATATAAGAGAACCTAATTCACCTTCCCCTAGTTTTTCTTAAGGATTTGGGGCAAGCTCTTTATTTTCATCCACTCCTTTTCCCTCTATTATGTCTCCTTCCCACATTATGATTTCATCCTATGTCTTCTTCTACCTCCATTCCAATTATTTACATAAATATGGTAGTCTCAACCTCTAGTGGGTCTCTTCAAAATACCCACATACATACCCATATTACTAGTGCATCTCATGCTACCAATGCTTCTTTTGCTATCAGTTTTTCCTATGCTACTATTGTATCATATACTACTAATGTTTCTCATGACACTAGTGCAGTTCATGCCACTACCACATATTGTACTCATAACTTTAACGAATCAAATGCTACATCTACTAGCTAAAATTTTGTTCAAACCAATTAATTTTCATCACAAATTCTTAACCAAATGCATACATTTCAAACTAATAATGAAAATTAGATGATGAAATTGTAAAATCACCTAATACATCTCTAAAACTAACCTCACTATGCTCAATGGGGAGCACAAAATCCTAATGCCCCCAACCCCCTTATGTATTCACATGGTAACCTCACATCGCAACCTCCACTTATCAAAAAAAGTATAAATTTTTTTAAAAAAGAACCTCTAGTACCTCAAATTGCCAACATTGACATAGGAGACATCACTCCCACCATCATTTATAATGGATATATGGATCTTACCTTGAATTTTAAAACATTTGGTAACCTTTACAAATATTAGGTTAAGTTTACTACTTTCATTTCCACTAAACTCTTATCTAAAACACTTTTAGGAGATTCTTTAGATTTGTACAATCAGTAGAAAGCCCACTCTATTACTAGCCTAAAAAAGTTGGTCAATTTACTAGTCCAAGAATTCCAAATTATCAATCTTCCCAAAAATAGCTTAGCTCATTTTATAAATTGTAAACAACCCAAAACTAAAATGGTACAATTTTCATCAAATGATGGAAAACTTTATCTAATAAATCTAAGCATAATATGGTGTATGATAACCTCTTCCACATATTTTCTAATGCTCTCCACCCTAAATTACAATATCACATTATGACCCTTTCTCTAAAAACTTTAAAAGAAGCTCTTTACCAAGCCAAATTCCAAGATTTCCCCATGTGTCAATTTGAACCTCCTCAACCCACAATAAGAACTCGCATGCTTATTAAAAATAAAAACCATCATACAATCAATGATGGAATTATTGACACATATGAAACCAAACACATAATCCAAGCTATTACTGAAAACAATACCATGGAGTATGTTCCTCTCCCTAACAACAATTCTAATTATAATCCCACATTTTCTCAAAATAATAATACCAATGTGCATAAACCATTGTCATTAGAATAAATTCAAAAATGTCTTCTAAGACATCTATCATGAGATCTTGACCCCAAATGACACATAAAATCATTATATGATCCCAAAAAAATTGTTAGTTTCATGCAAGTTGGGGCCATTTTTATGAGACTTGTAGACAATTAATAAATCTTGCCATGGATTTTCTCCTTGGTTTTAACTTTGACCATGAATCCCTTATATGAAAACATCAAAAATATTATGACATATCACTTAAATCTCATGAGACTCAAACTAAAAATAAAGATTTAAACCAAGTTAATGTTCATTTAATTATCTACAAGGATGCCCTCCCTAATCATCAAGACAACATTGATCAACCTACCCCTACTACTAAAAATATTAAAACTTTTATAGACTTTAACACCACTGATGAAAATGTGGTTAATGTGACTAATATTAGAAGAGTAGTTTCTTATATTGATTCAAACCCAACACCTACATATCAAACCTCTTCAATTTTTTTCATTATTCAAGATACTTCCCCATCCCATCTCATAGAATTAGGGAATGAGGAACCAATACCCATATAAGCACCACCTCCAACAAAAAAATTTGACCATACCTCTCTTACCATTGATATAACTTCCAATCCTTTCCCAACTTCCATACTATAAGAAAACATCCCTCAAACTTCAAAAAATATTTATTCTCCTCAACCATAAGAAATAACTCAATAAACAATTAAATAACCTAAGGTAAATTAACCTACTTACAACCAAACTGAACCAACATACCTTATTAACATAAGTTTCATTGCACATTCAACCCCAATTCAAAGGATTTATTGTAAAACTATGCAACTCTATCTAAAAATCCTCTAATGGGTTATGATGAATGGCATCCTATTGCAGAACTTTCCCATATCACATCTCAAATTCCCCTCTTAGAGATAATGTGACCTTCTCACTGCCATCATAATCACCTAAAGATTTTTTTTTTCAAAATGAACATCCTTCATCTTCATCCTATAGATCAAGAAGATACCTTATCTAGATGTAAAGATAACATAATACAATAATGTGAAGATATATCCATCCATGATGAGAAAATTATGAACACTTCCCTCTAACTTAAGTTTCCTATCACTTATATGATTTCTGATGACAAATTACTTCATGTGGATGAGCCTTATTTATTCCTTAGCATTCAAATAGGTGATGTAAAATTTAAGCATGCTTTAATTTATGAAGGTTCATGCACTTATTTTACCTCCCTTGACTCTATTAAAATAATTAGATACTTTAAATATAACCTTAAATCCATATGTAGTACATGCTAAGTCTATGATAGAAGATAAATATTCCCTCTAAGTTGTGTTTGGATTTCCATTTCCATTCCTTCCATTACCATCCGTGTGAGATTCATGATATTTAACTTTCCACTTTCTTATAATATCTTACTCAATCGACCTTAGACTCATTATATGAGAGAAGTTGCTTCATCTACATGCCAATGTGTTAAATTCCCTCACAATGGTATTATCTATAAGATCTAAAGGGACAAAAATCTTTAGAATTTTGAATAATTCTAAGAATGAGGTGTAATTAAAATACCCACCCTTGAAACCTTACCTAGCATTTCATTTTGAGAATCTCAATACTTTAATTATCCTGTCAACTTCACTAGAGGTAATAATGGCCATCTTGTATTAATTAGAAATATTACAACTAACTTCTTAGACTCTAATGATGATGAACTAGATGATATAATCATAACTATAAAAAACTTATGATCTCTCTCATCACATCATCACTCAAATTCCTCTTTATCTTCAACCTCAATCTCATCAGCAAATTTTTGATGATAAACTTGTTAGCAACCCAAGTTGCACCCTCTAAAGTATATTTTTCACTTCTACTTCAAACCTAGACTAACATGAGATTGGTATACAAGTTGTGGGTTACCTATATAAACCAAACCTATAGCTTATGGGGCTAGCTCTCCTAATATATTAACTTTGAATTATTCTTCTAAAACCTATTTTATTTGGGGTGAAAAGAGATAGAATGAAAACTTAAAAGGAAAATATATACTAAGTAAGGTGATGCACCAATTCTTTAATGATCCTCTCTTAATCTATCCTTAAGAACACTTGTAAATATAATGGAAATAGTTTATCAACTAGACTTTCTGAAATCAATTCCAAACATGATTATTTCATATGGAGGTTAGATAAAAGGTCTACAACTTGAAGGTAAAATAATGGAGTTTTATATAATACACTACAAACTAACTCACTCTTCAACATAACTTATACCTCTTAACACTTCATATGACCTATAGAAGATGACATCATAGTATTATGTGAAGGACAGAACCTATAAAGGAATATGAATCTCATACTTTTCTATAAGTCAACAATCAAAACACACACTAATTCCAATGAATAAAATTTCAACAATCTATTATTATTAATTCAAGGTGCAAGATACAATTTTAATAGGGTTTTGTTATAACAGCATGAGGGATACCAAAACAAATCATTACAAAATTAATAAATATAAGAACATGGAGATAATAAGAGGGAGAGAGGCATATAATTCTTGGAATAAGTCAAAATAAAATAACTTATTCCACATGATAGTTACAATAATATTCCATGCATTGAAGTATCTTTAAAGAGTGTCTTTATGATGGTCAAAATCTATTTTTAGTAACATTTGACCCACAAAAGTTTTATGAACACCATCTTCATTATATTCCCTCTCTTTTATTTGTTACAAACATTGAATAGACATAAACAACCAAATTCCATGAATCATCAACTGATTACCTCTTCTTATGAGTTGATCATATCCATATAACTACCAAAAAACCTTCATGAATGCTCATGAATATGGAACATTCTTGATTTAATGGGAAATTATGGATGCTTCTAGATAGTGCATTAACCCCACATAGTCTCTATGCCTAAAAGTTATTCCATCTATAATTTTACTCCTATTTTGAATAATTAGGCCATCTTGACTAGATTCACAGACTAGATAATTAGTGAAGGCTGGTAAAGGCATTTACAGATAGATTATTAGACATATAATCACTTGAGAAGGTCAAACATGTGTCAAAATTCCTCCTCCAATGATTGAAATCTTTCAAAATAGTTATACACCATATTCCCTACCTAATTCTTTAAAAAAGTATAGTTTTTAGTCAAATCCATATAGTTTTCATATAACACAGTACCATGCCCAGGGTTTCATTTGAGATGAATTTATGATTAAGGCATTTATTAGGTAATTCATGAGTTTTTGGTTTCCAAAATCTTCACTTTTCTTTGGGAATGTTTGTTCTAGGGTTTAAGCAAGGTTTTGGAGGTCTACCATCTTAACAATGGTTCATAAAGATGAGACATCCAATCCCAAACTTATGGTCATGGATATTTATTATAGACCCCCATAAATCTCTAACAAGATTAGGGTCCCATGAAAAATATGTGGAGAGATATGAATGTAAGTTGATAGAATTGTAGTTCTTACAAGCCTTATGACATATCAAAAGTCTTAGCATTTATTCAAAGAGATGATATCCTAAAACTAACTCTCTCATACATGTATTTAAATTACATGGGGGTTCCTAAATCTTGATAAGATCATTTACTCCAATTCCTTATGCTATTAAAGATCCAAGGATTTGAAATGATGGCTCAAAGTGACTATTAATAGATGTGTAGTTCAAGTTAGTCTTCAATATCGAATTGGACCTCATACTTTATTTTATATAATTAAAACATATAATTTGGTACTATAACCATTTTCCTATACCTTCTCCTGGCATTGTATTTTCTTGGGAGGTTCTAAGTATACCTCCATGGTGGTGTGAGCCTTATAGGCCTCAGATAGGCTTTTAGACCTAGTTAGTCTTGATTAAATCTGAGGGTCTAAGTGACCTATAGTTTAATTTAAGGGCTTATCCTCATCATCACACATTATTCCCCACCTTCCTTATTTACCTACAACTATATTTTACTACTAAAACCCTACTTTATCTTCATTCTTCCATGATTGTACCTGTAGGTTTCTCTGCCAATTTGAGTATTTGGGGAAGATATAGGTATAAATAGTTATTTATCTTTCCAAGATAGGGTTAATTTAGTTTTAAATCATGTAAAATTCTCTTAGGGTGTACAATATCCCTAGGTCCAAGATTTTCCATCAATTTTACCTCCTATGCATTGATCAATTACCTAGGGTTTGCAAGAAATTAGGTCTACATAACCATTAATGACTATGTGAGTGTCTTCTCAACATCATCTTATCCTAATATTACTTTGGTAATTTTGATACATATAATTACCTACTTAATTAGGTTATTTCAACCTTAAAAAACCCCCAAGTATGTATAAAACTCTCAACTAGTATGCATAGGCATATCTTACGTCTATCTTCTTTAACTAGCCCTCAAGGGAATCTGACTTGAAATTTGATTATTATAAATCTCATATATAATATTAATATTCTTTCCACCAAATCTTATTATATTAAAACCCCTTATGAATTTTAAACTTCCTTTCTTATCTTTAAACCTCCAAATAATCCATCTAGTCTCATCATAGACTACTAAATGACTCAAGTATGTATAACATAAAATAGTGAATGTTTTGATTCATTATCTAATATTTATTATAGAAATAATATATTAATGTAGTTATAATAACTATTTTTACCAAATTTTAATTCCTAATTACACCTATAGAGGCTTCAAAACCTCAAACTTCCCCAAGACTGGCTATATGCATTGACTATGTGTCTTAGGTTTGGTTATAGATGCACATTAGCTATATCTTTTGGGTTTATGAAATAATTAATAACACTCTAAACCTAAAAATACTTGAATTATTTTTTAATCTCTATTGACTTAGAACCACTACCCATACAAACTTTGTCTTCTCTCTTTAGAACAAACCTGTTAATTCTCCAAAAGGCTTATAGGTTACAATTGGGGTATTGACTGTGAATCATTGTTCATGACTAAATGTAGGTTATATCTCCTTGGTAAACAATGAGGAAATTTTTTAATATGATCACAACATTTAAAGCCCTACTTGTATCTTTTCCAAACCTAATACATAAGAAACTTACTTTGTAGAGACAACCTGATTGTGTTTTAGCATATGACTATAGGTAATGATCCATTATTTTTTGTATGGACTAAGGTAGGATAAGAAATAACAACACCTTAATAAGGTAAATTATATGGCTTGTGAACCTTGTCATTCATTTAAAACAATCTATGATATAGTTCAAACTCTATTCATTATGACATCCTTCTAGCCTCCTCTAAAACTCACTTTCTATGCAGTATACTTGATTATACTTTCACCTTAACTATAGGTGAAGATTTACTCCTTGGTAGGGTTTTAGGTTTTATAACTCAAATTCATAACCATGGTGATCCTTAAAAATCCTTAAATGTACCAAAACATTGGATTCATGATATGTATGGGTTAAGTAATAGTGATATTTATGATGATAATGGGATATATGGAAACTAAGAATGAAATGTTAAGCTTACAATAATGGTTAAATGATAATAAAAAAGTTATGAAAATGGAATAAATCATGAAGGGGTTATAATGAAACATGAATCCATATTAAATATATTTTAAAAGTATCCTAAACAAGCATATGCATATGCCTAAAAAAATATATCATTTTAGATATCTTTTATGAAGTATAAATAGTGAAAAGAGAAACCTAGGATTCTACAAACAACCTTAAAATCTACTAAGTGACCTTAACATCTAATTCATGAGATTGTGAGAGTGTTGAGGATAGATTTATGGTTGATAGGATATTATTATTGATGAATATTTTATAAAAATAGAGGAAGGACATGGTCATGAATGAAACATCTCATACAATACTCTTATTATGTCTTGACATCCTTGAATCCACCATTGAACTATACAACCATTCAACCTTGCTTACAGACTATAGATTTGGTAGTTTAAGTGTTCTTCAACCCTATAAACTCACACATGTGGATCAAAATACTGATGAATTCATGAAATGTTTCTTCAAGACCTAAATAATAATAAACAATCATTAGTTTGAACAAACAAGTCATAAACTCATCAAAATTATATTGCTTCTTTTACCTTGTGAAGATGTTAATGGTGACCAGACTCCTTAAGTTCTTCGAATTTATTCATAAAGTTGGTAATACTAAACCAATAACCAATACCCATTATTAAAATGTCATAAGGTCTATTTCCTCTAGCCAAGAGCTTGAATCCTCTTTCTCTCTCTTTTATATAGACTGAGCACAAACCTAAAGTGACTTTCATGTCTGTCAATGAACTGAGTAGGAAAACACATCTATTTTTGGCTTATAAAGCCCTCAAACATTCTAATCTCTTTAAAATGTATCTATAACATAACCTCATTACATGTCCATGACTTTTCTTAAGAAAATCCATATGGTATGGATCTATACCACTAGAAAAGACTATTGAATCCTACAAATTCTCCTCTATTTCTTCACATTTCAGTTCTAAACCACCATTTTAGGGCAACATGAGTGAAAATGTGAGTCAAAGTGCATCTCAAACCAACAAATAAGTTTTGGAGAGCAAAAGGGGCATGTTTTCACACATGTGAGCTCTCTTGATAGCAAAACAACATTATAGACTCATAGAGGGGACAATTTTAAAGCCTAAAACCATTTGAATAAAGCAATAGAATGACCATGAGGGTGATTAAAAATGGTATTGATACTTTAGTGTCATTTTGAGGTGAAAATTTGTCATTTTAATACCAAAATTTTTATTTTAGACAACATACATATAGCCTCTAAATAATATTTACCAATAAATATCAAAAAAAGTACCTTATAACCTTCAAAAGCTTTTAATTAGGCTTTTATGTATCTTGGTCATACTTTCAAAGCTTAAAGTTAGAACCATACCTTGAATATATTGAATACACTAGAGAATATCATAGTGAGTCATTAATTTCAACCTTTAACCATATCCATCAAGGCATTTTAGATCATAAGACCACTTCAAACCCTCATCAAAGACCTCCAAACATACTCAAACATCATGAGTATACTTAACACAAGTAGACATAGATACATGACAATGAAAAGACATTGAGACCTACTCCCTTCATATGATAGTCAATGGCATCATGATGATCTAGCACATCACTTAAGAACCCAAGACATATAGGAGATATAATGATCACAAGTAGACTCCATGACACCTATAATAGTGTTGAATGACTTCAAGAAGTAATTAGAAAAAATCATCACTCAAAATATCACCATATAAAGGATTAGGTAGGTTGTCATGAAAATATTTTGGTTATAAGGGTTGGTATTCATCTATGGGAGGCTAAATTACTAATATTTTTGGTGACTCACATGGGTTGACCAGCCTATTAGTCAAGGTAACCCATTCATTTTCATGACAATGATGACTCATACATGGCTCATGACTATTCTTAGACTGTTAAAGAGATTAGCACCTATGACACCTCCAGGACTGAAAAAACTAACAAAACTCAAACAAAAACAACCAAATAAACAACATCTATACCTAAGAAACACACTTAACCTAAGGAAAATAACAAGAAAATATAATAAAACAATAAGGCAATAGACTACTTGTGTTAACCACTTATTGAAACAAGACAAAAACACTAAAAAAACTAAATTGAGATCACATTCTTTCCATCAAGATCAAATGAAAAACTCGTTTTATCATTGTGGCACCATGAGTTCTGATAGCCATGTCTTTATTTGAGTCCAACCAAGCATTGATCACTATATGAGGACCTCCACTTGCAGCTAGGGGTATTAGCATGTTCATAGCCTCTCGGGAAAGTAGTTGGAACTTCTTACTCTACTCCTAGGTGCATGAGTTGGCTATATGATTCCAACACCCAATCATACTCATTCCATATTTATATGCCTTGCATGATCAGCCTCATGTCTACCTCAGTCATAAGTTGATCTTGATTTTTCATGTCTTGGTTGGTGTTTTCACTCTAATATATATGGAATGATGACTTGTTAAGACCTTCATGATGGACATTTTAAACTTCATGAGGCATGTTAAAAGATAATATATCCTCACTTTGTTTATGTTCAGGAGTATCAACCTAAGGTAATACTTCATAAAACACTTCATCATTTCTTCCATCATCATGGGCCTACTCTTCTTATGGATAACACTTGATAGGGTCAGCAACCAATTGATCTTCAATATGATCTATAGGAAGTGTGAGTCTTTGAAGGGCCTAATAGTCATTGAAAATGTTCATATATTACTACCAAAGGTCATCATTATGACCTTGACACTCCATGTAATCATGATCATACTTAAATCTCTCGTCATCCATTGGGGTCTCATCAACATTGGTGGCCAATAATTGGTCCTTCATCTTTAATGAAACTAGAAGCTTCTTAAACACATACCTTTTATTGAATGTTTGAAGAATTTAGAAGGATATCACTTTGAATTATAGATGCTACTAGTTGAATAGACACTTCACTCTCACACTCATCATGGATATCATGACAAAGAGTGGCTTCCATGTCATCAAGGATTTGTTTGGAACCATCTTCTTCTCATAGATTATCATGCACCTAAGAAACCTCTTGGATTTCATCCTTTTTTACATTATGAATGACTAATTCATGCCTATCTTTGTCAAGGGGTGTCCCAATAATGATTTACTCTTCCTATTCACTCGAATCACTCTCATCTTATATCATTATATTTGTTTCTTCTTTATTTTTCTCATAAAGGAGAGGCTCCTTTTCAAGGAGTGGCATGGTGGATCCTTGAAAAATATCAATAAGGTGAGTCACATTCATTGATGTTATAGATGTTTTATCATTCTCATTGAGACTCACCCTTGAAAACCATCACTTCCTCTTTCTACTACACATTATCTTTAATAGACCTCCATGAGGGGAAGGTCTTAGACTCTTGAGGAAGGAGGGGTGGGGCCTGAATACTTTCCAATTTTTATTCCACTTAACATCTTGGATTATACTTGAATGGTCTCTTCCTCCCATTGGCTATTGAATTTGTTTCAGAGTTGGAAATTTAGATGTATGGGTATCCTTCACATGTGTCACAACTTGGGGAAGGAATGAAGGTATCTTTAGTTGAGATTGTGTTACTCCTATACCTACTATTAACTGATGTAGATGTTGTTCATAAGTTCAATATATTTAGTAAAGTGAACCTTAAAATAAAGCACCATCTAATTGGATGTCTCTTCAAGATGATTAGAAGCTAAATTTCCTTGCAAATTCTATTGTGAATCATAAAACTCAACCTTCTCAAGACACACTTCTTCCACCTATTGAACTCCCTCTTGAATAGACCTCTTAATAAGAAAAATTGGTAGGGCTTGTGAGGAAATTTGAGGGATATGACACACATTTATTTGAGACTCTTTAGGGGGAAAGGGTAGCTCAATGGAAGACTGATGTGGAATTAAAGATGGGTCATTTTATTGATAGGATTGGACTTATTGTCTCTCATAGACTATCAACCTCTTTTCAATGCTTTAAACTAATCCACTTATGTCAAACATATCACCATTAACTCTTGAATGACCTTATTTCATGAAAAATGCCCATTATTTCTTAGCTTATTCTAATGAATTCCTCATGCTCTCAATCACATGCCTAGGGATTTCCTATCCATAGCTCCTTTATGTGTCAATTTTCATCATGTGTTTTTCATATCCAAACAATGTCTTTTTAATGTTTGATATGGATTGAATTTAAATATGATTAGGCTAATCAAGAACATCATGATGATTCCATAGCTGATTAGGTTGATAATCATGCTTCTAAGGAGGTGAATGAGGCTCAAAATGAGAGTTAGAGTGGTGTCCTTGGTATTGAACAGGATCATAAGCCTGATAAGGGCTCTCATATTGTTGACAAGGGTGAATGTAGGGCTGGTAGGGTCAGAATATGATTAATAGGGATCATATTAGAATTGCAATGGATTATAGGGTTGTTTCTAAAGAAGTGAATGATATAAATCCACCCCGTATGTAGCCATAGCCTACCACAATGCACATGAATAATAACTAACCATGAACAAGAACTACTCTTACAATGAGATGATGACCACATAATGACTTATGACTACAAACCTAGTATGTAAGTACTTGAAACTACTTGTGATGGCCAAGATGCTGATGTGAATGCTCTAATATTTGAATCTAGTCCCATCAGGCATGCTAGAACTATTATTAGCCCAAGTTGTACCCTCTGAATTAAATTGTTCACTTTTACTTCAAACCTAGACTAATTGGGATTGGTCTACAGGTTGTAAGTTACCTATATCTAGACTAAACTTATGGCTTATGGGACTAGTTCCCCTAATATATCAACTTTGAATTCTTCTTCTAAAACCTATTTGCTTTGGGAATGAAAAGAGATAGACTGAAAACTTAAAAGGAAAATCTATACTAGGGATGGTGATGCACCAATTCTTCAATGATCCTCTCTTAATCTATCCTTAAGTACACTTGTGAATCTAATGGAAATATTTTATAAACTAGACTTTCTTAACATATTCCCAAACATGAGTATTTCATATGGAGGTTAGATAAAAGGTTTGCAACTTGAAGGTAAAATAATGGAGTTCTATATAAGACACTACAAACTAACTCACTCTTCAACACATCTTCTACCTCTTAACACTTCATATTATCTGTATAAGATGAAATCATAGCATCAGGTGAAGGAGAGGACCTAAAAAAGAATATAAATCTCATACTTTTTTGAAATTCAATAATCAAAACACACATTAATACCAATGAAGAAGTCTGCAACAATCTTTTCTTATTAATTCAAGGTAAAAGATACAATTTTCGTAGAGTTTTGTTATACTAGCATGAGGGATACTAAAAAAAAAGAATTAAAAACTCAATAAATATAATAAAATGGAGAGAATAAGAGTGAGAGTGGCATAAAATTGTTGATATAAGTCAAAATACCATAACTTATTTCACATGATAGTTACAACATTCTTCCATGTATTGAAGTGTTTTAAAAGAGTGTCTTTGTGATGGTCAAAGTCTATTTTTAGTAAAATTTGACCCATTAAAGGTCTATACATGCCATATTCATTCAATTTCCTCTCTTTTATTAGTTACAAATATTGAATAGAAATAAACAACCAACTTCCATGAAGCATCAACTCATTACCTCTTCTTGTAGATTGATCATATCCATAGAACCACCAAAAAACCTTCATGAATTCTCATGAATATGGAACATGATTGATTCAATGGGAAATTATGGATGCTTCTAGATATTTTATTAACTCCACATAGTCTTTCTATGCCCAAGAGTTCTTCTATCTATAATTTTACTCCTATTTTGAATAATTAGGCCATCTTGACTAGGTTCACAAACTGGGTAATTAGTGAAGGCTTATAGAGGCATTTATAGGCAAATTCTTAGACATATAATTACTTGAGAAGATGAAATAGGTGTCAAAATTTATCCAATGATTGGCATCTTTCAAAACATCTCTACATCCTATTCCCTACCTAATTATTTGGAAAAGTATAATTTTCTATCAAATCTATATAGTTTCCATACAACACAGTACCATGCCCAAGGTATCCTCTGAGTTGACTTTATGATTTAGGTGTTATCAATTTATTCATGAGTTTTTGGTTTCCAAAATCTTCGCTTTTCTCTGGCTAGGTCTGTGTTAGGGTTTAAACAGGGTTTTGGAGGTCTACCATCTTAATAATGGTTCATAAAGATGGGACATCCAATTCTAAACTTATGGTCATGGACGTTTATTCTATATACCACCTTAAAACCTATAACAATATTAGGGTCCCATGAAAAAGGTGTGGAGAGAGATATGAATGTAAGTTGGTAGACTTGTAGTTCTTATAAGCCTTTTGGACATGTCATTGGTCCTAAGATTCATTCATAGAGATGGGCTCCTGGAACCAACTATCTCCTCCATGTATTTCAATTACATAGGGGTGCCTAAATCTTGATAAGATAACTTTCCCCAATTACTTATTCTAATAAATATCCAAGCATTTGAAATGATGGCTCAAAGTGACTGTTAAAGGATATGTAGTTTGAGTTAGTCTTCAAGATTGAATTAGCCCTCTTACTTGATTTTATCTACTTGAAACATCTTATTAATACTTGTAACCATATTCCTATATATTATCATAGCTTTGGATTTTCTTTAGTGATTCTGAGTATACCTCCATGGTGGTTTGAGCCTTCTAGGCCTAAGATAGGCTTTTAGGCCTAATTGGTCTTGGTTAAATTTAAGGGTCTGAGTGACATGTAGGTTACTTAAGGGGATTAGCCTCATCATAGCACATTATTCCCTACCTTATTTATTTCCTATTATAATCATAATGACTGAGATGAAGGATTAATTAGTATTCAAAACCTTTTAATCAATTACATCCATTCATCTATGAACTATCAAAGCAACATAGTGATCTAAAAATGCATTAAAAATCAATCACATGAGAATGAAATAAGATAACACATCACATATGTAGGAAACCTTCATGGGTAATAAAAACCATTGAAATAAATATTAGACAAACTATCCTAGAATATAATGAATTAAATTTAGTTGAGTAGTAACCCAACAAGGAGCACTAACCCCAAATTTATCAAGAACCCATTTGAATTTAACAAGCACCTACTTATTAGGAGGATACAACCACATATGACCAAGTACCAACTAAGTCAAAGGAAACTTATGAAATCACCAACCTACAAGGTATCTCCAACTCAATCTTGACCAAACACCAACTCATTCAAGTTCAATTCTATAATCTCCAACCTGTAAGGATGCTTCAACTCCATCTTTGACCAAGCACCAACTTAGCCAATCAACCTTATTTCTTATAGTATTACACTCAGTTATATGTCTACTCTATCCACTATCATACATAAATAAAACATATCTAATTCAAATATGATATCCTCTCTATAAACAATTATCACTCCCTTATCTTTGTTTCACTTGATCTCTCTCAAAACTGCCTCTAGGCTTCTTCGCTCAACTAACCCTCTTCAAGATTGAATACATCATATGACCTTGATATTTAACTATATAAAACCTATATTATATTCATGAAATTCTTATCTACTCTCCTATGTTTTTAAAACATGTTTCCCAACCTTATTAGGATCATTGATTTATCAATCCATTCGCTTACTCTAAGATTATCCAAATAGGCCTAAAAATCCTTATATATATACTCATCTCCTATTCATATACAACTTAATCAGCCACACACCCTTAAAATATTATTTTATCCCTATAAAATTTCATATAACATCTCATAAACATGATTCAAATTAACTATGATTCCCTTTTGGTCTATCATAACTTTATTATTAGACCTATTTTCACTTTTAGGTCACATGGAGACCTAATTGCATTAGGCCTTCTCATCAAAATGTTACCATTTAATCCCTTAGAAATCATTAAACCTCTATAAATGGCACAAATATTTCACACAATATCCAAAAATACATTATTTAACATCTTCTGATCTCCATAACACCTTTTAGGTCCAACCACTTCATGAAACCCCTCAATAGTATGAAAAAGTTTGCATTTCAATATTGAAGCTCAAACACACTTAATCCACTCAAACATGATCAAAATAATGTATAAATAGAATCTAAATTACCTTAGTGTCATTATAAAATGCATTATACACTTTCACTCAAAGCTTAAGGATTTAAGATCAACTCATCAAAGCATTCACCCAGAACTACTAGAATACTCAAAACACAGTCATGGTGACTTAGACCTCTAACACATGTGTAGATACTTCCATGAATTATGATGCATGTATATGGTCCTATGATATCTCTATATCATACTCAAATATAACTATCATATGTTCTAATGGAAACTATTGGTCTTTCAGACTAATCTCTTGACCTTATATCTCATAGAGTATACTCAACCAGACAGGTCATTTTGTGAAAAACATTTCACCATATTCACTAACATAAAAAACTTATTGAAATAATATACATGACTTAAAATTCCTATAAAAAATATCCATTGTTTTCATCATTATACCATGAAAACACACTCCAATTCATCTTCTCATCTCTGCCTCGGTTTTTCACTATTCACACCATTAAGTTTGTTTGTGACTAGCTAACTTGGATGACTAGTTTAGCACACTTGAATGGTGAAAAATATCCATAAACAATAATATGAATGTATTATGAGTCTTTATATTATTTTCCCATCCATTTTATTTCTCTACTAATGAAACTTTTGATTGTTACAACAAACTCTTCATAAATAAGCTTGTAATTATGAATTTTCTCTCTCATCTAACCACCACCACCTAGAGGTACCTATGAGATTTGAATACATGATACAATAATTTTTATATTCATTTGAGACCATTATGGTCTATTTTTAATAATATCTTTCATGTTGGGTCCTTAATAGGGTTTTAGAGAGTTTTAACATAGGTTTTGGTGTTAACAATTATTCATAAAGGATTACCCCTTAAATCCAAAACCAATTCATATAGTTATTATCTATTACCCTTACCCATCTCTCCTTAATATCTTAGGTTCCCATGCAAAGGTTACATGTGCCAATGAACACCTGAAAGTCCTTCTTGAATTTGCATACCTTCATTTTTTGCACTCAAGAGACCTCAAAACCACTTTCTATGCCATTTACAACAAACCATGACCTCATACTTCATGATCACTCTCAAAAAAACTTTAATTACCTATATCCATGATCTCATTCACACATTCACCTTTAAATATGATCCTCATGCATTATTAAGCCTAGGTAAGGTTTAATAATGATCTAGGTACAAACCAAGACTAAAGTACCTACCTTCAAAGACTCACTTTGAAACACTTATAATTGAATACACACCTTATTATCATGCTCACATAACCTTCAAAACCTATCACATGCTTGATTTCACTCAACTCATCATTTCATTAGCTCATATCTTCACCATGCCATACCTAGGCTCAAGCTTCCAATACATTTGACACCTTGACTTGTTCCTTTCATATTATGACCTCAACAAAACATAAAAAAATCAGATATAAAACATCATAACACACTCATCACTACACCATTCTCTATATAATGACAACAATTTTCCATGTTCTCATATAAACTTATAACCACATGACCAAGCTTCATATGACTTGACATCTCTCTTCCATGCACTTGAACACCTTTGACATCAACCTCAAAATTTATGGAACCATAATATATTAGTTTCCTTAAAATTATCTCTTGCCTTCAAATTCTCTCTTGCCTTCAAATGCATCTTGTCACATGGCTCACCCTAAAACTTTTCATGTCATGACATCAATGACTTGTATATATATCTTCATACACTATGCTTCTTATGCAAACATTAGTTGTCTTTAAACACTCTTCCATGACCTATACCTTCCATGCTCACAATATTCATGACAACTTTCATGACCACACTCTTATATCTCATGTAAATACTCTTTTAATGCAACTACCATGCTCTATCACTTGACCAAATAGACTTTTGACATCAATGATCATTATGCCTTTACATGATGCACCCTTTTGACATCAATGACAACAACATGCCAACAAAATCCCCCTTTGTCATTAATGGTAAACACATTGATGACAAACACACTACACTTTAAAATCACTTTAAAATGATACCTTTCCCATCTTCTCATTCTCCCCCTTTTGACATTAATGACAAAATGGCACCTGCAACTTTCCCCCTCATGATGTAACTTTTTTGATCACACCTCTTGCAACAAATAGGATATTCAACATTTTGTGATTTTATAAAGAATTCTAAACTTTCTCCCATTCTGAGATCTCTCTCCCTTTTGGTAACATGATCATAGAGTTTATGAAGAATCATACAACCATTCTCCCCATAACTCTATGTTTACCTTCTTCAAATGAATTCATATTCATAGGAACACTCACCTTGTACTTGATATGACTGATATAGATGCCATCATATTTGTTCTTATCTGACATAGATCTCTAAATGGAATTAGATACACATGATCACTCATTTTAATTTATGTACTTTGATTCCATAGAGATGGATAATATCCATCTCCATTTACCTATTCTAGATTCACATCTAGCATGCTCTCAGTCTTGGCCATATTATTTAGCATGTCTTCATGTTCTTTTTATACATTTGTTTTGACATATACCATTTACTTATCTACTCTTGAAGCTAATTAATAATCTAATTAGCTCCCCATTTGTCCTCATAATTTGTACTCTTCATATGAGTCATCAGGACTCATATAGCTTTATCAATATACTTCAATCATCTTGATACCAATACTGATCCTCAACATAAATCAAGCTATCAAATGTTAAAAACACATATTAGAAGCATAGAATAAATTTTTGCTTACCTCTTATATACCAATCAGCTACACAAGCTTTCATCACACTTCCAACTTTTTCAACAACATTCAACTTGTATCTATGGCTATATCAGTCTTGTAGACCACTCTATATTCCATATGTATCTAAACACAATCCTATATTAAGAATTACATTCCATACCATGACTCCTTTCACCTTGTCATATACATACAAGCTACAAATAAAACAACTCATACCTTGCAACATAGACAACCTAGAATCCTCTCAAGATGAATCCTTTTTTGACTACAACCTCATACTTCTACTAATAGAAGAGTGTCTCCATTAAGCCTAATAGAATCACCCCTTATCATAGGTCTATAAAAACTCCATGAACTCAATATATTCCCATATCTCCAAACCATTCTACTTAGCTATCTCGCAATCATGAGACTGATAGTCCCTCCTTAAAATCCACTTAGGCTTGAGTGAAGCATTTAACTCATCCACCTTATCATCCTTCTTATTCTCTTTGATTGCCTTATCAATACATGTAGATAATAAGTGTTCTTAACATTCCTTCACTTCTGATCCTTGCTTTATCTTATAAAATAATCCATCTTGACTATTGGACTCAATATGATTAGTCTTGACATTTTTTGGCTTCCATACCAATGTTTGACCCATGCACTCTAGGACCTCCATATACCTTGTTAAGTCTTGAGGAACTTCTGACTCCATTAGGATAGAATCTTGAAATGTGTCCCATATTATGAAAACTATATCAAATAACATTTTTGTAAATACCTTTTGACTGATCACTCCTTCTCCCATGTTCTCACGATAACTCATTTCTTGAGACCATTCTACAATCACTTGCTCTATGACCAAATTTATGACAAGAAAAATAATAACCATTGAAAGAATTGGAATACCCTATTACATTGGTATACCTAATTGGTCTCTTCTTTTATACTTTCATGTTGTTATTCTTAACTTATTGATGATTGTTATGAGTCTCAAATTTGAGATTTTCTACATAGGTATTTGAGGTCTAACTCTCCTTATTCTCCTTTTTGTATTCCTTAAACCCAAGACCTATTTTGTCATGTGGAGGCCTTTGAATACTCAAAATATCACAAATAACTTTAATACTCTTTTCAAATCTCTAATTTATCTTTAACTTGGTTATTTCCTAATCCAATTCTACCTTTAAGGACTCCATTTCTATTCCAAACTTGATCATTCTTCCTCCTTGGTCTTAAGACTTGTAGTGATAATTTTAATCTAATTTTCTAACTATTTTATGATCTCATAATGTTTATTGGTATTTATTCTTAGTCTCTCTCCAAAGAGATTGATTTGATCCTCATAACTCTTAACCAATGATCTTAGTTTTTGATTTTTCCTTATTTGAAACTTCAACTCCTCTAGAGCACTTACCAATTCTACCTCAAAGTTCACTTCAGCCTCTTCTTCATCTAATTCTTCATCATCCATTAGAACTTTTCCTTTTAAACAAATATCATTGTCTATTTCTATATCCATGAATAAGGTTTCATTGTTATCATGCTCATTACTATCATCATCACTATCAGATGTACATGTGTCATTACATCATATGAGCTATTATCTTCTTTGGTATAGAAACTTCTCTTGTTCTTGAATGACCCTGTCTTTCCTTCATACTTTCTAAAATATTTATTTCTTTTATCATGCTTATAGACCTTATTATCATCACCATGATGTTCATCATGTTCTTCATCATGCTCAGTTGTGTCCTTTTTAGGACATTTAGAGGAAAAGTGACCAATATTTACTTGAACCTCTCCCAAGTTTTTTTAAAAACATGGCTTCTATCTTGTCATCATTAATGTTTGTGTTATCATATTTGGCCTTATTACTTTGTGACTTTTTTTGAACTTTGAATTCAGCTTCCTTTTTGGAAGGTCTTCCATCACTTTTACTCATTTCATAGGTAGTCAAGATGCCATGAAGCTCATCCATCTGTAATATGTTAAGATATTTGATCTCATACATAGAATACACCTTTGAATAAAACTTAGATGTTAGGTATATCAATATTTTTTGTACTAATTTTTATTCTTCTAACTTCTCTCTTAGACCTTTGATGGCATTTACCACTTCATCTACCCTTAATAGATAAGATGTAATGCTTTCATCCCCCTTCATTCTCAAGATTTCAAATTACCTTTGATGAGTCTAAAACTTTGCCAAATTCACTTTGTTATCTATTTCATAAATGGTCTACAAATTTTCCCAAATCCCTTTGGTTGTATCACAATACATGACCTTTACAAATTCTACCTCTAAAAGACCACATAGAATGTCATTCATTGCCTTCTTTCCTATTACATCAGTTGATGGTATAGAAGGTAGAGTGAATCCATATAAAATAGATTTCCATATGTCATAACCCAAGGTCATTAGATATATCTTTATTCTAATGATCCAAAATTCATAGTTAGTCCCATTGAAGAAAGGAGCCTTATTCATTGAGAAACCTCCTTGTGCTTGTTGACTAGACATGTTTGTGCTTTAAGGATCTCCTTCAAGTTATTAGGCCTGATTAAAAGGACCAAGATATGACATCAATTATTGGAATAATAATTATTAATGGGGGTGAATTAGTATTAAAAACATTTCAATCAATTATATCCACTCATATATGAACTATGAAAGCAACACAGTGATCTATAAATGCATTAAAAATCAATCATATGAGCATGAAACAAGATAACACATCACATATGTGAGAAACATTCATGGGGAATAAAACACATTGAAACAAAGCTTGGAAAAACCATCTTATAAGATAATGTATCAAATTTAGTTGAGTACCAACCCAATATGGAGCACCAACTATAAATTTATCAAACACCCACTTGACTTTAACAAGCACTTACTTATTAGGAGGCTACAAACCCCTATAACCAAGCACCAATTTAGTAAAAAAAATACTTATGAAATCACCAACATACAATTCAAATCCAACTCCCTCTTAACCAAGAACCAACTCAACCAAGTATAATTATTCAAGATCCAACCTACAAGGAAGCTTTAACTCCCTCGTTGACCAAGCACCAACTTAGCCAATCAACCTTTTTTCTTCAAATCTTCCACTCAACTCTATGTTTTATCTATCCATTATCATACATTAGGAACACTTATTTTATGTAAATATTATATAATTTCTATTAAAAAATATCACTCCCTCAACTTTGTTTCACTTGATCTCTCTCAAAACTGCATCTAAGCTTCTTCGCTCAATTATCCCTCTTCAAGACTGAATAGTCATATGACCTTGATCTTCAAATGAAAAACACCTATATTATCTTCATGAAATGATTGTATAATCTCTCCTAAGGTTTTACAACATGTTTCCTAACCTTATTAGTCTTATTTATTTATTAATCCATTCACTTTCTCTAAGTTTATCCAAATAAGCCTAAAAAGCCTTATATATATATATATATATATATATATATATATATATATATATATATATATATATATATATATATATACTCATCTCTTGTTTATATACCACTTGGTTGGACACACACCCTTAAAATCTTAGGTAGGACATATAAAATGTCTTATGACATCTCATAAACATGATTAAAATGAACTATGAGTCCTTTATGGTATGTCATAACTCTATTAGACCTTGTTTCATTTTTAGGTCACATGGAGACCTAATTGCATTAGGCCTTCTAATCAACATATTACCATTTGATCCATTGTAAATCATTCCACATTTATGCATGGAAAAAGCATTTCACAAAATATCCAAAAATACCTTATCCAACATCTTCTAATCTCCATAACACCTTTTAGGTCCAACCACTTTATGAAACCCCTCAATAGTACTCAATTATATTAGGCCTGTGTATACCAAAAAGTTTGCCTTTCAATACTAAATCTCAAACACAATTAATCCACTAAAACATGATAAAAAAATTCATATAAAAAATATACATGACCTTGAGGCCATTACCAAATTCATTATACACTTTCACTTAGAGCTTAAGGCTTTAATATCAACTCATCAAAGCACTCACTCAAAACTACTAGAATACTCAAAACACAATCATGGTGACTTAGACCTATAATACCTATGTAAATGCTTTCTATGACTTTTGATGCATGTAAATTTAGACACCTAAAACTAGCCACCAATGACCTCTAACCAATATTTTGACCAATTTATATCAAAATTCATAATTTGGACTAAAAATACTAAAAAATGATAAATGATGTGAACCTATCATATTCAAGTGCCAATTTTGGCCAGAGTATCATTAAATAAGGCAATGTAATTTACGAAGTGGCTAACTTTGATTAGATCATTTCAAGTCAAAATAATATTTTTTCACTTGGGTGCTCTAGATTACTCTTTTCTACTAAACTACTTTCACAAGACACATGCCTTTGTTATTTTGTGTTGGCAACATCATAAATGGGATGATGGATACAAAGAATCTAACATCACCTTCTAATTCCAATCTAGGCAAATTTCAAGCCAATAATATGACATTTTGACCAATTTGATTAATTTATGTACCAATTTCCAAGATTTGCATTAAAGTTAGCTAATCATGTTTAAGGCTAATTAATTTAAATCAAGATCTTATGATAATTTTCCATGTAAATTTTTAAATATTTCTTTTTTTAAATTTATATTGAATAACTACATCATCAAATGACATCATTTCTATGGGGTGGCATCCACAAGCCATAAATGCACAAAATATCAAGATTATGGGTCTCTCATGCCTCTTTTATGCCTCCCATGCATCTTTAATGCCTCTTTATCCCAAATATTTATGGGGATATTTATATATTTAATTACATAATTGGATTTATTCATGACCACACATCTCAATCTTGAGATGGACAATCATGGTTAATCTAGAACCATTTTGAAAATCTATAAATAGAAGACCCATGAACATCATTTTTAATATTGGATAGAGTAAATTTATAATGCTTAAATAATTCCAAACTCATTGAATTTTAGTTTTATAATTCCAAATTATTGAGCCAAGACAAAGCCAAAGGTGCCAAGAAGATATGAAGGTAGCCACACTCCATTGAAGAAGATCTCTTGAAGCACAAGTCAAGTAAGCCAAAGAAGGAGCCTTTTGGAGCAATCAATGATTTGGTAAAAAAAAATTGTGTTTTGTGTTCATATATCTCATTTATTTCCATTTTTTAAATGTTTTTTCCTCATTAAGCTCCCCTTAGTGACTAGGCTTAGAGATGTTATGCTAATTAGTGTGTTTCTTTCATTTTGTTTTCATTTTGGAACTAACAAGATACTAATCATCCTTTCTTGAGTCAAATTCCAAGTCTAAATTGAATATTCCTATGATATCTCTATACCATACTCAAATATAAATATCATATGTTCTAATGGAAAATAATGGATTTTCAGACCAAACTGATGACCTTATATCTCATAGACTGAACTAAACCAGACAAGTCATTTTGTGAATAACTTTTCACCATATTCACTAACCTCAAAAAAAAATTTAAAGAAGAAAAATGACTTAAAATTATTTAAAAAAATATCCATGCACTTGGTTTCATCATTCTACAATGAAAACACACTCCAATTCATCTTCTCATTTATGCCTATGTTTTTCACTGTTCACACTATTAAATTTGTCAATGACTGGCTAACTTGGATGACCAATTTAGCACACTTGAAGGGTGTAAAATATCCAAAAACCATAGTTTTAATGTAGTATTATTCTCTATATTCTTTTCCCATCTATTCTCTTTTCTTTACTAATGCAACTTTTGACTACTATAGTAAATTCTTTCCAAATAAGCATATATCTATGTATTTTCTCTCTCATCTAACTAACCACCACCACTTGGAGGTACCTGAGAGAGTTTAATACATGATAAAATATTTTTTATAGTAATTTTAGAACATTATGGGCTATTTTTAGTAATATATTTCACATTGGGTCCTTATTAGGGTTTTAGAGAGGTTTAACACAGGTTTTGGTGTTAACGATTATTCATAAAGTATTTCCCATTAAATCCAAAAAAAATGTATGTAGTTCTTATCTAGGACCCTTCCCCATATCTCCTTAAAATCTCAAGTTCTCATGAAAAGGTTACTCATGCCAACCAACACTTGAAAGTCATTCTCAGGTTCACATACCTTCATTTTGTGCACTCAAGAGACCTTAAAACCACTTTCCATGCCATTTCATATAAACCATGACCTTTTACTTCATGATAATTCTTAAAATAAATTTAATTACCTATATACATGATTTATTTCACAAATTCACCTTGAAATATTATCCTCATACCTTATTAGGCTAGGCAAGGTTTAAAAATGGTCTAGGTGGAAACCAAGACTAAAGGACCTACCTTCAAAGACTTGCTTTGAAACAATTTTGAATGCATCGACACCTTATTTTAATGATCACACAACCTTAAAAACTTATCACATGATTTATTTAAATCAACTCATCGTGCCATCAGCTCATACCTTCACCATGCCATAACTAGGCTCAAACTTCCAATGAACTTGACACCTTGACATGTTCCTTCCATGTCATGACCTCAAAAAAACATAAACCAAGAAAATTTAAGATATCACAACACACTCATATCACATCACCATTATCTTTTTGATGAAAAAAATCTTCCACATCCTCATATATACCTAAAACCACATGACTAACCTTCATATGACTTGACATCTCTCTTCCTATAATATCCCCAAGAAGGAGATTGTTGAATTCAAGGAGAGGAACTGACATTTCACATGAAATATTCATTACCATGTATAAATATATACAAAGTATCATCACTACCATTTAATACAATAGTCATTAAATGTAGGAGGGGCTTAAGTGATATTGGAAGAAATAAACTATGATTATGGGATATTAAAGGATGTTGATGAATGGCATGTCAAGGATGTGGTGAACCTAATAAATGGATGAAGAAGTCCAAATTTGTTTATATTAAATATAAGGCTTGTTTATCCATACAACAAGTTATTATAAGATGTAAGTCCTCAATAATTCATTTTTAAGGAGCTTGAAGTTATACATAATTCAAACTTCATATTCCCAAAGTTACAATATCATGAGCCTCAACATTTTGAACTTGGATTCACATATAAAATGGTTAAACCTTCATTAGTGTATAAGTAAGAAGGAATTCTTCATGGGAAGTTTGTATTCAAAACATGGGATCAAAACTTGATATTATAAAGTTTAAATTTCTTAAAATCAAAAAATATGTTAGTTGACATTGTGACCCAATCATTGCCCTATGAATTGTCAAATGTCCAACTTAAACCATGGTTTGGTGGTTTTGACATTGTTTAAAACATTCTATTTTATATTTTAGAGGAAAGGAAAATGCCCTTGTTGAGAGACTCCAATTTACATCTACCACTTAAAAATAATTATATGCTAGAGAATTATTGTACAACAAACTTAATTAGCATGAATAATTTCAAATAGAACCTTGAAATTCCAAAATTTTTAGTAGATGATCATCCAAACAAAGTATGGTATCACGAAGTAAATAAAATTCCTTATACAGAGACCTACTTCATCATAAACTATAATAATATATTAGGGTTTTCATCATTAAATTCTAATGTACTACAAAAAATGTATGCTTCACTATTATTAGATGTTCTTCAAGAGATTTTGTATCAAACAAATGTGGCTCTGTTAAATAGCAAAATTTATGTGTCTAGAACTTGCATTTCTAAAATCAAGATAGATGGTTTGATAAAAAAGCTATTTCTCTTAGCATTTATATTTTTCAAAACATTTTATGAAATGGAGGGAAGTTCTAATTTTGTAAGAGAGAGCATAGAAAGGAGTTATAAAAATGCTAGTATGGAATCTAAAATGTACTCACAATATTTGAGCAAACTACCCAACATTGATAATCAATTTTCTTGCCTCCTTTCATTGTTTATTTTAGACATGACAAAATTTCTCTAAAATTTATTTAGGTTCATCAAAATCATCATTATTTTCCATGGTAAAAAATCAGAGGCAAATGTTGATAAAATTATATATTCGTTTGAAGATACATTTGTGTCAGCATTACTTGCACAAGTTCTAGTCGGTTATCAAAAGCTAGATATTCTACATAGATCCTAGCAAGTAAAGAACAAAGTTATTAATAAAAAGTTTGATATTAATACTTATATTCATATAATTTTCCAACTATATCTATTTTCCATGAGAGCACATGTTATGGTAAACTTGTTTTGGTATATTTTTCACAAGCCATTTTAAAAAGAGTAGCTAGGATATTTTGTTTAGTGTTCCCCTACAGTCTATCATAGTCATGTGGGATTTCATTTCACCATTATATATTCCAAGCATATATCACTATATTTACCAAAGAGAATAGATTCATTTCCCTTGAATTTAAATATGCAATCATATTCCAATGAAATTGAATTAGTTGTGAAGTCTGGTATATCATGGCTATAAAAGGATTATCAGTCTGATAATTTTAATGAAGTTGAGTTATATGTGGAAGAATCTATAGATATAATATATGTTTTTTTTAATGTGTAATAATTTATTTATACATTTATACTTTTATATTATTCTAAACAAGAGAAAATTATGGATCAATGTCAGGCCATTAAAGGATCTATGTTTGCATTCCCTGGAAATTCTACATGTACTTGGTACTCTATCATAAGGAATGGATTAAAGGGTTTGTGTAAGAGAAAATAAATGTATAATATAAAAATTTTCATCCACCTCTAAATTGAAAAGATCTATTGATATTTTTTATGCTATCCTTCATTGTTGAGTGAAAACAAGAAACCTAAAGATTTCAGTGTGTTGGTTATTTGTAAAATCATCTCATGGAAAATGTATACAAACTTTTATGAAATTTTTATGGTTATCAACAAGACTAAGTTTGTCATATGATATTTTATTATATGGATTTTATATGATCCTTCTACTTCTATATTTTCAATATAAGATGCAACATTGAGAGGAGCCTTACTTCTTGAACATCCCAGTTTGTAATTACTTGAGGACAAGTAATTTGAGGTAGAGAGGTCTATAAAAATAGTTATTATAATTGGAGTAAATGGAAGTGTCAAATATAATTATTTCCAAAAGTGAATGGAAATGTCAATATAATTATTGATTGAAATGTCAATGGTCACATATTATGGTGAAGAGGTGCCTCTTGGATGGGACACCTCTTTTGTGAGAAGTTTTTAAAGGCTATTTAAGGGAGAAGAGATGTGTAAGTATTACAAGCATCCAATTATGAATTAAATCATCTAACTCATATAAGCATCACGATATAAAACCACTCTCAAGGGTGAAAACCATTTTTATTATAACACACCAAGGATGAAACCCCTTGTGGACTTATATTTGGTTTAATTTATTAGTTTAAATGCAATATTTATATTTATAAAAAAATAGGTTTTTTGAGAAAACCAAATTAATGTAAACTATTCCAATTTATAATATTACACTTCCATGCACCTGAACACCTTTTACATCATCCTTGAAATAAACGTTGACTTTTATGGAACCATAATACATTAGATTCCTTAAAATTCTCTCTTTAATTCAAATTCTCTCTTGCCTTCAAATGCATCTTTTCACATGGCTCACCCTGAAATAATTCATGTCATGACATCAATGACTTGTAAAAATTTATTCATACACTATGATTACTATGCATACATCATTTTTATTCAAACACTCTTCCATGACCTATACCTTCCATGCTCACAATATTCATAACAACTTTCATGACCACACTCTTCTCTCTCATGGCAACACTCTTTCAATGTAACTACCATGCTAAAGCACTTGACCAAATAAAATTTTAACATAAATGATCATTATGAATTTAAATGAATCACAATTTTGATATAAATTACAATAACATTCCAACATTTCCATGCAACTATATTTTTCTACTAAAACCCTACTTTGTCTTCATTCTTTCATGATTGTGCATGTATGTTTCTCTGTTATTTTTAGTGTTTGGGGAAGATAGAGGTTTGAATAGTTATTTATCTTTAAAAAATAATGTTGATGAATTTTTAACTCATATAACATGATATCAAAGTGGATAATATCCCCAGGGCCAAGCTTTTCCATCACTTCTGCCTCTTATGCATTCATCAATTGTTAGATTTTATGAGAAATCAAGTTTGTATAACCCTTAATGACTATGTGAGTGTCTAATCAACATCACCTAAGCCTCTTATTACCTAGGTATATTTTATGAATATTATTACCTACTTCATTATGTGATTTCAACCTTAAAAAACCCCTAAGTATGTATAAAACTCTCAACTAGTATACACAAGTATGTCTTAGGTTTGTCTTCTTTAGCTAGCCCAAAAGGGCATATAAATTTAAATATAATAGTTATAAATATCAAAGAGAATATGAAGATAATTATCAAAAATAATTATTATCTCAAAACCCCTTATTAATTTTAAATTCTTTTCTTGTCTTCAAACCTCCAAATAATCCACCTAGTCTCATCATAGACTGCTAACTAATTGAAGTATGTCTAAGAAAAAATAATGAATGTTTCCACCTATTTTATAATATTTAGGATAACATTACAAATTTAATCCAATTATAATAACTATTTTTACCAAATTTTAAGGCATAATTACACCTATAGAGGCTTCAAAACCTCAAACTTCCCCAAGACTAGCTATATGCATTGACTGTGTGTCTTGGGATTGGTTGTAGATGAACATTAGTTGTATCCTTTGGGTTTAAGACCTCATTAATAAAAATTTTAAACTCTCAATACTTGAAATTATTTTTAATCTCCATTGACTTAGAACCTCTACCCATACAAACTTTGTTTTCTCTCTTTGGAATAAACCTATTGATTCTCGAAAAGGCGTATAGGTTACAACTGGGTTATTGATTGTGAGTCATTATTCATGATTGATTTTATGTTATATCTCCTTGGTAAATAATTCATACATTTTTTAATATAATCACAACATTTAAAACCTTTCTTGTATCCTTTATAAACCTAATTAATAAGAAACTTACTTTGTAGAGAAAGTCTGACTGTGTTCTAGCATATGACTGTAAGTGATGATCCAATTTAATTTGTATGCACTGAGGTAGGATGAGAAATAACAAGAACTTAGGAAGGTAAATGGAATGGATTTTTAACCTCTTCATCCATTAAAAATAACCTAGGATATAGTTTAGCCTCTATTCATTGTGACATCCTTCTAGCCTTCTCTACAACTCACTTTTCATGTAATGTACTTGATTGTACTTTCACCTTGGTTATAGGTGAAGATTTACTCCTTGTCGGGATTTGAGGTTTGATAACTCAAATTCATGACCATGGTGATCCTTAATAACCCTTGTACCAAAACATTAGATTAATTATGTGGATGGGATAATTAATAGTGAGATGTATGCTGATAAAGGGATATATGGAAATTAAGAATGGAATGATAAGCTTACAACATGGTTGAATGACAATGAAAAATTTATGAAAATGTAATGAATCATGAGGGGGTTGGAATGAAAAATGAATCCATGGTCAAGATAGTATAAAAATATTTTAGACAAACATATTCATATGCCTAATAAAATATATCATTTTAGAGATATTTTTTGAAGCATACACAGTGAAAAGAAAAACCTAGGATTCTACAAATAACCTTAACATTTGTTAAGTGGCATTAGCATATGCTAAGTGAGACTGTAAAAGTGTTGAGGAAAAATTGATCATGGACATGATATGATGCTTGATGAATCTTTGATAAACATAGAGTAAGGACATATGGTCATGAATGAAACATCTCATACAATATTCTTACTATGTCTTGACATCCTTGAATCCACCATTAAAATGTACAACCATTCAACTTTTCTTGCAAAATATATACTTTGTAGTTTAAGTTTACTTCAGACCTATAAAATCACACATGCAGATCAAAATTTTGAGTAATTAGTTAAAGTTATCTTCAATCCCTAAATAATTAGGAGCAATCTTTGCTTTGACCAAATGAGTTAGAAACTCATCAAAATTGTACTACTTCTTTTGTCTTATGTAGATGTGAATGGTGACCAGACTCCTTTAGTTATTATAATTTTTTCATTAAGTTTAGAATAATAAACCAACAACCAATACACATTATTTTAAGTTCATAAGGTCTACTTCCTCTGGCCAAGAGCTTGAATCCTCTTTATTTCTCTCTTGTATGGACTAAGCACAAACCTGAAGTGATTTTGATGTTTTCTAATGAACTGAGTAGGGAAAACACATATTTTTTAGCTTCTCAAGCCCTCAAATATTATAATCACTTCACCATGTTCTTATAACATAACCTCCTTTTCATATCCATGACTTCTCCTAAGTAATTCCATATTGTACAGATCCATACCACTAGAAAAGACTGTTGAATCTTGTAAATTATCCTCTATTTATTCATGTTTCAATTCTAAACCACCATTTCAGGGCAACATGAGGTAAAATGTGAGTCAAAGGGCATATAAAATCAATAAATAAGTTTTGGATAGCAAAAGGGGCATGTTTTTAGATGTGTGAGCTCTCTTGATGGCAAAACAACATTCTAGACTCATAGAAGGGATAATTTCAAAGCCTAAAACCATTTGACTAAAGTGATATAATGACCATAAGGATGAATAAAGATGTTATTGATACTTTAATGTCCTTTTGAGGTCAAAATTTTTCATTTTAAGACTAAAACCTTTATTTTATACAACATACATATAGACTCAAAATAAGATTTACCATGAATATCACAAAGATTACCTTATAGCCTTCAAAGGGTTTAAATTAGGCTTCTATGTATCTTGGTCATAATTTCAAAGCTTAAAGTTAGACCCATACCTTGAATATATTGAATAAACTAGAGAATTTTATGGTGAGTCATCAATTTCAACCTTAAACCATCTCCATCAAGGCATTTTAGATCATAAGACCACTTCAAACCCTTGTCAAAGACCTCCAAAAATACTCAAACATCATGAGGATAATTAACACAAATTTAAATAGAGACATGATAATGACAATATATTGAGACCTACTCCCTTTATATGATATTAAATGACATCATGATGATATATCACATCACCTAAGGACCCAAGACATATAAGATATATAATGATCACAAACAAACTCCATGACACCTCTAATAGTGTTGAATGACTTTAAGAAGCAATTAAGAGACATCATCAATCAAGTGATCACCATGTAGAGTATTAGGTAGGTTTCCATGAAAATATTTTGGTTATAGGGGTTGGCATTTTGCCTTGGGAGACCAAATTTCTAACATTTCTAGTGATTCACAAGGGTTTAAGGAACCCAATCATTTTCATGACAATAATGACTCATACATGGTTCATGACTATTATTAGACTACTAAAGAGATTAACACTTTATGACACCTCTAGGACTAAAACAAACTAACAAGACTCAAACAAAAATAACCAAAGAAATAATGCTTATACCTAATATACACACCTAAGCTAAGGAAAGAAACAAGACAAGACAACAAAACAATAAGGTAATAGACTACTTATGTTGACCACTTATTGAAAACAAGACAAAAACACTAAACCAACTAAACTAAGATCAAATTATTTCCTCTAGGATCAAATGGAAAAACTTGTTTGATCACTATGGCACCATGAGTCTGATTGACATGTCTTGAATTGAGTCCAACCAAGCATTTCTCACTATATGAGGAATCCCATTTACATCTAGGGGCATTATCATGTTCATTGGCCTCTTGGGGAAGAATTTCGACCTTCTTTGCTCTATTCCTAGGTGCATGAATTGGATATATTATTCCAACACCCAATCATACTCATTCTATATCTATCTACCTTGCATGATTAGTCTCATATTTACCTTAGTCATAAGTTTCTCTTGATATGTCATGTTTTGATTAGTGCTTTCACTTTGCTCTATATAGAATAGTGACTTGTTAAGACCTTCATGATGAGCATCTTGAACTTCCTTTCAAAGATAAGATTATCCCACCTCCCAAAATACTTCTTGAGTACATCCTAAAATATGGGTAAGTTTATTATCTTTGGCATCAATATTATACCCATCCATATATATTGATGTCGAGTGCTTCAGTTGCATATCTAAGATTTCCCAAAGTATACCCACCAGCACCAGTTATTCCTCCTCCTATAAGTCACCCATTCATGAAGACTCCTCCTCCAACAGTTGTACCTCCTCTTAGATCCATAGATACCATTCATATTGAGATACTTATTCTTCTCATTGAGTATCCCACATAGGTTATACCACATGAACATCACTCTCCTTTTTATATACCTACCTATTCAGTGGAGATGATATGGAAGGAAGTCTTGTCACAACTTTCCATGAAGATTGATGAGATTCTGACATAACACAACATGGTGTTCTCCTCACATTATTTATCATATTATTACATGATTTGGATTGGATTTTTTATTCATTTATATATCATATATTTTTGAATATTTGTCAAACATAATTTCACTTATGTCTTTTGCATGAACCTTTATATTATGATTTATGTGCTCTACATGGCTTTAGTATTTATCACTTTCTCTTATGGCTTATTCTCATTATTTTCATGGATTCAAATCTGCACTTATGGTTTCAATTCTTTCACATGGATTCCTTTATTTCCTCTATGCTAATTATTTGTTATCCTTCAAAATCAAATAAGGATTATTATTATTATTATGACTTGGTTATACAACCCTTATTCCCTTAGTATTTTATCTTTACCATATGATCAGTTAGCAAACATGAATTCTCATTGTAAGACTTCTACACACTGATAAATTTGATCTCCCTTATTCCCTATTTCCTTTTTACATACTAAGAATACATACAATTGAAACTTGATACTACATACTAGTTCATAGATAAGCCTAAGTTATTTATTCATTCATATCTTTGGTTACTTAGGTCTCTTATAGCCAAAGTCTAAATCTTATCTATGTGTATCACTTTTATCACTCATGTTGGTTATTCCAAGTTCATATGAAGGAGAAAATCACAAAATCCATAACCAAATTTAAAATCCAAATCATTTAAACAAAAGGAAATGATTCAAAAGGTAACATATAATTCAAAAGTCTAATCACACCAAGAGATGTTATTTATAATTATGTAGCACCACCTATTTTCTAATTGAAGATCAAACTCCACAGTTGGCCTCATGATAGAGTCAAAATCCATTGGGGTGTGATAGGCCAGTAAATTGGGATAGGAAATTAAAAAAAATCTATAGTGCTACTTACTTTATCACACAAGTACCCAATCTTTATATTATACTAATGAATCTATAAGAGGTCCTGAGGAATGGGGAACATATTGTGGGAAGGTAGGTCCATTTTAATTATTTTCATAATAACTTTCATGAGTTGATCTTAGTATTCCACCTATTTTCTTATACAACTTTGCGCTTATTGTGAGCATGTATCATTTTTATTTTGATGCTTGCTAACCTCTTAGTGCCTTTATTTCTTACCTAGTATGCCTCATGTTAACTAAGGTTTTCTCATAAATTCCTATGTCATTGCTTTTTACACTCCCTATTTCATTTAAATATTTATAATATTCCCCCTTGATGAATATTGGTTTGTTAATTGATCATACCCCTAGGGTTTTCTCTTTATGAGTTGTATTGTAAGACCTTGGATAAGACCAAACATTCCTCACTAAACATTTCCTTATTTTTCCCCCTTATTACCATTAACCTCATTGGTGTACCTTGTGAGTTACAATATAAGACCTTTGTTCATCACAAATTACCACATTAAAATCCTTTAAATTTTTTTCAATGTTTGTATCCACCTCATTGGTGTTCCCTTTATGAGTTTTAATGTAATACTTTAATAGGACCAAGCTTTCCTCACAAAATATTCCAATAAAAGTTCATACTATGACCAAGTGATAATAATATTACATGCTTCAAAATTGAGATAATTTATGGTACATTATGATTTAGATGTCATTTACATATTCACCATCTTGTTTTAGTATTTTTTATGCTTACTTTATATACACTTCACTTTTATCTTCTTATTTCTTGAATGTGTCTATGTTTGCAGCCATTTTTTTTAAGTTCTCATAATTCCCATATTGATTTAGTATGATTAATTTGATTTATACTTACATTTTATTTTTATTTTCGTACTTCCCATCTTGATTTATTATGATTGATTAACTTTATTTTACGTATGTTTTATTTCCATTTGTTATAAATTTTCCACTTTATTTACAA